>JANIJI010000009.1:1305000-1532500 GCA_024500535.1 Leptonema lineaticorne
CAAAGGCTTTTTAGGATAAAAACGTATCCGCTTTTGAGTGATGCAATTTAGTAACGGTTAACGGTTTAATTTTACAAGTTAAGAGTTAAATATTCGTAATTTGTATTGAATATTTTAATATATTAAATATTCGATCGAAATAATTATATCGATAAATACTCAGACTTATATATTGAATTCAATTTTATATTTTACAATTAATAATTGTAATAATTAATATGTAATATATACATATATACATAATATTATTTTAAAAATAGTATGAAAATCTATATATATATATATATATATATATATATATATATATATATATATATATATATATATATATATAATATATATATATATATTGTGTAAGTTAAAAATTTTAGAAAAAAAAATCGGTTTCGAAGTTGAAATAAGTCGGTTTGTGACTAATTAAGATTTATGATGAAATATTTGAATAACTGTATTCAAATATATATATATATATATATATATATATATATATATATATATATATATATATATATATATATATATATATGTGGATTCCGAAAAGGTATAGAAAAAAATATTGAACCAATTTTCAAAGTGTAATATTATGTAATATTAGTTTATTCTATGTAAAGGGTTTTGTGAAAAAAAAATATACAGTGGCAATGTATAATAAAGTTTCTAAAATATTTTTTTATATATTATATTATATATAGGAAAAAATATTTTTAACTATATTATGAGAAATCATAAATCGCAAAAGGAAATCATTCACTAAAACATAATTATTTCTTTATAGAATATTTTGCTTCAAGATATAAACTTTATATTAGAACTGAATAAATATTTTATTTTAAAAATAAATAAATATTTATTTTTTTACGATAGTATCGAATACTGTATGAAATAATACATTTTTGTTTTGGTATTGAGAAAATACATTCAGTAAAAATATATTTTGGAAAAATTACACAATCAAAGATAGATATCACGCTGTGACCGAAGCTACCGTAGGACAGGTATGCAGAATTAAGATGAAAGTCTAAAAAGTAAAATATTTGTGTTCATTTTCAATTGGCCTAAGGGTATCTATAGGTGCAATAAAACAATCGTGAATTGTACACTCGCACAATGCGGTGTACCGAAACATGTCCGTCGTAAATCAAACATCATACCGACGTTGCGTATTCAATTACTTCAATATATATATATATATACATATAAAAATACACCTTTTTCGGTATCTTTTAACCGTAGTAAACTAGATGAAAGATTGGTAAACAGGTAAGCGTCACTAATTAAAGGACAGCACGAACAGGTAACGTTTTAATATTGAAGAAATATTTGCCGGATATTGAAAACGGCTTCTTACCAAATACTTTTCGTGTGAAATATGGTTAGTCTTTAGTAATCGAAACAATTTTAACATATCGATATATTGTAACACGTAATATCCTTATCATATTGTAATAATAGTTTTAATAAAATTTAATTGATAAATGTTTACCATATACTACAGTGATCAAAAAGTTGGGTGAAATTATCATTTAAAATTACTGGACATTAGGAAGGCAGATAAATTGTATTTCTTTCCTTGCATGGTAGGTGTATCTATAACATTTGCCAAACGTCTGTTTGTCAAAAGGTTTAATTATCTTCAAGTTAAAATTCTTGGCACCTTCATCACGATAATGCACCATTGGTTCTTCGCGACTTTTTTGCCAAAAACTCGACTCATATCGTTCCGCAACCACCGTATTCGTCGGATTTGGCTCCGTGCAACTTATGGCTATTCAACAAATTTAAAAGTACAATGCGGGGACGCTGTTTTGACGCGATTGTGTAGATAAAAACCGAATCGAAGAAGATCTTGAAGGCTACACCGGAAAAAGACTATTTATTCCGAGGACTGGAAAAAGCATTGGTAAAAGTGCATTTTATCGGACGGGGATTACTTAGAAGGGGATGAATTTGATTTGAAGGAGTAAATACAGAATTTATAAACAAATTTACCTTACTTTTTGATCACAGTGTTATAAACAAATATTTTTTTTCATTGATCAACATATCTGCTTGTATTAGATTTTTTTTTTTATTAAATATTGTGTCGTTTTATTTTAATTATTAAAAATCAATATTTATACTAAATAAATACTAAGAATATATTTCATTGAAATAATACTTGTTTATTTGTAATCGGCATTAGTCACTTGTTTCAAAGTATTTATATTCACCTTTGGATGTTATTTAATTTGATATTTTTGAAACTGTTATAAATTTAATATAATGTATGTGTATGTAAAAATGTTATATTTTTTCTTGAAAGTTCTAAGAAGGAAAGTTCTCAAGGGCACGTCTATTATATTGTAAAAGTTTTACAGTTTTACGGACTGTTACAAGTAAATATTGGGTTAACATTGTTTTCATTTATGGCGGTAAAAAGCATTAAAAGTACACATGTTACGAACATTTTCAAAGAAAGCCATTAAAAAATCTTTAAGAATGAGAAAATAATAATATATATATTTAAAAAGAATCGTTTTCTTAAATAAATACTCATATGACATAATAATAACTGAGACAAATTTGACAAAAACGCAATGATGTTGTTGTTTTATTTATTATATTTCTTGTAAACAATTTAAAACCGAAAGAATAATAATATAATTCTTGAAAATGTAATTTAAAAATAATGTGTAAAAATAATCTTTAATTGTTATCGCGCATTTCGAGTTGCACGATAACATTAATTATATTTTTAAAAATATTGTACGAAATTACCTGGAAAATAATGTAAATATAAATCACAATTGATTATTGTATTATTGTAAATTTACTATTTAGCACTATTTAAATTTATCGATAGATTTTACTGAAAGATTACTCGACATATTTTAAAGATTAACAATAGTAATAAATACGATAGCAAAATCGATATATAATTCCTTTTTGGACATCTGAAATATTAATATATTATGAAATATGTGAAAACAGAATTATCGTTCTATCTTTGTGTTTAGATAACAATTAACGTTTAAACGATAACAGTTATTTAGATAACTATTAGTATTAAATGCGATTTTAGTTTTTAAAAATATTTACATATGAAAAGACACACACATATTAAGGACAAATTTTTAATATATAAAACACGAAATAATTATTTTATTGTGGCGACTCTTATAAATAATTATGTCGTTTACGACGAAAGTCTATTAGCTAGATAATAATTTTAATATATATTTAAAATGAGCTTATTTTTTTCTTTTTGCACGCACAATATAAGGGCACAATTATATTACTATTTTGATGAATTATAATAGTTTCTTCAAGCACGTATTTTGTTTTGGTCTGATTAACAATTTGATCGTTATATAGTAAGAGCGTTCATATAAATCATTTACACTAAGATTTTATTGTAACTATCCTGAAAAATATAAACTATAATAATCCCATATAAATTATTGTATAATTATATTTTTTTTTCATTAATTTGCATGAAATTCTTGACAAACAGCAATTGTCCATTAGTTTATGCGGTATATATTCTTATATAAATATTTAATTTGAAATATATATATACGATTTAATTTATAATATATCCATAAATTTAATATTGTAAACATATACCTGAATATATTGTTGAATCATTTCAATATTTCATATTTATAACAAATACGAAATTTAATAAATAATATTTATACATCATCGATATTGTAATATATGAAATAATTTTTATTGTATATCAATATATATATATATATATATATATATATGTGTGTGTGTGTGTGTGTGTGTGTGTGTGTGTGTGTATAGTTAAATATATATATTTCGTTGTCGCGATTATCGTATGACACCGGTCGGCGGCGGCGGCGTTTCAACCATTTTAACCGTATATGTATATCGATTTTGGGTTCAAGTACGATCGATAAAAGCGAAATAAGACGGAAAAAAATGTTGTATTGTACGGTAACGAGTAATTGTTGTGTAATTGTCGATTATGTCGGCAATAAAGCGCTCTTTGCACCAGTCGCCGACTGGCATTGCTGTTATTCTTCAGCCACCCGTGAGGGTCGTCAATTACTTCATCTCCAAATCATGCATCAGTCCATCATCATACTTCAACATTCAATTTTATGATACTATCATTTCATTATGATATATATATTTTTTAATAAATATATTGATATAATAAAAATAATTAAGAAATTTATATATATATATATATATATATATATATATATATATATATATATATATATATAAATATATATATATATAATACTGTGATCAAAAAGTAAAGCCAATTTTTTTATAAAATGTAAATTCTTTATTTATTCTTCCAAATCAATTTCATTTTCATCAAAGTAATCCTCGTCCGATAAAACGCAATTTGCCAACGCTTTTTCCAGTCCTCGAAAGTCTTTTTCCGGTATAGCCTTCAAGACCTACTTCGATTCGGTTTTTATCTCCTCAATCGTGTCAAAACAGTGTACCCGCATTGGCAGTTCGAGTTTGCTAAATAGTCAGAAGTCGCACGGAGACAAATCAGGCGAATACGGTGCAGTATGACATGGTGCATTATCGTAATGAAGGAATCAAAAATTGTAAAGACGCGTATACCTTGGATATAATTAAACCTTTTGACAAACAAACGCTTGGCAAATGTTATAGACAGTCCTACCAATCTAGAAAAAAAATTAAATTTATCTGCCTTCCTAATGCCCGGGAGTTTTAAATGACAATTTCACCTCACTTTTTGATCACAGTAGTATATAAACAATAGATTTAAAATTTGATTCGCTTTATCGTTTATTAATTAATTTCAAAAATAATTAAAAATAAGAAAATAATCCCTTAAATTAGACATTGAACTACGATTGCCAAATAAAATTTTAATTAAAGTCGTCTCAAATAAATTTGTCAATTACCTGTTTCTGTTTGAAAAATAAATAATACATTAAATAAAGTAAACATATGATTGATTAATAATAAATAATTTGACTCTATTTATTTAATGAA
Organism: Leptonema lineaticorne; assembly: GCA_024500535.1. Lineage (NCBI taxonomy): Eukaryota > Metazoa > Arthropoda > Insecta > Trichoptera > Hydropsychidae > Leptonema > Leptonema lineaticorne. The sequence goes on from JANIJI010000009.1 coordinate 1,309,999, forward strand.
TATATTCAATATTAAAAATTATTTATTAAATTTTCAAAAAATGTTTTGTTTTATTATTTATTAATTAAAAAATATTCAATTATGTGACACATTAAGATTACTTTACTACAGCAAAAATACAGTTAAAATGAAACAATTAATTTTTCCATACTATGAAAGATATAAAAATAGAATTTTGACATATAAATATTAAATTATTGTTTATTTGCATATAAAGTTTGAAATCCATAGATTGTGGATAATATTAAGTTTACCGTTAACTCTATGAATTATCATACTAAGATATTTATAATTGTAGATTATGTCTCGCTCTATCTATGTATATATTTATTACATAATATAATAATGAAGATTATATATTGTGATTTCATAATTAAAACTTTTTAATAGTCTACGTAGGATAAAAACTGATCTATTATTAATATAATAAATAAAAGTAAATCATAAATAAAAATTTCGAAGAATTGTTAAATATATTAATTATTTATTTAATATAGATTTTTTAATCAATAAAAAATCCGGATGCGACTTTCTAAAGGAAAATAGCTGAATATGGTGTAAAAGCCTTAAGGATAAAAAATATTAAAAATGCAAATACTAAAGATGAATAGAAATGGATTTTAGGACACATTAATATTTTTCAAATATTTTGCAGTTAAATAAATTTTTTAATGAATAACATTTAAAAAAATATTTTTTTATGTGAACTTATTAAAGATTATTTAAAAATAAGTTTTGTAGATAAATTTATAAAAATAAATAGATGGCATAGTTTTGTTATTAATTTATAATATTCTGAATTTTAAAGATGTCTCAAATAATATATATATATATATATATATATATATATATATATATATATATATATATATATATATATATATATAAAGTAATATTAAATTAATAAAATATTTAATAATATCGAGTTTAAACATTTGGCGTAATTAATAAATATTTTGAATAAGAAAATGAATATTTGTATTTATATTAACAATAATAATATTAAAAATAAAAAAATAAATATGTGTTATTTTGTAGTTTTAGAATAAAGATTAATATTAATGAAAATATACAACATTTCACAATATTATATTAATTAGAAGAGCTGTTTTTATTGTGTTCATATTTTTTTTTCTGGAATTTAGTTTCATAATATTTTAACAATAATTAAATTAATTGCGATTGATAATTTATCTTTATAATTCTTCTTACAGTTTAATCATGTATAATGTAAAATATTTATACATAATTATTGTGATAAGAGATGCATAATATTATTACAAATATTTATGAGCAGCAATACGACTTATGTTCTTATTCATAGTTAAAAAATTAAAAAATATATTTTATTATCTAATAATTATTTAAAAAGTTTTAAAATGTATATTTTAAAGAAAAAATTATATTAAAATTAAAAATCAACATTTAAAAAAATCAATACATACATATAAAATGAACAAGTCAAATTCACATTTATCATCACATATTTTTATATAAAATAAATTCTAATATTTTTTTAACAAAATTCACTTCTTTGATAATTTTTAACACTAAATTAATAAACTGAATAGTAGAAGACGTCTATTACACTGTGAAATAAATTATAAATACGGAACACTTTATCAGTATGTGATTTAATTACTATATTACATTTTTATTATGGCAAATGTCATTCTATTTATTATCTGTTAACGTGTGAATGTTTAAATGTGTGTGCGAATATTAGAATAAAATGTAGAAGAGGTTATAATATTTAAAAATAAAAATATAATTTTTATTATAATTTTACATATATTTTTTTCTTGAATGTGCATTTAAAAAAAACGATAAAGCAATCACACAGTAATAATTATCATTTTATTAAAATATGACTGAATAATTATTAGACTTCTATAAATTCTACTATTTAATAAAATTTCATCCATATATATTTGAGTAAAATAATAAAAAATTAAGTATGTAATAAATTGTTTTTCAAAACATTACTTCAAAAAATATAATCAATGCTTAATATTTTTAAAAGAAAGTGACATCTATTGTATATATGAGTATAATATATTTTTTTAATTTTATAAAATACATACAATTTGATTAATATTTTCATAAAAAAATGTTTATTAAAAATATATTTATAAAATTAGATAAATAAAACAAATGTTTCATGATTTTAGTAATAAAATTTATTTTGAAATATTTCTTTTTTATTTTTGTGAATAAAATGATTAAAAATGCTATACAATTATGAAAGAAAATATTGCTAGTTAATAAAAAAAATATGAAAATCAGAGGTAAAAGATTAATTTAATTAAGTTATTTTTCAATATATTTTTAATAGATTTACAAAGCGATTTAATTTCAGTTTAATAAAAAATGTATTATTATCATTACTGTTATTTATAATTTAATATTTAATAATCTTTTTGGCTTTTTTTATTAGTTCATAAATGGTCGTTAAATTGTGATTTTATTTCTTAATTAATGATAAACGTCAAAATAATTTTGAGGTTATATTATGATTTTTGAAGAAATACTGGTTTCAAGATGTATTGTTTCTTGTATTTATTTTTTTAAAAACAATTTTATTTATAACCGTATTGAATTTTACGAATAATTATGTGAAACTAATTATAGAATAGTTAAATAATGCAAAAAAGTTGAAATTGGCGAAATTTTTTATGTTTTATTTGAATATGTAAATATATGAATCATTTGATGATTTAAACATATTATGATCTCAATTGTTTGAGTCAAATAGGTGTAGTAGTGCTTTTTTTTTTAAAGTAATTATGATATATTTATGTCTGATTTATTTATATTTTTCATATTGGAATTTAAAATCTTAGTATTTTTACTAATTTTAACAAAATAATTGTTTTTTCTTCAAACTCCTTGTTCTAGTTAGAAATATGAAAACTTAATAAAAATATAATTCGTACACAACGGTTTCAATAATTTCTTTATACTAAATATTGGAAAGGAAAATTAATAGTTAATAGAAAAATATTATTGAAATATATCTTTAGTTTTAAAATTTTACATATATAGACATGTAGATTTAGAATGTATATATTGTTTACTATAGTAATATATTTAGCTCGATAATTTTATAAAGTATTTACACCTAATTTTATTGTATATAATTATTATATAGCAGTATCTATAAAATATATTATATGCTACAATTGTAAAATTAAAAAATCATTTCATACTTTTATCAAATTGAATATTGAATAATTTCAGTGTCTATTACTCTTTTTTTAATAGATGGTGTTGTATCAATTATATTTTTATTACATTAAGAAATTTGTATTTATAATTACTAGAAGAATTTATTAAATAATATAAATACCAAGTTCATTATTTCGTATTTATTATTTATTTTTGAGAAATTAAACAAATAACAGAAATATAATTTTTCTTTATTAAAAATTAAAGAAAACTAAAATTACAGTTTGGTACCAATAATACAATTGAGTTTCAATTACATCTAGATCTTTACATAAATACTGATAATATTTCACTAAGTAATTTATTGGTATTTGGTGCTCATTGAGATTATATAAAATACACAATTAATCTCACAATAATAGTATAATCCTATGAATTTTTCAATACAAATAATAAAAATAATATCAAGTTAATTCAATATTAAAAAAAAAACTAAATAATAGTTTGGTGATGTGAAAAATTATTTTCAGGAATAGCTATTTTGTTTGAATTACTAGTTATGGAACATTATAGCTTTACATCAAAGTGCTGTGCACTTTTTATCTAAATTTAAAAATAAAGAAAATGAAGTAGTGTAATCAGAAATAATTTTGACAGAGAGCTTTAACATCTATAATACTAAAACCAATATAAAAGGCTTTCGAAAAATATTACTAATTAGAAGATTGGAAATACTCTTGGGCACCCTTAGGATCAGCTTTCATTGTCTTTTTGCCAGGTTTCCAGCCAGCAGGACAAACTTCTCCATTTTTGTCAGTATATTGAAAGGCTTGCACCAATCGTAGTGTTTCATCCACGTCTCTGAAAAATTAAAATATAAGTCGTTTATAAAAAATAAATAAGTAGGAGTACATCATTTTTAAAGTATATACCTTCCAACTGGTAAATCATTAACTGTTATTTGACGTAATTTTTGGTTAGCATCAATAATAAACAGACCACGGAAAGGAATTCCAGAATCTTCATCTAAAACATCATAGTCACGAGCAATTTTTGCTGACTTGTCAGCCAATAAAGGAATTTTCATTTCTCCAAGACCACCTGTAATAAAAGTACAAATTTATTACAGGTTTTTATTATCATAATTACAGTAAAAAATGTTATACCTTCAACGTATTTTTAAGAAAAAAAAAATAGCAAATATAACTATAAAATTATTTTTGTAGTTATACAATTGTATATTTGTTAAAAAAAATGCAATTAAAAGTCAAAGATATGATAACTAAAGGTTACATCAGGTAAATTAAATGTTTATACATAACATGACATCAGCATTATGAATTTGTGATTTTATTACATAGTAAATTAGAATAATGACGTAAATAATTTAACATGTTTATGAAATTTAGGTTGTATGTAGATATATATATATATTTTTATCAAACATAATAATTCTACAGCATGACAATAAATAAAATGGCAAATATATTGAGTATTTTTTTAGTGCTTATATTACCTTCTTTTCTAGGGGTATTAATCCAAGCCAAGTGAGAAAAGTGGCTGTCGGTAGAAGCAGCGATAACTTCACAATCTATTTTCTTGAAATCTTCAACTCGCTCAGAGAAAGCAATTATTTCAGTTGGGCATACAAACGTGCTGGAAATATAAAAAGCAATGTTTAAAAAAACTTAATAAAAATTATGCAATAAAATAGAAGGTCAACTAAAAAATAAATAAATAAATGCTGTGACGTGAAATACATTATTTTTTACATAAAACTGTGGTATAACAATGTGACCTTCTTCTACTTTTAGATATAAATAAAGATTTTAAAAAATGATGCGGTGAGAGAAAAACCACAAAAATGAGATATAATAAAAATAGAAAGATAATGGTAAAAACTTACAAGTCCAGTGGGTAGAAAAAAAGTACGATATATTTTCCTTTATAATCTTCTAGAGATATTTCTTTAAATTGTCCATCGATTACGGCGGTACCTTTGAAAGGTGGAGCCGGTTTTTGGATTTTGGGAGCCATACTAAGAGACAATCTGTAAAAATAATAGTTATTTGTTTAATATAATATTGTAAATAGGATAATGTCATAAAAATTGATTCACAACTAATAATTTTCAAGTAGTAATATTATTAAAATTTAAAACAGTGTCAATTTTTTTGTAGTTGATTGATTATACGTGACGACAATTTTAATGTCAAGTTACACAGTCATTTATATAATTGTTACAGGTGTTTAAGTACGTAAAATACGAATAAATAGAAATTATAAATGTTTTTTGAATAAAAATATTCATATATTATTGATGTATAAAAAAACGTGACACGTAAGTAAAATTATATATACATATGTATAATTTGAAGGGATAGAACATTCAGCTAAACAGTTATAAGAACTAAATGCAAAAAGTCTACCATAAGTGATAACAATTTACAAATCTATTATTAGAGTTGACATAGCACAAATAAATACTTTAATTATGTAACAATAACCACAAATGGAAATATATGTTCATAAATAACAATAGTACAAAAATAATAATTTCAATTTGAAATTGGTATCAAGGAATGAACATAAACGAATAGCTTTTATAGCTAATTATTCGTTATCAAAACTGAGAGCACAAAAAATAGTGTGTTACAATAACAACAACGTATGCTGATCAATTTATATAGTCGAAGTTCAGAGATTCATTCATGAGTTTACTCACCACGTTAGTTAAATGCGATAAGGCAAAATGAGATAATAAATTCGACTCGAAACCTGTTTCATATTAAAATCGTGTAGTGAGTGAGTAACGTGGTTTCCCAAATCAGAGGTTAACAATTACTTGCAAACTTATTTTTTTATTAATAAAATTATATCATCAATAAATATTTTATGATATATCTACACGTCGAGTTTAATAAGTAATATGGAAATGATTATAAAAAAGAGGACAAATAAGTCAAATATAAAACAGACTTTTCTGTTGTGTTGTACGTTTACTCAATAAGAGATGAATAAATATTAAGACAATTTTTAATGATGATTATCACGAATACTCTTCAAATATTGATATTAAAATAAAATACCGAGAATTATGTATTTAATGACACATTGCAGAAGTAAAGAAAAAATGCTTAGTATTAATGTTGCTGACGCATTTATAATATAATAGCAAATCAAATATAACTATATCGTAAATGTTGACTTATCATTTTAAGATATATATATATATATATATATAATAGTATAATGGAAAATGTGATATTTATAATAATCTATCAATGTTGCTATGTTAAAAAGTAAAACCACATGGAAATTACGTATATTATATATTAGTCCATAAGGTAAATTAATTACTTCCCGAATAAGATAACGCACACTTTAAGTGTATAATAATAATATAAATTTGTTTTTATTAATAAGTAAATGATATATTATCGTTCCAAAAAGTTGAAGAATATTTATATTGGAGCGAAAACATATTAATTTGTTGAAAAAAAGATCATTAAAAATCATACATAATAAAAATAAGTAGATAAATAAAGATTTGAGTTTAACATTTATTTTTGCCTAATTGTTTTTTTTATGGTAGCAATTCGAATTATAAATACGGCTGTTATATATTAATATTGATGGATAATTACTTTTATTATAAATATTCACATAAGAAAAGAAAGGCATTATATAAAACACGACCTTCAAAAAAAAAATGGAAAAAAATGTTCCATTTTTTAACGAATATTCGATAGTCGGTTACGATGTGTGAAAATAGATATTACCATAAGAATTGAAGACAAAAAATATATGCGGTCAGAATGTTCAGACACGTTAACAAACAATATATGATGATCATTATTAGGTCTTTACTATGAAATAATGCGACAATAAATTCGATGGACAGTCAATTTTGCGATATAAAAATGCAACATCTGTTCAAATATAAGGCGAAATGGTAAAAAAAAAAACACAAATATTGATAATGTATTAAGATATACGTGCACTACATCGAAATATAAAATATATATTTATTAGTAGTATGAAAAAATTGAAAATAAACACTCGTTTCTAATATTATACGTATTAAAAAAAAAAGATTGCGTGCGTAACATATGTGAAGCTCGATGTATATTTAAAATATTAACAGGGCTGCTAGAATGATGAGCGGTTAGTTGTTTGGTGAATATGAACGATATATAATTATATGTGTACTAGGAGGGCACAAAATGGTGGACGTCGTAACGAACGCACGTATTATATTATATATATATATATATAATATAATATAACGGATCGATGACGACGGATTGCGCTTTGCAACACCTGACATTTACGAAAAGGGAAAAAGCACGTGCACGTTTGCGCGCGCGAAACCGGAACAAATTAAAATCGTTTTTTCTCGTTGTGATAATCGTTTAATATATTAATAAATCGCATTTTACGTGGTTCGATTGATGTGATGCAATGGATAAATGAACGAACAATGGTTTACCTATATATTTATTTATATATCGGGAACGGCAACCAATTCGAGCACAGTTCGCGAACAACTGACGTCCCTTTGCGAGCGCGAGTGCGGCTGCGGCGATCGCTCGGTTACACGCCGGCGTATTACGATTTAATCGATTATGATCCTTACGTCGTATGCGCCGAACGTCTATATTGTCTCGTATTCCATTATAATTTAGATCGTCGACGTCGCTCTTCCACCTTGAGATGTGACAATTAAATATTGGAAAGCGTTCGTTAGACCGGAAACTTCTAGAATTTACCTTCCCCCATTCGAGGGGGTTATATTCTTTCTTTTTATTTCGTTTCGATTTTAAATCTCTTATTTGTTATCGTTTTATTTGTGCCCTTCGATTTTACACATTTTTTTTAAATTAAAAATAACACGTTTTAATGCAACACGTTGTCCGCTGTAAATGGGGTATTTTTTATTTCTTAAAATTTAAAATTGTGCAACAATAAATTCGATCAATAATATGTACGATATTAATACAATTTTGTACGTATTTCGCATTTTTTTTTACTAATGCTCGAATAATAAAAAAAAAACGCATTAACGAATAAATAGTACTAATCATATCAAGAAAAATAAATGTTTTATAAAATTATTTTTTTATGCAATCCTGCCCCGTTTGCACGTAAAGACTTCCCCGATATAGGTTTTATGCTTGTATTAAAATGCACAAAGACCAAAATAAATTTAAAATGTATGATAATTTTCAAAATTTTGTCCGCGGTAAATTTTTTTTAGATATTAATATACCCAAATATAGTACTAATAAATATTCGAAAAAAAAATGGAAAGTAATATTTATCAACTTATTTTATTAATATGCATTATAATATATCATAACAGTCGGATATATTTACACGAGAAAAATATCTGAAACACTATAGAGTGTAGTCTTACATAACTAGAATTCATATTATTTGACGAAAAAAATTGCAAGCAGTTTCATAAAATTTAATAAATATTTTCATACTACGTAAAAAATAATATTTTGATGTAGTTTTTGAAATTTTTATGAATAAATAATATGTAATCAATAAAATTAATAATTTATATAAGTATAATTTAGAGATAAAATTACAAGATTTTTTTATAATTCAGTACTGATTTTGTGTTAAACGAAACTCATATATAGCATTATATAAAAATATTCTTATAGTGTCGCGTTTCAGTTATTTAATATATGATAATCGTATTGTTGATTCAATTATTTTTTTATTTCAACGAAACGATAATTAAGAATTCTCGCATACAATATAGATAAATCCTATTAAAAAATTTGTACAAATCATTAAAAAGTTGCTAATAGATGACGTTGGATAATTGGAAATTGTGCAATTCGTATTTCTTAACAGTCGTTAACAACAGGAAACGTGAATCGGACTCGGCTATATATATATATATATATGTTAAAATTACGAACGCAATAATAACGAATTTTCTTTAAAAAAAAAAAATGAAAGGAAAAAATGAACAGGAAAATTGATCATACTTTCTTAGTAATAAAGATAAATGTTGAAGATTGCCGACGCACCTTATTTTAAAATATCAGCAAAATAAAAAAAATCGACTCCTAAGCTAATTTTGCCGACAACGCGTGTTATTTCAAAGGTTAGTTTAGATTTTTAAAATAATATTTCGAAAAAGAAAAAAAAAACGAAAGGAAAAATATACATAATATTTAATAACTAAACATTTTAAAATCGACGTTTGCGTTAGTACCTCTATTTACACGCATATAAATATAATCAATTATCGATTACGTCTAATTTTTTTTTGTATATATAATGAAAATAAATTTTCGGTTCGTTTGATAATTAATAGCCATTCGAAGTTTGCGCGCATAATTCAATTATATTTATTTGTAAATATTATAGTTGTAAATATATAGCATTAAAACAAGGTTTTATTAATGTTCGAGATCCAAAATTGAATCGTCATGAGATGGAACATTGTAGCGTTAAAAATATGGTAAATGTTAATTAAATGGATTACGGTCCGCCATTATTATTACTTTATTATATATGCTTTTCATAGAAAAACTAAAAAGTGAGAGGTTTTTTTTTTTGTAAAGAGATTTAAATTATTAAGGTCAGTCATGAAATAAAATATCGGATCACGCTATCGACACTTGGTAAATTTTAGATTGCGGTGTAAAAAGGTTAAGAATTTCTGTATAGAATATATTTATTATTGTTTTTTTTTTTGGAAATCATTTTTAAATATAAATGAAATAAGTGGGCTTGTAATACAAATTTATACTGTGACCTAATAATGATTGGATAATAATGCATGAATAGTTTTTGATTGACAATTGTACACATATCAGACGCGTCACACGCGTAATCATACAAAATAAAAAAGTGTACGGTTATGAAAATATTTATATTATTAAAATTACTATATTGATTTTTGTTTATACAAATTCAGTGCCGTTTTACTAAGTATAAATCATTACGTTATTTGAGGAAAACATAAGAAGGAAAAAAATCAGTGTATATTTGTTCTATAAATCTGTGTTTTTTTTTCATATTGTATTTAAAGGCGCGTATTATTTTGTTGAAATTATTTACTATAGGATTTTTTATTTAATTCCCACCGATATTAGAATAAAATATTTAATGATTGGACAGAGATTAAAAAATATCATAAATTAGTCAGGTAGGCAATAGGACTGTTGATATGGGTTTGTTAAAAGAATCTTAAAAATGTATTTAACATTCTTTCGTATAAATTCCATATATGGTACATATATATTTAATCTATATTTTTTAATGGATTAGATTTCGAAAATTACACATTTTCTTATTACTGTACGAATTAAATTATTATTATTATAGTGTACATATTCTGTATTACGAAATGTGTGGTATCATCTTGCATCATTCGTTTCACATCATTTTTTTCTACTTTGTGATTTAGTTTCTTTTTATTTTTTATTTATGCGGTTTTATTTATGCCATTATAAAAAGCAATTTTGGCTTGGCATACATTTTAAACTAATACAAAAAACGAATTTATAATTATAAAAAAATTATATTAAAAACTGTAATATAATTTTTCTACACTCATTTGATTTCATAAAATTGAAAGAATTAATTTTTTTTTTGTTAATTTAATATAAATGAAATTAAAGATAAAAGCCGTTAGACGAACAGTCGTTTAAATTATGAAAATGAGATTCTGTACGCGCGGACGATTTAAAATGATGTAATATCGCTTTTTTTTAAGTTAAAATTTTAGTAAAAGGTAAGATGATTTAAGATCGTTCACCTTTTACAGATTTAAGTTACTTTCTCTATTCTATCATGTGATTCATATCCAAATATTGCACAATTTTTGTTCGAGATTTCATCACTGGATAAATGGGTATATGGAATCATAAATATTACACATTGGTAAAAATAAATTTATATATAAATATAAAAAAAAAACACGTAATAACAATTATTATTATAATCATTGATGATTTGGACTCTGCGTGGTTGCAAATTAATTTGTAATTTAATAAAAACATATATAATTTAAAGTTAAAATATATTTAAAAAATAATTAGTGTTTGGATTTTTTTATATTTTTTTTGTAAATTTATTATATAAATGGAATAATTGATAATTAAGATAAATATAATTTGTATAAATAATAAAATAGAATAAAATGAGACATCTATTGAATAAATTAAAAATATTTATAATAAGAAAAATTTAATAAACACAAAATTGCTTATTAGTAATTTTCAAAGATGACACTACAATAATAAAAATGGAAAAATTGACCTTAAAATTATATTAGTAATGTATTAAATATAAAAAAATATAGTATTAAGTAATAAAAATTATAAAAAGATATTAAATGAACGAGTTTTTTTGTGATATTTTGAAAAGTAAAGATTATTTTTATATATATATTTTTTGTATATAAATATCGTAGAAAATCTCTTGTTTTTCAATTTATAGCAATGGGCGAGAAAAATACAATCGCTTTATATATATATATATATATATATATATATATATATATATATCATATATAAATGAATAGTTAACTGTTCCACAAAAATAATGAATGGGGTTTGGCATGGTTGGGTATATATACATTTTTTTTATTATACAGGAATGAAAACGTTTGTGTGAAACAGAATGAGTATATATTTTACGTTATGCAATAAACGAGAATCGAAAATGAAAATAAAAACGAATAAACAGATAAAAATATGATGATGACAATAAAGCCAACGATGAAAGAAAAATTTTAGATCGATATATCTGAATATGAAATAAATTTTTATATTACACAAACACTAAAATATAATTTTCATGTTTTTTTTCATTAGAAAAACTTTATCATATCATATATTAGTGATTATTGAACAGAATACGAGTAATATTTAATATGTACACATACTAAAATATAATAGATCTAATGAATGTTGATTTAATGGAATATAATGCGGCATGCGTATAATTAAATATTCATAATTCGTATAATTATATTATATATGCATTCGCGAATTTTAAATATAGACAGTCTTTCGATTTTCCGCATAATAACATATTGAATGTGCGAATATAGATTTTTCGATGATAAATTACACCGTAAATATAAATTTCGTTGGCTTTCCATAAAGTTGACATTCTCTCGTTTTGCATCTATGATAAAAACCACCCACTTTTAACCACCCACCCTCCATTTTCTATAAGCGCACAGTTTTCGCGCGGCGTCGTCGCGGCTTCTTGTATTTGAGTTTTGTGTCGGGAAAATTTCTAGTCGCGCGGAAAATTGAATTTTCACCGCGAAAATTCGCACGGTTATGTATGTATGCATGTACCGATATATACGAGTATACTATATGTATATGCATAATATGTACACATATAGTTAGTTTATTTATTATGCGCGACGACGTTCCGCGTTCAACGAGACGACTGACAAGACTTGACCCGGAGTTTATACTTTTAAATTGTTATTCAAATTTCCATACGTTCCCTATATATTGCAAGTACGCTTCTATTTCTCGCACCTGAACTTGTTCAAGTATTACATCCACATAACATATACGAGTATATGCTATACTATTTAAAGGTAACGCTGGAGCCGTTTTAGGCACTTAAATTATTGAGTGTCCAAAGTGCCTTGCGACTTAAATTAATATTTAAATGCTACTCTACGCTACTTGCGGTATTTCACGAAGAATTAATTCATTATTTTATATATCGGAATAAATAAATAATTTTATTTTAATGATGTACAATATCGGAAATGTTGTAGTTCGAGCGGAGTAATAGTAAATATTATAGATGTATTTTAATGAAGGGCGCTCCGTAGAATTAGCTCGATTATTGATTTCGAGACAAAAACGACGCTTGTTTGTTGAATTATCGTTTAAGTTATCACGAAAGCAAACAAATTACATTCAACGTTATCGTATTTCAAAGTATTCGGAGAATTATTGGAATTTTTCGACTAAAAGATGAAAATGACGAGAATTTGCAGAAACGGGCGCAAAATGTAACGGCACTTATCTTCGATGTTTTCGTATTTATTTTGTAGTCGTTTATTTATTTTTCAATCGTTATCGTTTCGCGATTGTTTAATTTGATTTTATCAGATATTATTATTCGAGTATAAGTATTTAGTATATTTATATATATACGATATATATATATATACAATGTAATATATTAATGGCGAGCTCGTAAAACCATTAAAGCGGGCAAAAAGGGTATCCGTTTATATCTGATTAGCGATGGATTGGAGCAAAAATTGAAGTTTATCGATCCTCGGAGTCACGTCGTAAAACGTCAGCAAGATTTACAAGTCTTTCGAGAATTGACCGGTTGCACTTGTCCAATTGAATTCCGAAAGAGGATATCGCATGTACATATTATATAAATATATCCACAAGAACGACATATATATATATATATATATATATATATATATATATATATATATATATATATTACGAGCGAGTAAAACGTGAGATAAATTTGAAAAAATTCTGACAACATTTTGCGCTTCTGTATTTTTTAAAGTGGCATTTTATAAAATTAATATAATTAAACGGAACGGGCATATGTGCAAATGAAAAAAAAGAACGCATATAATAATAATAACACACACACACACACACACACACACACACACACACACACATATATATATATATATATATATATATATATATATATATATAGTATGAAGAGAATTAACGTTGGCTTTCGGGATAATTTATTTTAATTTTTCGTATCATTATTGTTATATCGTGTGGTAAATGTTTATTGCCGTACTGTTATAATATATAAAGTAGAATTATGTTCATGAAAATATCGTTTAGCAGTATACTAATGCGCAGTAAATAGCACACTGTAAAACCGGTGAAAAAACGTCATAATGCAGTAAAAATTCTCTGTTTATACCGTTAAAGTTACGTTGATATGTTAAAATGTAATGCAACGAATAAAGCACCATTCAATAGATATATATTTTAAGATTTCTTTTTTTTTAGTATCGAATGTATATCGCGATAAAATAGGCATTAATTCGCATTCGGTAAAAAAGAACTAATAATAACAATAATAAATCGAAGAAAATTTTTACGTTTCCAGCTAACCGCGAGTCGTAAAATGGAATCGCATTAAAGTTTCATCGGTACGATAAAAAGTTTAGCGACGATGCCGTTTGTTTTGTGCCCTTCTATCGCCCTACACGTTTGAATTTCAATAAAATCATTCTTTTATATGTAAATTTTTAAGTAGCGAACGGAATATGAGGGGATGAGGTGAAAAGTTTCGATGTCTGCGAAAGCGAATAACTTTTTTGCCGATGACTGTTTTCATTAAGGGGGAAAAAAAGAGGTAAAAAAAATAAATTTTCGGAAACTTTCGAGAATCGAGAGGAAAAACACGACGCAAAAGTTTTCACTCAGAACAAAGTTGATATCGACATATTTTGTTCTACACGCATTAAATTATATTAATGACTATTGTATAACACTTTTATGTAATATTCTTTCGATTTATACGACAAAAAATATATAAATTGTTTTCAAATTTTGAACTTTTAAAAAAATTATACTTTATAAATGGACACAAAATGAAATAATATTATGTAAAAAATAATAAATGGAAAGTAGTTAAACGTTTTTAGATATATATTGAAAATAATATCAAAAGAATTATAAGGAAAAAGAGAACATCGGAGACAAATTTTATCGGTGAAAGCGTATTCTATCAGTTTTGAAAGACGAAAGATAATGATAAATTATCACATTGAAACCCAAATGGACCGGACCTTCTAAGGTGATTTAAACAATTAGTTACGAGTACAAATGGCCAGAACGGATGTTCTTAACCTATGGGTCGCAACCCAAATTTGGGTCGTCGGGCTATTTTAAACGGGTCACAAAACATTTTCGACCAATTTTCAGACTATTTTACTATTAACGAACGAAATTTCTAACAATTATAAAACTTTCACAATGAGAGATTTTAATTGCATCGCACGAAGAGATTTCATTATTATATACATTCATTGATTTTTACAGTAAATGGATATGTTATATGTATTATAGATTTATGACAGTGTATTTACGAACAGATATTATAATAGTCGGATCAATATTCAATCGGTGGTGATGTATGCGTATTGAAATCAAATGCAGACTCCATCAGAAGTATTTTTCACAAAAATATATCCCAGAAGATGTCAGATAGTCAACCGGAAGAGGCACATTAGAATTCAACGCACGCAATCTGAACGGAAGCTACTATCGAGGGGGCGGAGCGCTAGCGCTTTGCCCTCGCTGACACAGGTAACGATACCACTCACGGTTTCTCCTTCTCTATTACTTATTTTTACATATTTTCTGTCTCATTTCCCTTTTTACCCCGTCAAATAGGTCTTTTTTCTACTGAATTATAATACGTTTTCATATGAAATTTTCATTTTTTTTTTATGATTTGAAACGAAGCAGCGTATTTTAGAGAATATCTAACAAATTGATTCGTAATTTCGACGATACATCGACTGCATATCGATATTTAATAAATAATTCGTGTTATAGTAGAACGATATCGTGAATAGCGGTAACGAGATATAACAATGAATTGAAACGATCGTTTTGTAGGTGAAATAAATGTTAGATAAACGAAATTAATTTAATAGACGCAGTGCTACATTGAAAAGCACACAGGAGCAGTTTGAAAAGGGGCCTTTTGACCATTTTGTATCGACGTTTTAAGCGTAGGTTGCGTAGAGACCAATTGAACGAGTCGTTAAAGTTAACAAGTGTACAACCATTATCTAAACAGCGTCGATTTTCGCAATGGTGGAAAATTAAAGTGTATCTACGTAAAGTGTTTCACAACTCCAATTGGCGGACTCGGAACGGATCAAAAGTTCTTAACCGTAAATACATATATTTACACATACCGTACGATGTTTTCAAAAACATACAAACTTACGAATGAATACAACATTCACCGTATTGTTGTGAATGAAAATGATCTTTTCATAATGATAATTCGATATTTGTGAAATTGTTGAGAATCGCTGTGCACATTGCTAGAAGAAGAAGAATAAGCCGAAGGCTCTCTCAGGCAATATTAAAAGTCGGTAACCACTTTGACCGGTTCGTTTCAGCGTGAAAACTTCCGGTTTTCCGGGAGTTGTGCGTGTGAAGTGGCTCAAACTATTCTTACCAAACGCTAGAGAAGGAACGACGAATGCGAAGCAATAACGCTATAACGGTTGAGAACAAATAGTATATATATATATATATATATATATACCATATATTAGATGAAATAAATGATTCTTCAGCAATTCGCTTTAAATATTTATGGGTTATGCAGGCACACGAGCACGAGTGCTCCAGATTAACAACATTAGGTGCAATTACCATCTCCTCGGTTAGGTGACTTTCCAGCACCTTCGACCTACCGTCGTAGACATTTCCCATTCTCCAACGGTTTCCCGGTCTGCACAAATAATTATACTACGTTTTCTCGTTTAATGTATAGTGCACTAAAAACGTATATAACCGAAATGGACTTCTATTTAATAGGAAATGTGCGATATATCCCGGTTATTTACCGTGCACCGACTGAAATTTTGTAATATAATATATTCATACGTTTAACTATGGCGTTTTGTAGATTGTAGCAAATGAGCTTTTAAGCGTGACTTCCGTTCAATATTGAATTATGAAATATTCTTTCATACAATGGACGCTCTATCAATATTTTTTTAGAGAAACTTTTAATTTTATATTATGTTTTTTGAATATAATTACAAATTTTCAGGGAAATTGTACGAATACTTTTTTTTTTAATTTTAAATACGGATCATTATCATTAGCGACGTGAAAGAGCCAACGTACCGATTATTACTATAGAAACTGGTATTGGAACGGTGAACGATAAAAATAAAAGGGGACCGAGAGATACGTATAAAAATTCCATTATTAAGGTAATGTTCTATGTTTATGTACTGTAAAGTTGCGATTACACCGGTAAATGTTCCAGACATTAAGTTAAGCTTGACATAGGTTTTGGGGTTTTCACAGTCTGGGTGTATTGTCACCGAGAAGCGGAGTTACCCACTTTAAAAACCGCACCGAATTTTCACGGTAAGATTTTCAACTATTTTCGGACATTTTCGACGACCGATTGAATAATTAAATACCACACGTAGAACTTCTATATACTCGTATATTATATGTACATATATATAAGATTTCTATATTAAAAAAGAAAAATCAAACATTTGTAATTATTAATTTAAGTTGTGAAATAGAATTTTCTAATATAGATTAAATGGTGAAGATATCAATATTATCGTGTTGATTGTTATCACGTTGTTGGACATATTCGGTTATTAACATGGTGTTGAGAAACGATTTATGTTTATTCCGTTGTAACAATGGGTACTTGTGTACACGAATGCATGCAATATTACCTATATAGAATATAGGTAATTTTCAATATAAAATGTTATTGTTATTTTATATAAAATAAAATTGCGAATAGCCCGAAATGCGAACGTTTAACATTTTTCAAAATTAATCAAAAGCACTTAATCGTTTCGAGCACGTAGAATTATGAAAATAGTTTAAAATGATATTATGAATCCTAATTTTAAATTCTGTTTTATATTGTTATTAATTCATCTTTCGACGCGTTGCCCGATCGACTGTGAAATGTTTAAAGATAAATTTGATCACGATCGACCTTTCGTCTACGACTCGAAGGGCGGAATATTAGATTACACGGAATAGATGACACGCGGACAGCATGTTCAATAAATCTGTAATATGTCGATAAGAAGCGTCAAAATTTTATTTTCCGAAATTATATTATGCGTAAAATTCAAGTCGAAAACGAATCGCAAAGCTTTATTTATTTGAATAATGCGCGCGCGTCGTGGAACACGTGTATTGTTTAAATGACTTTTATATTATATATATATATATATATATATATAAGTGTGTATAAACAAAACGCCAAAGTTCGGCGTTGGCCGCTTCCGGAAAATTTCGCGTTTTCCCGTGTGTTTTTCCGGCTTGTTTTGTCGGACGCTTTACGTTCGTTGTTTACACTTAAACTTTCATAATTTTAATGAGTAAAAAGCAATTTTCGTTTAACTCGCCCGTTCCATCCGTCCCCGCCTGACCGTATTATATATGGAGAGGGACGGGGTGGCAGTTATATGTACGTATGAAAAGCGCTTTCAGCGTTGCAATTGCTGAAAGCTGAAAATTCTGCATAGGCGTGCCGTGCCACGTTTGTGTCGCTTATTTCCGAACGTCGAATGAATACGTTATGTCACTGTAAGATTCGCCAGCACGTAAAAGTGGCACATCAGTTCTACGTCAATTACCTTCCAACGTTGGCTATTTTCAATATTTGTTTTAGATATATGCATAGAAATTTCGATATTTCGACTCGATTAAAATTATTAATAACTTACGTTTAATTTCAGTCAAGAAAATACTATATTACAATATAAAATATATCGGTTTTTTTTTATAAAAGTTAGAATTCAATTTTTGTTTCCATTAAAATGAAAGACATACAACAATTGGAATTCGAGCATGTCAGGTTAGAGAATATGTAGAGTTTTTTACGATGGTCGTATGATATTTTACGATGGCATAGTTTTATTATCTTTCGTACGATATTGTCGAGTCGTACGTTTATTATATCGGTTCAATAACAAACGGTTTACGACCTCTGTGTACTATAATGCGTCTTGATGAAAATCTTCAAACTGTTATACTAATGATACGTGAGACATTTCGATAGGTGTTCGTCGGTAATATTCTCCTCTGTCATGTGTCTAAGAGACCGTAATTATTATACTCTAATAAATGTTTGCGTCATAATAACAATAAGAATACAATTATGGACTAAATATTACCGTTGAGATATTGAAGATAATTTTCATTATATTCATTTGATACGGTCATATTTTAAATGATTATAGAATGATACGACAAAATTAAAAAAAAATCTAACGAGAATGTTATAAGATTTCAATCTGAACAAAACAATTTTCAACTCAAAAAAAGATTTCGTTTTATTAGAATATTTTAAAAGTGAAGATAATTAGTTTTTTTACAAAGCGAGTGTTTTTCATAAAAGATTTAGATAGTAGAAAACATTAAATTATAATTTTTTCATAAAAGAGAATCACTGGGGGAAGTTATTTTGTACAATTTATGATTTATGTATTAGTCTTAATACGATGTGATCATAGAAAATAAAAGGGGGCTAAGTTTGAAAATCGACATTCTTCAAATTTTATGCGCAATATCGTTTCAGACATCAATTTTAAAAGTACTCCTTTTTTCCCCTACGTTTTTTCATAGCGTTATAAATTTTTTATGCAAGTCGCACATTATGCCTTTCACGACAAATAAAAGTTGCAATCTTTCCTATCGTTTTTTTTTCTTGTTTTAGAAATTCATCAATGAAATCAAAGTGATAAAGGTATTATTTATACTTTTGAAATGATTCAAGATTTGTTTTAAGGCGGCGGTCTTGATGTGTTTGTTTTGTTTGCGTAACACTTTTACATATTTGAATGCGTCTAAAAGCTTTTTCTCTTTTCGTCAAATGGAAACGGAAAATGTCTTTTTTATTCCGTTTTTAAAGAAGAAACATTGGAAAAATAAATCGATAGGTAGTTGCATTTTAGTAAAAAATAAAAACAAAGGAAATGGAAAATAAATTTGAATGTATTGTATTGCGAGAGAAAGATCGGATAGATAGGTATTAAATAGAATCGACGGTTGGCGAAAAAGACATTGAATATATTGCATGTATTACAATATATTATATTATATAATATATGAATTAAAATTCAAAGTATAGTATTACACACGTAGTTGGCGTGCTAACATCGACGACCGTTCGACACCTTTGGGAATTTCGGTACAAATTATTGGTAGCCGTGCCATTTCGTGTACGACACAAAGTTATTAAGGGCAGTCTCGTTGTGTTAATGCACCTTTGTCCCTTAGGTGTGTTCCCTGAAACGAATCGACACACCTTTAATAACGCCATCAAAAATGAACAATTTACATACGACACGCCCGCTCGAATCGCATAATAAAATATATATATTTCATGTAATATAATATAATTGAAATAAATTATTCTTATCACAAAAAAATCACGACTAATCAAACTGTCGATAATGTTTGATATATGGGATGCACTATGGTGTTAAATATTTATACAGTGATACGAATATATGAAAGCGTTGACGTCAAATTTGCGTTGTTATATTGCGCAAAAGAGAAGAGCAAAATTAACCTTTTTGTTTTAACGTATTTTTCAAAACCACTTATAAAAATGAAAAGGGTTTTAATCGCGCTTATTTTCTTTTCGGTTAATGTGAAAAATAGGAAAATTAAACGAAAACACAATCGCGCTGTTCAAATTAATTTGAACAAATCATTTTTTTCCCCTCGGGATTTTTGGTTAATAATTTCGAGTGGCGACGGAAAATATTTGAAATCGTAACGATTTTCAAAAGAGAAGTTAATTTATTCGAAATGAAAATTAAAAAACATTTAGAAACAGACATAAATTGTTACAATTACGTGATTTAATAATTGAAGAAAATTAACTTTTCCTACGTAAGAAAGTGGGTAATTTGTGAAGGACACAGGTAATATGAACGAGTGCACTTCTTTATCGGTTTCGTAGTCGGAACTGAAGTTTTTACAGCTTCTCTCGCCTGTTTCCGATAGTAAAAACTGGCCGTAAAAGACGTAAGGAAATGTTTGATCCGACAGAGTGCCTAATAAAATCTTACAACATTGTCCGTTAGGAAATAATATACGCTATCGTTTACACCCGAGTCGGTAAAAATGCATCAAATTCTATTCAGATTCGAAGAAGAACGTGTAAACTTTAGCAAATGCTCCGGTTTTATACGATAACGTGTAATATATTGATAACAGTAAGTAACAAGATAGCTTAGTATTGATTACTTTTTAATTGATATTACATATATTATTCATATATATAAAATGCTAGGGCCATCGCACACGGTTGACGAAGCCGTGCGCCGAACGACTCACACTCTCACGTGACGTCATCATATATGTTATATTATCACGCTAATATAACTGCGTAACGGTCGTTAGATCAATTGTTAATTTATTTGACTTTTATAATATTTGCAGTTTAATTGTAATATACCAAATATAACATATATTATATAATAAAAAGGTGTATACTTCTAATGACCTAACACACACAATAGGCCCGTGTGCGAATCTGCACACGGGTTCACTTGTATAGTACATTGTAATAAAATAAATGAAAAAACCTTAGCAATCCGTTATTATCAGTAGTAGGAAGATTTATGTTTTGTTGGAAATGGTCGTTTTCGAAGCTGTTAGGTTTCTTTTGCTTCACCAAATATTCAATCCTTTTTCCTTCTTTTCGTATTCGACAGCGGACGCAACGGGTTATGGGTCTTCTATTTCTACCCGAAATGGCTGCGTAGCGAATTAACCTCCTGAGAAGCGGAAACTATGAATTGTAGAAACAGGAAATTAAAAGTGGTCAAGATAGAATATTGGAGCTGTGCGAACGATTTTCTCACTAAATTGACCACCTAAAAAGTCGTTAGATTTGGACTTTTATGGAAAAGTAATTTCAAAAACTATGTAAGCAAGTCGAATAGAAAAGATACAAATTTAAGAGGATATATATTTTGAAGAAATCCAAAAATATATAGTTCAAGTTAAAATATCACAAATTCCAAAGGCAATACGATAGAAGAAAACAGATTTTTAGTGCAATTCCATATAATTATTGACTTTAATTTGTCTAAGCTGAATGTTTTTCAAAATAAACCATCACACAGATTTTTAACGATGGAAAGTACAATTTGAAGATTTTATTTTTCAATATATATATTAGATAAAAAAATTATGGTCTTTAAGAAATATTTTGATTAATTATACAATTTGAGAAAATTATATAACACAAAATATATTTTTAAATCTATGAAAATTTATGAATGGAACGTTTTCAAGTCATGTTTGTTAGAATGTTTCATTATTTACACAGGTCTTACATTCATCGAATATTTTTAATTAATGTTTTTTTTTCAGTATGTATGTATTTATAGATAGAAAAAGTTAAAAAAAAAATTATAGTTAAAAACACTCACTCTTTAGTCTCGGGCGATGACGTAGATCGTCTCATGAATCCTTTCTTCGATTTTTTCATCATCATAATATTGTTCGATCGAAATCCTTATCGTTTTCAAAGCCTTCAAATATGGCGGTCGACGAACGAAATTTTTTTTCACGTTTCACCGAATGAAAACAAGACGTGAAACAAAAAAAAAATACTAAGAAAAAAAAACAAATGCAATTATTAGAATTCAAATGTTATGCATGAAAAGCGCTTAAGGGATTTCGTATTTGTTTTATTTTATTTATTTTTTATTTGTTTTAGAATTTTCTCTTTTTCGAAAATAAACACGATTTATATCTGTCTAGACGGGATGCGAACAGTTTATTTCGTTTTGTTCTACGAATATTGATCCTTATCTGTTGATATATAAAGAGATCGTGTAATGTGCGATTTGAATTGCTTTTTTTTTCTTATATAAATACGAAATATATATATATATATATATATATATATATATATATATATAACTAAATTTATAAATTGAACGATAGTATTTATATTTATATAGTTATACGAGTATATAAAAATTATTTAATATATAAGAGATTGAATTTGTTAGATGTAAGTTAAAGAAAAGAAGTGAATCATATCTTGAAATATAAATATATGACAAATACAGGCTTCTTCAGATAATTTTAAAAATTCAAGATTCAAAGATCTTCGTCATTGATTCAATCGTTCTTTAATAGAACTCTTTTGAAAGTTTCGTTAGACGCGTGAATCGCCAATCTTCTTAAGGAGACGGCATGAAGAAGAAAAAAAAAAAGATTCAGGATTTTATATAAAACAATTTTCGACAAACTGATTTACACGCTAAACACGAAAATCGCCGGGGGTTGCGAAAAATTTTCATCGGTGGTGATTTTCCGAGTGCGTGAATCACCATAAATAAAAGTGTGTTAAGAATGATTATTAAAATTTTATTTTCACATATTATAATCTCAAGAGAGACAGACAGAGAGAGAGAGAGAGAGAGAGAATCGCAACGAAGCGGAAAGAGAGAATTCTGAATTAAAAATTTCGTTATAAAGGGGTGGTTCTCGGGCATGTAAAAATGTCGTCCCGGGTAATTTCTTATTTGGCTCGGCCTCTGGCGACGACAGGGTGAATTACACGGTACCCGGTAATTGCTTGCTATCTGTGCTTTCTATATCTATATTTGGGAACGTCTATATCGGCTTATAATATTATCGAAAATGTGTTTTATAGTTGGTCATTATGCCGTTTTCATACTCCAAAATATATTATATAATATATATACTACAGTGATCAAAAAGTAAGGCGAAATTATCATTTAAAACTCCCGCGCATTAGGAAGGCGGATAAATTGTATTTTTTTTTCCTACGTTGGTAGAATTTTCTATAACAATTTTCAAGTGTTTGTTTGTCAAAAGGTTTAATTATCTCCGAGTTACACGTGTTTTTACAACTCTTGATTCCTCCATCACGATAATGCATTGGTTCCAAAAAATTCGACTCCTATCGATACGCAACCACCGCATTCGCCAGATTTGGTTTAGTGCGATTTCTGGCTATTCAGCAAATTCAAAAGGCCAATTGGTACGGATGTCGTTTTGACACGATTGAGGAGATAAAAACCGAATCGAAAAAGGTCTTAAAGATTATACCGGAAAAAGATTATTACGACTGTTTCGAGGTCTGGAAAAAGCGTTGGCAAAATTGCATTTTATCGGACGGGGATGAAATTAATTTGATTGTTATAAACAAATTAATTTTACTTTTTGATCACATTGTTATATATATATATATATATATATATATATATATATATATATATATATATAACAGTGTTTGCAAATCAAATTCATCTTTACACTAGAATATACTTTGAAAATATATTATAATATAATTTTAACAATGTAATATTATATATATAATGAGATATATACACGTGTATAGATTTTGTATGTTTAACCCTTTAACGTGTAACGTCGTATCATAGACGCTGGTGACTAATCGCCTTTTTTGTGCAAACCCATGTCTCACTCGTTGGTGAGTTATATACGACTTGAGTTGTTCGCTCGTGAATATATAATTTCACACTCTGCTACACTAATAAAATTCTCAGAATATATAAAAAAAATATTTTATTTTTAATTCATTAATTAAAAAAAATGTTTTACTATAGATTTTTATTTTCAATTTTTTTTTGTGATAATATGGGATGATTTTATAATGTGAAAGATTATATATAGTTATTCATCTGAATGAACTGTGATTTAGAGATAAGTGTAAAATATATATATATATATCTTGATTCAATTGAGAATATTAGTAATCTAGTTGAAGATGAACAGATTAGCGAGAGAAAGGTCACATCACGAGAATGTAGTTGACGAGGATTCCCCAAAGAGTACAAAATGCTGCGTAGGCGTTTCAGAAATATATCTCATTATAAATAAATGTTGGTCAAAATAAATAAGTAATTGTAAATAACAGCTGAAAAATAGAAACAGTAAATAAGGATAATTGACGATCTCTATTGACATTAGAATAATGAAGTAATATTTTTTATGTTTATAATTTAATCCCATTTTTTACATTAATTCTCGATATTTTCCTGGACCAATTAATTTAATGACGGATTATTATGTTTGAATACAATTTATAAATATATTATTATTTTATATATGATATATAATATAGATATGTGAAATTCGAAAACGGAAGTTAGTTTTGTCTCTCGGGTATACCGATGCGTCATTTCGCTCATCTATTATATTTATCGGCAATATTGTGTATCAAAATCGTATATTTAAACCGGTTTTATTTTTATAACCGTTATTTTATCTGAATGCTGAATGAGAGAAAAAAAAAACAAATATTTCGACGATCAATCTTGTGTACACCTTAACGACGTTATTTTATCGGACGCGTCGTTTTAGGAGATTGTATAACCGTTTCGTTCGTGCATTATGAGAGATTTTATCTGAAAATTTACGGGCGATAGAGTTGCGATTAAATCATCGTGCCGCTCGTTAAATTCGCAATATTGAATAATAATAACGTTGTTAATATTTTGAAAGTTGACGCAAATGCATTTTCATTATACGGGGCGTCATTTCGCTTTAAGCGCCGAAAGGTTTATATAATAAATGTGTGCAATTCAGATTCGCATGATCGATCAAAGCCGCAACAGTTAATTATAATATTTAAAATTTATTATAATGTATCGTTTATTTTAAATAATTAGTAACGATCGGCGTTACATATTATTGTGATCGTTCAGAATGCGGTCCGTTTCCCAGTTTTCGATAAATTGACGCGTTAATAATGCAATGTATTATAATATATTAAATGTACATTCTTTATTTATTTTTTCAAATCACTTTTTCCAGTTTTCTTCGAATTGGTTTTTATCTTTTCAATCGTATCAAAACGGCGTTTCCACATTGGCCTTTTGAGTTTGCTGTAGTCTAGTTTACAGAGGTCGCACGGAGCCAAATCAGGCGAATACGGTGGTTGTGGAACGATATGAGTCGAATTTTTGGCTAAAAAATCGCGAAGAATCAATGTAGTATAGTGACATGGTGATTAACGTTTAAATATTTTAATAAAATGTTTAAACGTTAATTATCAATCTTTTTCGTATTGAAAATTAATATTTCATTATATAATATTTTTTTTTATTAAAAATATAATTATTTATTTTAGAAATGTTGACTTAATATTATATGTATATAAAATATTTTGACACTATCAATTCTATTTAATATATATATTAAAATATCTGTTGAAAATCTCTGATATTTAAATGTAGAATGATTTCCATAAATTGCTAGCGGAATCGAGAAATGATAAATTATAAATAATTTTGGTATTATTTACTGGCATTTTGTTGAAATAATTTGTTATTGTTTGGATTGTTATCATCGAATATAATGTATTTGCATGAAAATTTTGATATTCAAATGAAATCGTTAATGGATATATATATATATATATATATATATATATATATATATATATATATATATATTCACTCTCCGAAAAATTTTACATATTTATAAAAAAACACCGATTGAAATAACAGTACGATTTGTTTGTATTTTATTTCAAATATACACATAATAATTTGTAGATATTTTTATAACACACATATATATATATATATATATATATATATATATATATATATATATATATATATATATATATTATATAATAGATTTTTGATTGATTAACCTGTCGCAAAATTTACGTTCGTGCAATTTGAATGATATATTATTTGTTTTTATTATATGATGTCACATATTAAATGCAAAATGTAATATTGCATTTGTCAAGATACATCCGACGGGATAATCCGTAAAATAGCCGCATAGTTACGGAGTGGCATTCGGTAATTTTCCGGTTTTGCGGCGAATGTGAGAATTACCAAACCGAGAGACGGTAAAAGTGCGTCGGTCATACGTGCACTTTTTTTATATATATTAAAAGAAACATACGGATATATGTTGAATTATATTGTATTAATATTCGAAAAATGGAATAGATGTTGTATGTAGTCAAAATATCATGTATCGAAATGTATGATCCTGAATATCATTTTTATAAATCCTGGTAAATGTGTGCACATATTCTCTATACGCTTTCATTGTCACAATATATATATATATATATATATATATGTAGGAGATAAAGGGGACTGAATACGACCCACTGACAAATGTGGGCAGAAACTGGGTTTTCCTCGTTCGGACGGGATTCCGAGATCCCGGGATTCCAGGATGTTGCGGTCATTTGTCAGACAAACGCCTAGGGGATGCGTTCCCGACGATTTGAATAAATTACAAATATCACCCTTTACACCGCGAGTCATACATGTTTATTATGTTCGAAATATGTGCGATAGATGAGTGGATGAAATATATATTGTATAATACTGTGGTCAAAAAGTAAGGTGAATTTGATTATAAAATGTAAATTCTTTATTTATTCTTCCAAATCAATTTCATACTATTGAAAGTGATACCCGTCTTATAAAACGCACTTTTGCCAATGTTTTTTCTAGACCTCGAAACGGTCTTAATAGTCTTTTTCCCTTATATCCTTCAAGACCTTGTTCGATTCGATTTTAATCTCCTCAATCGTGTCAAAACGACGTGTCCGCATTGGTCTTTCGAGTATGCTGAATAGCCAGAAGTCGCGCGGAGTCAAATCAGATGAATACAGTGGTTGTGAAACGATATCAGTCGAGTTATTGGCTAAAAATGTCGTGCAGAACCAATGCAGTATAACACGATGCATTATCGTGATGAAGGAACCCAGAAAAAAAAATATAATTTACCTGCTTTACTAATTAATGCCCGGGAGTTTAATATGACAATTTCACCTTGCTTTTTGATCACTGTAGTATATAAAATTTTGAGTAACTTTATTTATATATGAATTTTATTTTGTTATACTGGGAAAAAATGGGATAATTTTGGTATCAAGTTATTCGACCCTCTGACGACCTGACATTTTTGCGTTTATCGGTCACTATGAAAGGTATTTGAAATATTTTATTCAAAACATTATATATATGCGGATATTTTGACGGGTCGCTGATGTTTTAATAATATCACAAAGAAACAATTTCTTTCGAAAATAATGATGACATATATAAAAATATAGAAAATAATTTTCTATATAAACATTGTGAAAATATTGATTTGTGACTTGGTTATTTATATTGCCGTTATAGTATAAAGTTATCGTTACAAAATCAACGTTCGACAAATTTGGGTCAAACGGGGTACGTTTATGCACTGGGAAATTGTTTCATGATTAATTTTGTCATGTAATAAGGGTTAATATTTTATTAAGATTTACGATGTCGAAGTTCGACATTAAAATGGCGTGATTAAAAAGTTTTTTTTTTCTCCAGATTGAGTTCAGCCTTCGTTCAATTTACTCATAAAAACTTGTATGATTGCCGTATATATATTATATATATATATTTTTTTCATTATTATTATGAACACGTATAAATATAAGTGAAAATATTGTATTATATATATTATATATATATATATATATATATATATATATATATATATATATATATATATATATATATATATATATATATATAACGAATGAAGTGCCGCTATTATAATTTATAAAATATTAATAGTGGTATATTTTGATAAAAAAAAAATTGTTTAGAATTTATAGGGTTATTCGTGAGTGATGACATTTTTTGATATTGTATAAAATTTTTCGTATTAAAATTTTATTTAATTTAATGCATAAATTAATTAAATAATACTGTGATCAAAAAGTAAGATGAATTTGTTTATAAAATGTAATTTTTTATATATTTTTTCAAATCAATTTCATCTCATTCAAAGTAATCCTGTATAAAACGCACTTTTGCCAACGCTTTTTCCAGTTTTCGAAATAGTCTAAATATTTTATTTCTGGTATAGCCTTCAAGATCCTTTTCGAGTCGATTTCCACCTCTTCAATTATGTTAAAACAACGTCCTCGCATTGGTCTTTTGAGTTTGCTGAAAAGCCAGAAGTCGTACGGAACCAAATCTGGCAAATATGGTGGTTGCGTATCGATAGGAGTCGAGCTTTTGGAACCAATGCATTATCGTGATGGAAGAATCAAGAGTTGTAAAAACACGTGTAACTCGAAGATAATTAAACTTTTTGACAAACAGACGCTTGGCAAATTTTATAGACAGTCCTACCAATCTAGAAAAAAAAATAACAATTTACCTGCCTTACTAATTGCCCGGGAGTTTTAAATGATATTTTCATCTTACGTAGTATATATTATATAATATTATAAAAGGTGTTAAAATAGATTTATGATGATCAATTATTTGATAATAAAAATAAAAGAAAAATACGATAAGATTTATTAAATTGAAAATTAATCATTCGATAAAATGGTCTGCATTGAAAATAAGCACAGTGATGCATTGCAGAATTTCGCACTGCATTTTTCAATTTCTTTCGCTTAAACTGTTCAATATTCATCGTCTGCATTTCCTGCACGTGCACATTATATGTGTACGTATTTATGATGTGTGCACACAAACATCTATGTGCGCAATATTTATATTGAACGTCGAAAACTATAATGAAAAAAAAAAAGCAAAATAGAAGCATAGAGAGTCGGAAACGTATATTTGGATTTCGAAGCACAAAAAATACACATATATATATATATATATAAATAAATAAAAAAAAATGGTGCCGTGCAACTGCAGTTTTCAGTCGCCATACAATAAATTTTCAAAAGGTATATCTAGCACGAAACTTTCTTCGTAAAAACGCGAAACTATAAATAAAAAGTAATATTCGGTTTTATTTATTATTGAACTGATTGGAAAAAAAATAAAGTGTTCTATTGTGTGACGAATGCATTTTGAAGTTTGTGATATTTTTATTTCGTTCGTATATTTGTTTGATTTTTTTTTGGCAATATTTGATAGTGTCAATAGAGAGAGAGATGGAATTTTTAAAATTGTATAACGAAGTCAAATATGAAAGTAATAATTCAATATGTTGATATATATTTGGATTGGAAAGAGGAACTCTAAGATTTATCATCATTTTAATTCTACACTAGATTATGTAAAGCTTACTGTATTTCATTTTCAGTATGAATTAAGGAAAGAAACGAGTTGTAAAGATGTTCGGCTTTTTTCAATTTTTGTCTTTTATGTAATAAAAATGAAGGAAGAATGGAAAGTTTAAAATCTGGACAATCTCTACTGGAAGATCAAATCTTACAAAGAGTAAAAGTAGTAATATCAAATAGAAATTATGAGAATTATGAGAAATATGTAGTAATATCAAATAAATACACAAGTTTGCAAAAGATTGAAAAATAAACCTAAATCACAGTGTTTTTATTATAAATTATTACAATTATTCCTATCAGTGATTCTGTCTAGATCAGATAAAACAGAAGATTTCTATTATTGTCTATTAAAATTAAAATTTAGTAACTCTCAAACTTGAAACATTAAACTGAATAATGATGTTGCATCGATAAAATATATTTAAAAGCTTTCAAATAATAATATTGAAATGTAAGCTTATAAGATTAGACATTTATAGATAAATATTTTAATAGAAATAAATTTACTAAAATTTTAATAAATTATATACATAAAAATATATTTAATTCAATAGAAATGATGATAATATGTAGGCGAATTTTTCATTTTATCTAGATACGAATAACTTTTCTAGATATGAATCACGACTCGTTTTTTATTTATATTTATTTCTTATCGTCACTTAGACGCTCTTGACGGTTAAATTGAAATGAAATTGATAATAATAAACAAACAACCGCATTTCGTTTTGACGTAAAAAAAAAACAAATCGCACTTTTTTTCTTACGAATTACGACGCTTTTACGATTCGAAATGTGAGCAGATAAGGCAATTTCGTTTAATTGAAATACGACGTTCTCCTTCAATTTCACCGTCGCATTATCGTTCGATGCGATTAAAATCTTTGACTGCTTTAAAATTTGTGTTGCTTTCCATTTTTTTTCGAATTTATTTATTTATTTACATTAAAAAATTTATTACATTTCAGTGTTTTTTCATAATCAAATTATCTTTTTAAAAATTATTATAAAATATGTACGAATTTTTGTTTTTGCAAATAAATACAATAAATTTATTTATTTTTATCTTTCTAATTAATCTACTGAACGAAGTCTGAGAAAATACTCGCAGTTATCAAATTATAAATCAAAAGTTTTCAAGTGTTGTTTCGTACGTGTTAAACTATTGTATATTAACTTTTAATTTGTGAAAAACTAATAATTAATTTAATTAAAAATATTATACTGAATTAAAAAAAAAACACTTAGTTATAAAGTATATTTATATTTTTTGAACAATAAACCAATGTTTATAATTATGGAAGAACTCTATGAAAAATCTATCCATGTAATTTACTGCATTCATCTAAATATTTTCAAATTTTAATGTACTATACATAAATGAACATCCATGATTTTATTCCATAAAAATGAACTGGAAATATAATATATATATATATATATATATATATATATATATATATATATATATATAAAGCATCGAAATCTTAAATATGAATATTTTATTCAAATTTTAATGAAGTATTTTCGGTTTAAAATGCATACAAGTGGTTATGGATGAAATTTATGTACATATACATCATTTTTTTTTCTTCAGTAAAATCTAAAAGATTTATGCATTCGCAAACACTCGACCCACATGCATGTAGACGTTGAATGAAAATAAAGAGAGGTTCGCGTGAAAATTGCTGAAAATCTCTCGTCGACCGGAAAATCGCGGTAGATTTTTATTCCGCCTTACCGTTTTTCGAACAAGTAACCGAGTTTATATATATATATATGGTATATATGTATATATTGTATATATATATATATATATATATATATATATATATATATATATTAATAAATTCGATTTTTTTATATTTATATGTTATATGAAATTTTCAAATTTAAATTATATACAATTTAATATCTTAAATTATATATAATTTAATCTCTTTCGAACAAAAAAAATATATTTCATAAATTGGCAGGACTGTCTATATCATTTGCCAAACATCTGTTTGTTAAAAGGTTTAATTTTCATCACGATAATGCATTGGTTAAAAACTCGATTCATATCGTTCCGCAACCACCGTATTCGCATGATTTGGCTTCGTGCGACTTCTGGCTATTCAGTAAACTTAAAAGACCAATACAGAAACGCCGTTTTGATACGATTGAGTACATAAATTAGAACTAAAATTTTATATATATATTAAATTATCAACATTTAAAATAAATTTAAATTTCATTCTTTAAAATGATATTGTAAGTTTTGAAAAATGAATATTTAAAAAAAAAACACCACAAAAACGATACACAACGTTGAGTCATGAATTTCTTAAAAAAGTTCTACCCTTGCATTTATCATTGTCTTGCGCATTTTAGTTTAATGCAATTTATCTTTTTTTGTACAAAATAAAAAAAAACTTCCATTACTCAAACCGACTGGGGAATTGAACTGCGACAGCTATGCACTTCTACAGTGTAAACCAATAAATTACCGGAGCCGACAAAGAGATACTATATATATATATATATATATATATATTTATGGAGATAAATTTCTGTCATCATTTATATATGTTTGAATGTATAATAAATGAAGTAATTCATATCTTTCATATGGAAAATGAAAAAAAAATATTTATATAATGGAGTTAACTTTTTTTTAATATAAATATATTAAATAAAAATATCGATCGATAGATTGTGAAATATTATATACACGTTGATATCGAGTCGAAGCGAAACTCATAAAGTTATATAATATAATTGAATTTTTGAAACAGCAATTAAGGCAAAGTTTTAATTAGTCTCGTTACGCTTGATTATGGTGGGGCGTCAAATTACGAACTGGTTGTGCCAATTGTTGAAAATATTTTTAGACAGATAAATCGTCAGAATTGTGCTTTCATCGAAGAATCTCTTGATTGGAACGATAATTGTAGCCGAAATCGTCAAATTGTCAATTAAGTGAGCGATGAAGAAGAAGAAAAAAAAAATAGAGGGAAAAAAACGAAAGGAAAAACGTTATGAAAAGGTCGGAAAATTTTCGATTTTTTCTCGTGTTTTTTTTTTAATTCGATCCTAAAATGAAATCGAATTAACTTCGTTAAAAATTAGTTAAATCGGAAAAAGTGTGATAAAAAAAAATTAGCACTTAAATTATAATTATATCACTATAAATATTTGGTTATTAGAATAATATTAATTTAATATAATTATTAATTATAGTTACGAAATTTATAAGAATTGTCAAACAACTGATTTATATATTTATTAGAACAATATCAATAAAATTGTTGATAAATATAATAAGATTTTTTTTCAAATAGCGACGATTTATATTTAATGATTTTTATAAAATATTTGAGAGTTACACTCCTTCTATTTACTATATAAAATAGTATAAATATATTAACGTAATAATAAAATAATTGGATTAGTTTTTTCTATGAAATTTAAGAGCTCACATTTTTTAATGAAGCAGCAAGACTAATTAATTTTAATATGAATGAAGAAAGCGCAATAAAAACGGACTCATTATTCTTATATAAAATAATAGTGAAATATATTTTTTTATTATTTATGAAAAATATATATGTAATAGTTGAATTAAAAGCGGTTATCGTGTAAACGTATATTATTATAAAGTTTTCGTAAACTTTTTGCATTCAGATAAAACGATCTCGTAATGCGTCGTTTAAATTTCAGCAACGATATAAACGAAGTATCAAATAACGCTATGAAATTACAAGATATATATATATATATATATATATATATAGAAAAGAATACATAAAAATATATATGTATATAACAATAGAGAATTTGAATGAATCGGGATCGTCGAACGAGACTCGGGCGCCCGAGCGAGCGACAAAAAAAAAAGAAAAAGAAAAACAACAAATGCGCTTTTCAGTTCGACACCCCGCGGCGCAAAAAGCCGATTAAAATGTAAATTGGCCTCTTTGTTGAATACACAAACAAATTTTAAGAAGAAGAGTTTCGTCGCTAAAAAAGTTTTCTAGTTAAATGCGAAACGCTATAAGTGTCGGTGGCATAAATTTGATTGTCGTTAAAGGGTGTGTTGTTCGAGCTAACGACTCGACTTTTCATTCACTTTTGTACTAAACGAAAGTTCACGAAAGAATTCCTATGTTAATAATAATAGCTCGATACTATCGTTAAATATATATATATATATATATATATATATATATATATATATATATATATATATATGAAAAAATATATTAATAATATTTGTCGGTTGTATTGATAATCTCGTGGGAAATTATACTTTTATTCAGTTTTATGATGTCTTCACGAATGCGTTATGAAGTATATATAACTTTAAATCAAAATAATATATATATATATATATATATATATATACATTGTGTTATTTGACACTTTATTTGGAATATAATTTCATGTGATTTTATTTGAATACGATTTCTGGCTCGAAGTAAATCTAAATTGGTAGTACAAATTTTCGATCACTTTTTGCATCAATCTAGATAAAATTTATAACATAATAATTGTGTTAATTGTTTACGATTTATCTGCGTAAAACATTGACTTTTATAGTATCAAAAAAAAAAAATAGTCTAGAGATGTTAAATAGCATGATCTAAAAAACTAATTCACAAATCCATTTTCAGCAACAACTTTATTTTGAACCAATTCACTAAATCTACGACAGTCAGTTAGTTGTATGGTTTCAATTTTTATACTAGTTAAATTTTGTAAATCTCTAAATCTAAATCTTTCACAAAGTGGATAGATAAAGCTCCAATTTTCTAGCACTATTATGAATAGACACGTTTGGGTATTTTCTCAATACTAAGCAACACAACAGCAATAGTTTCTTTGGTTCACATTGTATGACATTTCTGACGACGTCTGTTATCGGTTAAAGTAAAATTAGTCTGCAATTAATCCATGGTTATTCGAATTAATTGCTCTAATTGACGATTATGTCCATTATGTATTTAGTCAATATATGATATAATGACATATCAAACTAAATACAAAACAAGTAATGTCTGCCAAAATCGAATACATATCGAAAAACGTTGATATTTACCAGTATTTTAATAATGTTTAAATTCCTTTAATAAAATAATATATATATACATTTATAATTAATGACGGTATTATTTGAAGAATAAATAGAAGCAATATATAGAATATTTTAAGAGACCAACGGTCTTCGTAAAACAATGAAATAGAGGATTGGTGTGAGAAATATATGAGATGTTGATATTTCTCGTCTGCGTTTTATGGCTTTTAAACGACTTTTTTTCCCTTTTCGGTCTCGTAAAGGGCTCGGCGAAAATTCTCCCTTTAAAACTGACTGACAAAGATTAAATAATTCCTCCTCCGCTAATCTTGTATATGCGAAACGACTGCAAAAATATCGAGCAAAATTATCGGATCATTACGGCAAAAGTTCGGCAAAGGGACGAGATTTTATATATATATATATATATATATATATATATATATATATATATATATATATATATATACACCATATATATATCGGAAAAACGAAAAAAAAAACTTTGGAAAAGCGTCCTTTAATTGCGGCCACGTGAACTTTGTCGAAAAGAAAAGCTTTCATTGTTATGAAATTGTTTTGAGAAAAATAATGAAATTATTGCTGGTAAGCTCGAAAAGAAACAGAAGACGAAGTTAAAAAAAGACATGGTACTTCTTTAATTATCATCAAATGAAAGTTTTCATCGGAAAAAAAAATTCGAGACGCTTTATATATTTCCAGACAATGGTTCGAAAAAGTATGCGCTTTGAATGAAAATTTTTTATTCATTGTTTTAAAATTATTTTACATATTTTTTTGTATCCTTTTATTTTTTAGAGTTAAAATATTTTGACATTCTTTCGTTCACGTTTTTATTATATTTATTTAGTGTGTTATTTTTTTTTCATTTATAGTTTTTGTAGTGAATTTTATTTGATATAATATTTGAGTGCAAAAAGTTTCTAGACATGTTGTCAACCAAAACGGTTAACTTTCAAAAGTAGTTTGCCCGTCTTGAATAGCGATCGTAAACCTTTTCGAAAATATTTCGTAATCTAAAAAACCGCACTTGACGTAAATTGTATTAAAAATATGATGATATATTAAATTTTATTGTGACGTGTATACGTTTTTGTATATAAATATATTTTTTTTAAAAAACGAAGAAATGTTTTGATTAAAAGAAATTTTATATATTTTCGTATGAAAATTTTTATTATATTGTTGTAAAACACTTGCAAAAATTTATGCTATTTTATATTGTACTGACAAAAAAAAAATAATAGAAATAGCAAAGATGTATACTTTTGAAACGATTTGAAATTCGAACGAAGTTTTACGTCGAATACATTACGACGCATTCATTCGAATTTTATTCATATTTCTGTTTATATTTATATATGTTATATTATACAGGCGCGATGCGATTTTTCGCGTCGGCTCCTTCGCGAAAATAAGAGGTACGGTGAAAATGAATGAAAAAATAAAAATGAAAAACAAACGTCGTGGGAAGGGAAGGGGAGAGGGAGGGTGGTGGTGAAAAAAAATATAGAGGAAAAATCCACGTATGCCTTCGTACACAAAACTTATCATTGAAAAGCGTGCCAGTGTCATTCGCATACAATAAATTATATCTGACTTCGTCTTGAATCGCTTTCAACAAGTGCTTGAAAAAAAAAATGTCTTGCTTAAGTGCACCGCCCACATATTCAAAGGACGGGAGGTCATATCTTTTATTCAAAAGGCAAAAATGTGAAATATATTGATATACTAATAATTTTCTCGCTTCTGTGAATATTATATAATGTGCGCGCGTTCGATTTTCGACGGAATCTCCGCGCGTAATTCGACGATAATTTCGAAAAAAATGTATATTAAAATATTCATCGATTAGATTTTATCTCCTCAATCGTATCAAAACGACGTCCCCGCAATTAGCTTTTTCAGTTTGCTGAATACCCAATAGTCGCACGGAACCAAATCAGGCGAATACGATGGTTGCAGAGTTTTTGGCAAAAAATCTCGAAGTACCAGCAGTGTGACATGGTGTATTATCGTAATGAGGAAACCAAGAGTTGTAAAAACACGTATAAATCGGAGATAATTATATCAACAGAAATAATATCGCAAGTGTTTTAATTTGCAAAAAGCGTATACGACAATATTGTATAATATTATAATGTATATTTTCTGAAAATATATTAAATAAAAAAGATTAATTAATTACTGTACGATTATGATATTGTGTATGAATCGACAGCTAAATGAGCACAGCGACATTTTCTTTTATTATCGGCGTATTTTTCACATTTGTTTTTCCCGTTTCACAATAATATGTGGCAATTCATCAAAGTTGCGCGCGCGCGTTTCTGCAAAATCGTTTTTCGCAATACGCGCGACGCGGAAAACTTATCGCGTCGTTTTTCCGAGCTTTCTATACAGGTTGTTATTAAAAAAAAAACATAACGTCAATTTTTAAAACATTAATAATATATTAAACTTGAATATAACGTATTACATAAAATCAGATTTAAATATAATTCCGATGGTTTTTTTTTTCAATTTTTCTTTTCTTCCATTACACATTGTAAAGGTTCAGTGCATGTTTTTGTTTGATATTTTTGCATAATAAAACGAACATGTTTTAAAATATTTAACATTTTTGTATCACCTTTTATATGCTGTATATATATATATATATATATATATATATATATATATATATATATATATATATATAATGTACATATGTATTTTTTCGACGGTTTTGTTCGTGTTTTCTCTCTTTTCCCGTATTTGGATTAAATTTCATACATTTCAAACATGTTCGACGCTAAAACGAGATAGCTCACAGTTTATATATATATATGTAAAAGAAAGGGTGAAAACGGGGAAAATATCACATGTATATATATATATATATATATATATATATATATATATATAACAGTCGATTTTCCGAGGGAAAATCGCGCGTGTTTTCCGCTAAATTTTGCCTATTTCCTCGAACGCGCTACAAAACAAAACATTACAGAAACCGATACTGAGACGACATTTCTATTTTATTTTGCTTAAATTTTTTTCTCACATTGCCATAGATTTAGAAACGATTTTAAATGATTCTATTTTCGAAGATTTTTTATGTTATTATTATTATTATTATAGCCGTTGGCTTTGAAATAATAGTATTGAAATTTTGACTATTTGATACGTATAATGTAATTATATATATATATATATATATATATATATATATATATATATATGTTTGTGTGTGTGTGTGTGTGTGTTATTATAACAGGTTCTAGACTAAGCAATAACATTGCGGAAGACGTTCTGCATTGATAACATGAATCCGAAGGTTGCTCGTATATCGTTGAAGTATAATTAATTACATCATTAACACAAAATATATTCCATAGAATAGTTATAAAATATTGTTAAATTACTATTTTTATTTTGAAATAATATGTTAAATATATTCTATTATAAATCAATTGATTCAAAGCAACGTTTAACTGTTTAGATGTGCAAAAGTAACTTTCAAAGAAATATTTAGTTTAGATGCAATAGTCAAAATTATGACAACTCGTGAAATTGAAATATTTCTCAGTGAAAGATATAATATATGTTTTAGTTTTGTAGAATTCCTTTTACATTATTATTTTATTCACGAATATTTTTTTAATATTATATAATATATTTTTTACATTTTTTTGTAGCGTTATAAATAATGATTTGAAGATTATTAAATATATGAGATATATACAGAATCAATTATAATATAAATTAAAAGTTCAAATTAAATTTAAAAATGATTGAAAAGCATAGTTGAACTTTTAATCGTTAAAATATATTCTGTAAAATGGCAAAAAAAAAAATTTTTTTTGACTTTTAAGATCGAATTTAGACTGATTATTTTAAATGAAGTATTTAATAAATCACATAAATTAGAACATAATTTATTACACGAGATTAATGCAATAATTCAAGTGTGGCGCCGACTCAACAATTGAACTTTTGTATTTGTTTCGGAGGCAAAGCGGGGCAGGGCGGGGGGGTTAAATTGAACGAAATAAAATGGACAAAAAAAAGGGGGGACACTGAGGAAAGAGAGGTCATGAAATAACACTCAAAGGGGGACGGTGAAGAATTCTCATGCGGGACATACACAACCTAAGAAATATATTATATAATAAAGAAATATCAGCAGGTCACGGTACACATGAAAAACACGTACTCTTATATACGAGTACATACATATATATATATAATACATTGTATAATATTATTGTAACCCGTATACTATGATGGAGTAGTAAAAATGTACTTACTCATAAAAAGGACATGTTATATATATATATATATATATATATATATATATATATATATATATATATGTGCTCATTTTTTTTGTATGTATGTACACGCTGACAATTTTGGGCTGATTAAACGATAAATCAAATGTGTGCGAATTGCGAAGACTTTGTTATTTTATTTAATGGCGTCGCAAATATAACAAAAAAAATATATATATATAAACAATTCATATGTGTAATATTGAAATAATTTATTTTATGTACACTAAAAACCGCGATTTGCGTCGTTAATTGGAACCGGATGAAGATGACGCAAATCGAAACGAGTTCAAACTCATTTTTATGTGAAATTAATAATTAAACATTGAAAAAATTAATAAAATTTTAGTAATGCAAATTGAAATTTTAACGACACAAATAAAGGTTTCGCTATATAATAAATAAGAATAATTAAATGTATAATAAATATTATTATTTTTTTCATATAGAGATAGATTAGAACGATATATAGAAAATCGAATTATTAGGTAACTAATAGTCGTATTGAAGAAAAAAATATTATGAGAATATTTTCAGTCATAAATCTATATATTGTATATATATTTTTATATATAGATATAAGCGCATGTGTTCGAATGT
Source organism: Leptonema lineaticorne (assembly GCA_024500535.1). Taxonomy (NCBI): domain Eukaryota; kingdom Metazoa; phylum Arthropoda; class Insecta; order Trichoptera; family Hydropsychidae; genus Leptonema; species Leptonema lineaticorne. The sequence goes on from JANIJI010000009.1 coordinate 1,350,016, forward strand.
TTGATATCAAAATTTGTATGTGTCAATTTGACCCGAGAATTCAATTCCGCACATGCTGCGCTTCAATCTTTACAAACAAGAGACACAGAAATATAAGTATATATATATATATATATATATATATATATATATATAAGAGACAATGGAAAAGTGGAAAATTTCTGCGTCGAGATCGAATCGTGTCAAATTCAATTTTGACGTTGAAAAGCGTTGATGCACTGTTTTATGTAAAGATATCAAAAAATAAATAATGCAAAACGGAAAAAAAGCGTAATTTTTATATTTTATACATGATATTACGATAATTGTAACGTTTCAAAATTTAATAAAAATAAATCGATCGAACGTTTATACTTTAAGAAATGAAATTCTCAATTTTGATTTAATTTTCATGAAATTGGGTCAACAGTTTATTGTCAAATAAGAGGATTTTGTATTTTATTATATTTCGTATATATATATATATTTTTTTTTTTTTTTATTTATTTATGAATCATGTTATTATTAATGTGTTTGATAGGCAAATATTTTCTGAAAGAAATATGAAACGAAGGTTTGTCACAGATTGACAAATTTTAGATCGAATCAAATATTGCACGCGTGAAAAATCTGCGTTCGCGTCACATATCATATTTTTTTGATAATGAATATATATATATATATATATATATATATATATATATAATGAAAATGAAAATTGACATTTGAGCGACGTCTCGGAATTTGAACCCGGAACATGCTGAATGCTAAATTGAACTTGTTATTTTGTCATTACAAATATCATATTCGTGTTTAAAACTATCATATTTTGAGATTATTTGATAAGTATTTAGGGAAAAAAATCAATAATAAAAATAGTATATACGCGTTTGAATATCAGTTTGTTTGGACCGGGCATGTCAAACGCGAGGCCCGCGTACCGCATGCGGTCCACCGAGATTTTTTTGATTAACATATTTAAAATTAATATTTATAAGTAAATTTTGTTTTTATTTGTAATAATAATAAAATTGTAGTGTGTAGTTTAAATTAATTATAAGTGATTTTTTTTTATTATCAAGTTGGAAAATATGAATTTATTGTTGATACTAGCTACTATATATACAAAAAACTAATAAATGAAATATAATCGTTATAATAATATTTTGATCAGTTCTGTTCACAATTTAGTACATAAAAGCTCATCCGGCCCGTAATATGATACGAGTTTAACATGCCTGGTTTAAACAATTGTTTTATATTTAGGCAATCAGTATCGATTTTTATTATTTTATAATGATCGATTGTACAACGCAAATATCATTTACAAATTTGACATAAGGTAAAATAATATCGATTGTACATGAAAAAAATGGGGGGGGGAGGAATAAACATGATTTTCCTCGGCGATACACAACTATAATTTTTTTCACGAATTTTTCAGCGTCGAAACGTCAGTATGTATTTTGTAAGTGCGTAACTCTTGGTAGTAGTCGAAGCGTGACGTGATTGGACTAAACGGATGACGAGACGTGGATAGACATGCCAACCCATGTCATGCCAGGCATTTAATCTTGCCGTTGTTGTATATTAACACCCGGCACTGTAATGAAACGCACCTGCGGACACAAAACAACACATAGACCTTTCAGACCTTAAGATATTTCCATATCCGATCTTTCAGATGGAAGATTTAAGTCGATGTTTGTCTTGCGGAAAAGCTTTGTTGCGTCTGAAAGTTCATGCCGTTACCTTTTATTTTAATATTTAATTAAAATTTATAATAATTAAAAATTCATATTATATATATATATATATATATATATATATATATATATATATACTGCTGTGATTAAAAAGTAAGGTGAAATTGTCATTTAAAACTCCCAGACATTAGGAAGGTAAATTGTACTTTTTTCCTAGGTTGGTAGGACTGTCTATAACATTTTAAAAGAGTCTGTTTGTCAAAAGGTTTATTAATTATCTCTGAGTTACACATGTATTTACAACTCTCGGTTCCATTATCACGAAAATGCACCACGTCTATTGAATTGGTTCTTCGCGACTTTTTTGCCAAAAATTCGACTCATATCGTTACGCAACCACCGTATTTGCCTGATTTGGCTCCGTGCGACTTCTGGTTATCCGGCAAACTCAATAGGCCAATGTGGGAACGCCGTTTTGAAACGATTGTCTTTTGAAGGTCTTGAAGAGTATATCGAAAAAAGACTATTCCGATTGTTTTGAGGACTAGAAAAATCGTTGTTATAAGTGCGTTTTATTAGACGGAGATTATTTTGAAGGGAATGAAATCGATTTGGAAGAATAAATAAAGAATTTACATTTTATAAACAAATTCAAATTATTTTTTGATAATTTATAAATTAAAAAAAATAAAATAAAATGTGAATTCTTTTTCGGCGCACTTTTCTTTCTACGAGTTTTACCTGTAATTTTCATCATATGCGGAAAAGCGTAGAATGAAAACGAAAAAAAAAAGAAAATAATAATAAAGAATTCAGTCGTCTTATTTCCATACGCTTTTTTTCTACAAATGGCATTCACTATCAAATCGAATATGAAACATGTGCGTCTTTTCTATGGAAAGAGAACAGTTTGAGAAGCGCTGCTCACTTGCGTAAAGACCGCAGTGTGGGCCTATGGGTGAGTGGGCGGACGGGCGGGTGGTGGGCTACGAATGCCAATGAATAATTTAAATATAAGGCATCCCTTATTTATTTAAATATTGTATATATTTATATACGGTACATATCGTTAAATACACTTCTTACTGTTTATACGACGTTTTTTATTTATTTTATTTTTTGATCTTTTTTTTTTAATATTTTATATATTTTTATGCTCACTTGAATTTAGCTTAATGTCTCATGAAACGTATGAGAATAATGATTTTTTTTTTAATTTTGTAATATTTAACCAGAAATCGATTTTTAACTATGAAAATATGTGTATATTGAATACGAAATAATTTGATACATCAGTGTAATTGTATAAATAATTACGATATCGTTTTTTTTTAAATATCGACTAAAATTTCAGATCGTAATATATTTTAATAAATAGAGAATTATTTAAGGGAACATTTTAAAATATTGTCAGTGAAACGTTATGAATTTGGCAATTTTTAATATTTACGGATAACAAACGGCACTTCTATATATTGTTGGAAACGATTATAAATTTTTCCTTGTGAAAAAAAATTTTTTTTCTGTACATAAATTTATTTCTGGTTCTTTTGATGTAGAAAAAAAATTCAATATACACATTATTTTGCGTTTGACAACAAGAAAATGAATTTATACGTTATTTACTTTCGTACGGTATCTTTTCATACAATCGCTATTGTATTTAAAAATTTCGAATTTTCGAACGTTGAATAATAATAATAATAATAATAAAACTTTTGTAATTCTAGATTCACGAAACCGTATAAAAATATGACGAATTAAAATTGAATTAAAGAAATTCTCGATTTTCATGCGCTGTACAAAATATTCGTTATTTGTTTTGATACGTAATTAGATTTTCGATTTTTATGCGAGAAAAATAACAATTCTTAAATAATAAAATTGTAATAATCGATAAAAAATTAATATATAGAAAAAAAATGTTTATTTGTAGATGCCATTTTATATACATAACCTTGATCAGGGGTTGGCAATCTGTGGCTCGCGAGCCACATGCGGCTCTAATTCCATACGCAAAAATTAAATTTTGTACTCAAATATATGTTATTGATTTTTTTTATTTTAAATAAAAATTAAATTGTTTAATAAAGTTTAAATTTTCTACTCAAATAACCATGAAATTGTTAAATATTGAAGTAGAAGTCAGTTTTGTATGTAAATGTTTAATTGTTTTAATTTTTTTACTTAAATAATATGTGATTATCTAATAATACCATATAGTTTTACCATATAGCTTAGTTTTTTTTTTATCAAAAAGCTTATTTTATGCAAGTACTATTTATTGTTGGTAAGAAAATTTTTTGTGGCTCTTTAAAAACTTTGAAATATTGTAAATTATAATTGACTCTTCTTACTCAAAAGGTTATCGATCACTGATATAGGTAATACGAGGATATCGCTAGTGTAGATAACGTAAAAAAAATTCATATAATGACTGCAATATTAGGAAATTAGCTACAATATTTTTTTTGCACTTTAACAAATATACGCTATTGATTAATACGATATTTCTCAATGTCTAATTAAGCGTATTTTATTCTATTTGAAATTTAAATTAGAATATATTCGTCGCATTTATTTACAATAGAATAGGTCGAGTTTGTGCGAATTTTCATAGAAAACTTTCAATCGAATCAGTATTAAAATCGGAATAGTTGGATTGGAATTTTCGTCGCGTCTATTCGCCAACCCATTTCTAGATTAGACAGCGTTATTAGAAAGTTCCGTCGCGTCGTTAATGTGAACGTTAAATAAATATATTATATATATATATATATATATATATATATATGTAATATAATTTATAAAGTTTAACGAATCGTTGGCGTTAAACGGCGCGTGCGGTACGCGAATAATATCGTGAGACGGTTCTAATCATGTGTAGCCTTTTAAACTGAAACTTATTAAATTACTGTTGTTCTTGTTGTTATGTTGTTGTTGTCGTAGAGGTGGTTCGTTTGTGTTCGGTCGTTGATTGTTCGAATGATGGCGATGAAGATGACGAAGGAATCGAGACCTTTAAAGTACACGGCAGTTTTCCAACATGAAGTGGGCCAAACTTGAAAGGTTTCATCGCCGTCATTAGGGAAAACTTTTGTCGACCTTGTTACAGTGGTTTTATATATTTCATATATGATATGAACATTAACGATTGCCGCTAAAAATCGATATTACATTAGGCAACCAAGAAAATACTATCGTTTGTATAACATAACTGCGATCAAAAAGTAAAGTGAATTTCTTTACAAAATGTAAATTCTTTATTTATACTTCCAAATCAATTTTATCCCCTTCAAAGTAATCCCCGTCCGATAAAACGCATTTTTGATAACGCTTTTGTCGAAACGGTATTTCCGCATTAGCCTTTTGAGTTTGCCGAATAGCCAGAAGTCGCACGGAGTCAAATCGGGCAAATACGGTGGTTGTCGAACGATATGAGTCGAGTTTTTGGCAAAAAAGTCTCGAAGAACCAATGCAATAACATGATGCATTATCGTAATGAGGGAACAAAGAGTTGTAAAAACACGTGTAACTTGTAGATTATTAAACCTTTTGACAAACAGTCGCTTAGTAAATGTTATAGACAGTCCTACCAACTTAGGAAAAAAATAAAATTTAATTCCAGGAATTTAAAATGACAATTACACCTTAATTTTTGATAACAGTAGTATAATATCGTATTATAAAGCACACGAAACAACTTATATTGATTTGAAAACGACAAAACTTTCTTGATTGTTTAATATAAATACTTGAAAGCATTTAAATCTAACATTGTATAAATAGCGAATACGAAGAACTAATAATATTTAGCAGTAAATTAAACACATTTATAATAAACATAGTGGATCGTTATATTTGCAATCTCTATAAAGGAAGTCATCATTACAAAACTTCCATCAAATTTATATGTATATTTGCACATTAGTATTGTATTTGAATTGAGTTCTCGTAGGAATTAGGCATTGTATTTATTATGTAGATTCAATGGGTGTGATAATCGTTCATTCATTGTAGTGCTTAACTGAATTTCATTTGTGTTATTTGACATAATTGGATATATATTATATTTAGTTACGCCAAAGCCATCAATAAACAGATTTGCGCTTCTCTATCTAATGTTATAATAAATCCAATAAATTCAATAATAAAATATTTTTTTTTATATATTTATATTAATCATATATTTTTCTGTTGCGATATTGAATAATTTATATTAATCTTTCGTATAGATCTTTTTATTCGAGAATAGCGATTTCCCCAAGGAATCGAGAGGGCCTAGTGCGGTTTTCTGTCGGTTATCGTGATAAGAAAGAACTATTTCATTTCTTACAATTGTTTTCGTGATATAGAAAAATATTCTGAAGATGTATTTTATTTAAAAAATATTTTTTTTATAACAAAATTCGATCGTATTCTAGTATAACACGTGAAATATTCCATACATGCATAATGTGAATAGGGCGATATATATTAGCGGTAACGGATTATTCGAATTATATATATATATATATAAGAAAATTTTCAGATTTGTCGAGATATTCTCTAGTCGTAACAATGTGACCTATCCGATGGAGTGTAATTAAATTATCTACGACATAGTTTCGCGTAATGTGAACCTCCCTTATGGTGTTCCATTGCATACAAAGTGTCCCAAAATAAGGCGCCCCGAGGCTTATGGTCAGCGGTTTGTAAATTGGAATCCATTCTCTAACAACTACTGTGAAAAGCAACCGTTTAACTATCGTTTCAAATATATACGACCAAATAAATTTCGTATTCGTCTGCTGGAAAATCGTGGAAATTCCGAATGTTGGGCAGTTATGACTACGTGTTCCGATTACATCTTCTATTGAGGATTGCTTGCGATATTTTAACGTGCCGGATTGTAATTTGCGATAATAATGCTCGGAAGATCGAAATTTGGGTTCGTTCTCAGCTGCGAAATGCATTTCAGATATTCAAAAGTGTTTCTCTATTCACAAAGATATATTATCGAAATTCACTATATATTCGGACGTGCTGAATATCTTCGATTTACGATGAAAATGTCCTACAAGATAAACTTATATATTTTTTTTATAAAATAATTTAAATCGTAGATAAAAATTATGCTAAAGTTCATATTGAAATAAAAAATAAATTTTATATTTATGAATAGAAATTTAGCACATGAAAATTGTATTATATATACCATATATATATATGTGTTATTGTTTAAACGTTTGTTTAAAATAATAGATAATTAGAAACAAAATGACATCACGAGAAAAATGAAAAAAAAGTTCGGTTTTTTATTATCATAAAATTTGATATATATTATCAAAACAAATATAATTTACTATATATTTTCTATATATATATATGGTATATAACGTTATTATATAATAAAAGCGTTGCATGCAGAAAACGTAATATAATAAATATGAAACTAAAATATGTAAAGAGACGACACACACACACACACACACACACACACACACATATATATATATATATATATATATATATATATATATATATATATATATATATATATAATATTATATTACAAGTTAAAGAGAAACGTAATTAGTTAAAGATTTATAAGATTTTCGAGTCAAATGTAGTTAACCCATTTCTTCATTGTACCGTATGATTGTGGAATCTTTTTTGGTAACGCACTATATCATTTCCCTTTGACATATTTACACGCTCGTTTAATATCTCATCTCAATGTCATGCGGCCAAATTATACATATATATATATATATATATATATATATATATATATATATATATATATATATAAAATATATAATATTTTTATTATATAAAAATATTGAATATAGTCAATTGTGTGAGATTTGTATTAAATATATATATATATATATATATATATATATATATATATATATATATATATATATATATATATATATATATATATATATAGTATGCTTTTCTACGGACCGTATATCGATCATCCCTTGAATATGAGTTTATTATATATATATATATATATATATATATATATATATATATATATATATATATATATATATATATATCCAGGGGTATATAATGTGTGGATATATTGCTTTGTTTATTAGAGAAGAAGGGAAGCAATCTGTTTCGCAGGTCAAACGTATGAGATTATCCCAAATTGATTTTACCTGCTTTGATTCAATGCGATTGTAAGAATTGAGTCGCCCTTTATTCAGTTTTAATTAAACAAACAAACAAACACAAAACGAGAAATCGCTTTTATATATAAATATAATATAATGGAACAAATGGATATGAAAACGTTCGTTTGCGAAATTTCCATTTTGTGTATGTGGAGTGTTTTGATTATACGAATTTTCAAAATATTTTTCTTTTTTACACGATATAAAAAATAATAATATTTATTTAATATTTTCAAATCGAATTAAAAACTTTTTATATAAGTAGTAAACATTGTATATAAAAATGAGAATATTTTATCATAATCAGTGTAAAAAAATATTCGTATACATATATATATATATATATATATATTTTTTTTTTTTTTTTGTTATAAAATTTTACATAATACTGAACGACGTCGAATATCAGTGGCCGGACGAAAAGAAAATGTGGAAGGTTTATATTAAATTTTTCTTTTTATGATCAAAGAAAAATGCATATGTATAATGCTTTCATGAGGAAAGGCGAAAATGTGCCATCTCAAAAAAATGGAGAATCTCCAAAAAAAAGAAGACAATGGGACATTTCTTAAAAGAACTTTATATATATATATATATATATATATATATATATATATATATATATATATATATATATATATATATATGTTTTTATACGTTTATTATTTATTCAATTTTATTTCTAAATTGTTTCGTTAAACGCGCATATATTTCAGTTAAAGCGAGAGGTTTATTTATATTTTTCATAAATATATAATACTGTGATCAAAAAGTAAGGTGAATTCGTTTATAAAATGTAATTTTTTTATTTATTCTTCCAAATCAATTTCATCCCCTTTAAAATAATCCCCGTCCGATAAAACGCATGTTTTCCAACGCTTTTTCCAGTCTTCGAAACTGTCGGAATAGTCTTTTATGTATAGCATTCAAGACCTTCTTCGATTCGGTTTTTATCTCAATCATGTCAAAACGGCGTTTCCGCATTGGCCTTTTGAGTTTGCGAATAGCCAAAAGTCACATGAAGTCAAATCGGGCAAATTCGGCGATTGTGAAATGATATGAGTCGAGTTTTTAGCAAAAAGTCTCAAAGAACCAATGTAGTATGACATGGTACATTATCGTGATGAAGGAACCAAGAGTTGAAAAAATACGTGTAATTCGGGGATAATTAAATCTTTTGAGAAACATATGCTTGGCAAATATTATAGACAGTTCTACCAATCTAAGAAAAAAAATACAATTTATCTGGCCTCCTAATACTCGGGAGTTTTAAATGGCAATTTCATCTTACTTTTTGATCACAGTAGTATATATTAAATTAATATATTATTGATGTATTTATATATATATAAATATATATATATATATATATATATATATATATATATATATATGTAAACGTCCACTTTAAAAGAGATTAAATAATGAAAAACGTTGTTCGTTGTGAAGAAAATACACGTGTTTTTTTCTCTTTGTGTTCATAGTATTACTGTGTGTGCATAGGCGTCTGTTGACAAAAAGGGTTTTCACCCTCTCACCCTTAGAAAAAGTGACAAAGCGCTGGTGGGCAACGAATATATATCATTCTGTTTGTGAGATTTCGCGTCAGGGGTGCGTAAGTTCGGTTCGCGAGCATAATTTGGCGACGATTTTCGCGTACTTTTATTTTTTGCTTTTGTTTTCCACGTTGGTCACGCTGCACGACAATGAACGTTTCCGGAAAATCCGAGAACGTTTTTCCAGCGATAAAAAATAGTCGACGTTTCATTCAATTCATCGCATATGTATATATATAAAATTGTACGTGCGTTATTATGTTAGACAAATATTTAATTATATATAAAATATCGTTTCTTAATAAAATGGCGTCCGAAAGACTAAGATGATTAAATTAAAAACGTAAATATTTCAATATTATTTTATATAATAATTTTTATGTTCTAATATAAAAAAAATCATATCAATGTAAAATAATTGAATAATTGACTAGTGAAATTCATTTTCAGTTTAATATAAATATTATATATCAATATAAGAATAATTCAGAAAGAAATTATAAATTATAGATAATTAATATTTCAAAGATGTGATTTTCTAGGAAACTGTTGAAGGCTATAATATGGATTTATTTTTTTATATAATATAAAAAAGTTTTATAAATATAATATTATATAGTATTGGATGAATTTATTTGTATTTATAAGAATGAAAAATTGTTTATCGACAAAAAATAATTTCAACTCAATATTTATTAGTATTATTTTTTTTTTAATATTGAAAAATTCATTATATTGTATATATATTATGTATATATATGAAAACAATCATTATTTTCTATTTATACCGAAAACGGTCGATTATAAGGAGTCAAGTATTGAACGTGAATTTCTTTGCATAATTATTTCAAGTCAACCGTTTATTTATCGAGACCGATACGACAGCCATTAATTATATCTTAATTGTGGTCCACAAAGAGCTCTCATAATAAGTTTGACCCGAATCACAGTTTTGACGAAGTTTCCGACGATTTTATTAGGAATGAAAACGTCAAAATATATCTAAGACACTTGCGTATAAACGAAATATATATATATATATATATATATATATATATATATATATATATATATATAGATATATATTATATTATATAAAGAACGACTTTGAATTTGAAATTATCTTTTCTGATGTGAATTTTGCTGAAAATTCACTACGAATATATATATATATATATATATATATATATATATATATATATATATATATATATATATATAATTTGAAGAATAATGAACGAGTACAAATGCAGAAGTAATCTGACTTCACTGTGTGTTTTTATTACAGAGTTCTTTGTGATTATTTTTAGACGATTTGAATACAAAGAAATTATTTTTGTCGAGTGTGAAAAACGTATTGTTTTGCACTTTGTGACATTTCAACGGAATTAATTTGCAATTATTTAAAAGCGGTCGACGGAAAATCGAGAAAATATCATATATATGTATATATATATATATATTTATAAATATATACACATATATATATATTGTGATAATTTATGTGAAATTGCCACAGCGTTAATTAGAATGTTAGCGAAAACCGAAAGAGAATTTGTTAACGTGTAAAATTCATTTTTAATTGACGGTAATTTTAATCGAAGAACGACGCTTCGCATTCGAATTCGACGTATTTATTTTCGTTGGCTCATTAGTCAAATTTTCGTCTTTTCGCAATTTGCTGAAATCAAACACAGAAACCATGATTTGTATGTAAATATTCTAAATTTCATTATACATATATATATATATATATATATATATATATATATATATATATATATATATATATATATTAATATTAAATTAAAACAGAAGATCGTTTATATAGAACTGTGATCAAAAAGGAGGGTAAAATTGTCATTTAAAACTCCCGGACATAATATTTATAAAATCGATAAAAAAATAATATAATATTAAATAAATAAATGTCGATTGTTTGAAGTGAAAAATTTCAGTTTTCCCAACGAAAAACTATTTTTCGCGAACGTTTCGCGGACAAAGGACGAATACAAATCGCACGTTTTCTCACACAGGACGACCGGCGAAATCGTCCCATTTTTCAGGTTTCAGGTTTTTTTTTTCAGGTGTGTTAGAAAGAGAAATAGTGTGCGGCGATGCAATGAAAAATAAAGAGGTAGAAATGAAAAAGAAACTGTTCTGAAACGGACATAGAATCGATATGTCGGCCGCAAACGCGTAAATCGCCACACGACTTGAATATTTCACGTTTTAAACGCGCGATTTTATATCCCTGGAAAAAGATAGAAAACCAAAAAAAAAAAAATACACGATTTTTTCACTTTTGTATTGGAAATTCTTCGTTAAATATCACGCGTTATTAATATTATTTGAAATATACTTTTAATAAATTTTTAACGTTCACTATTTCATATAAAACTTGAATCGCAAACCTTTTCTATATAAATTTTTATGCATTAAGTTTTTTTAAAATAATTAAATATTTATATAGAATGATGATTTTAAAAATCTGTTTTGTTATAATAATGATCTTATAGTGTCAAAAACAGTGATTTCGCCTTCATTTTTATAGTTTTTCTTTGAATTTCTTTCATCTCTACTCTATAAACGATGATTAATATATTTACAAATAATAACAATATTGAAAATTCGTTTAGATCAAAATTCAACAATCCACAGACAATATATGAACTATAAATTATAAATATTTTAAATTAAACTTTTCCTTAAAATATACCGTGAATTAAATTGATATTGATTATACTAAATATTATATGAATATATTGTGAAATATTTTTAATAATGAATATTATATTTTAATATTTTTTTTGCCAGAAGTTAAAAGACAGCATAATTAACAGTTTTGATTCAAACATCGAAGGCTATATCATGAATATTCAAAATATTTATTGAGGACTAATTTATTTTTTTGTGAAAAATATTTTGATGAAATTTATCCAGAAAATTTTTTTTATACGTCTTTTGGGAATCAATTTTGTTATTTTTAATATTTTAATAATTTATTCATTATAATTAAAATATTATACAATTGTAAAATGAAAATTATCTGTTATAATAATATTTTATTTCATATTATAAAATTATAATTTATTCTGTCGATACAATTTATTTTACTACCGATATTTTGAAAATATATGTATTATTTGTAATTGAATATATAATATAATATATATATTTAGAACATGTCGAATGATAAAAATATTTTAATACTTAAATATTAATGTCTTCAGATATAATAAAATAGCGAAATTTGTCGTTTTGGCAGAACGAGAATCCAGCAAAATTCACGCCTTAAAAGTAATCGATTCTTTAGAGAGTCATTAAGTCTATAATGATATCTATAAATGTTCTATGGAATTTATGATGAACTCATATAATTTCCAGAAGAACGAAATTTTCTTAAGAGTTTAATTTCCGGAAGAGGTTATATAAAATATATGTTTATTGCTTTTAACGTTATACAGCTCTAAGAATACATCTGAATAATGATTTAATGACACTTTAAAATTACATATTATATTATACTATATATATATATATTTTTTATTTTAAAATTTATATTAATTAAAGTGATTCTCTTGTGCGAACAAATTGTTCGTTTAATGTGAGTAAAACGCGATATTAACGTATAAAAAATATATGTTATCCTTTTGGGCGTAATGTTTAAAAGTAATTTAATTATAACGATCAAAGCGACGTCGTCGTATAGATTTATTAAGTGTACTGGAAAGTAGGAAAAAAAATTGATTTCTTTCTAGGATTAATTAGCGATAGACGATAACGTTAACTTTTCGGCGAACGGTTACTTTTAGAATTCAAGAGAGGTCGGAAAAAAAATTGTGCAAAATTTCAATTAAAAGATTTAATTATTTAAATTATTTTTTTTTAAGAGGAAAAGGTTTTTGAAAGTTCGTTTTGTGATTTTTTTTATTATTATTTTTTTTTTGAAGAATATTGGAACATCGGTGATGTCGCATTAGAGGTTACCGCATTGGAGATGTATCGAAACCTTATGTTCGGGTCGAACACGGGTATTTGACCTTTTGGGTTTCGTTTTCAATGTTTTAATTATTCAGCAAAGCCTGTTCGAGAGGGTTTCTGATACTATCAAATTGTAATTAAAGCGTCCCGAGAGAAAGAACTCATTATAATAATGAATCGAAATGCGAACGGGGAGTTCTAGTCTAGCGTCTGAGGAGTTCTTCGGGGTCGATGATTAAATAAAGGAAATTCAAAGATTAAAGCGATTTTTTTTATCATCGAGCACTTTTCATAAGAAAACAGAGAGAAGAGAGAATAATAAACAATATCAAGATTTTCGGTAATTTATGAACGAACGTTGATTAATAACATTTTAGAGATAATTCGTATATTTATTCAATTAAAAAAAATGTATGTGAAATATCGCTCTATATAAATATAGAATATTTTTTATTAATGTATAAAAACTTAATATTAAAAGCAATTGTTGATATGTACAGTATTTTAGCAGTTATTTCACATTTTATATTCAGTTTAATATGCCATTATATCATGTATCGAGTAACACCTGAAAAATTGTGAAAATTCTTTATGAAAATCATGGTTCAGTACATTTTCTAAAGATATAATCGCCAGTTAGTATTGAGGAAAGACCTAAACGAGTCTATTCGTCACAGTGCTAGACAATTGGAAACGTATCTATTCACTTTATGAAAGATTTGAATTTAGAGATTTATAAAATTTAACTAGTGTAAAAATTTAAACCATACAACTAACTGGCTATCGTAGATTTAGTGAATTGGTTCAAAAGTTGTTCCTGAAAATGAATTTGTGAATTGGTCTTCTAGATCATGCTATTTAATATCATTAGACTATTTTTTCTGGTACTCGAAATAATGTACCATATAATGTCATATTGTATTGCTTCTTAGCGATTTTCTAGCCAAAAAATTGACTCATATCTTTTCATAATAACCGTATTCGCCTGATTTGGCACCGTGCGACTTTTGGCTATTTAGCAAATTCAAAAAGCTAATGCGGGGATGCCGTTTTGACACGATTGAGGAGATAAAAATCGAATCGAAGAAGGTCTTGAGGGCTATACCGGAAAAAGACTATTCCGATCGTTTCGAGGATTGGAAAAAGCGACGAAGGTTACTTTGAAGGGGGATGAAATTGATTTGAAAGAATAAATAAAGAATTTGCATTTTTATAAACAAATTCACCTTACTTTTTGATCACAGTGTTATATTGTGGATATTGAAAAATATTGAAATATTTCGTTATACGTTCAGTACAATATTTGAACGATGAATTTTTTGATATGTAAATCGTCTTTGGTCGTATATTGAATAATACATGTGCATACTTGCATTGATGAATAAAACATTTTCATATACATTCTGCGTCGTATAGTTGTGATATAAGCTAGCAATCAAACCATGTATACGACATGGCTTAACGTTTGTTTTGTCATCGAATATAACTATCAAACTGTTTCATCTATTCGTACGTCTAAAGATCTCATTGTGTTTACCACGCACCACCGATGCCGTTCTTCTTCTTCTTCTTCCTCCTAGTGACACACAAACGGTTGCAACGTTGAACATACCGTGATCAAAGTGTAGTAATTTCTATGAATTGTCGTTTGAATAAATGTAGTGTTTAACCGCGAAAATGTATCAGAAGACGTCAGCAACAGACTTTACTCGTAATGACTAAATTACAAACGACGAACTCTAATTAGCTTCAGAAACTTGTTCTTTACAACACATGATAATGGCAGTTGATCGTTCTTATTTAATAATGATAGCGCATATATTGCTTCTGTGATATTGTATGAAACGCATATAATTCTAATTAATTTATATATATAACACTGTGATCAAAAAGTAAAGTAAATTTGTTTATAAAATGTATATTTTTTATTTATTCTTCCAAATCAATTTCATCCCCGTCCAATAAAATGCACTTTTGCTAACGATTTTTTCAGTCCGCGAAACAGATGGAATAGTCTTTTTCCGGTATAGCCATCAAGACCTTCTTTGATTCGGTTTTTATTTCTTTAATCGTGTCAAAATGGTATCTCTACATTGGCCTTTTGAGTTTGCTGAATAGCCAAAAGTTGCACGGAGCCAAATCAGGCAAATATGGTAGTTGCGGATAGATATGAGTCTAGTTTTGGGCAAAAAAGTCGCGACGAATCAATGCAGTATGATATCGTGATGAAAGAACCGATAGTTTTAAAAACGATAAAGATAATTAAACCTTTTGATAAACAGACGCTTGGCAAATGTTATAGATAGACCTACTAACCTAGAAAAAAAATTACAATTTACCTGTCTTCCTAACGCCCGGTAGTTTTAAATGACAATTTCACCTTACTTTTTGATTACAGCAGTATGTTTTTGCAAAAAATACGATTTCGTTTATTTTAATGACTAATATTAATTTTATTTCATTGAAAAAAAAAAGAAAGAATATGGTAAAATATTTATTAATGTAAACGGTGTTATTATTTGATGAGAGAGCGTATAAATTAAACATTATTACGTTTTATTTCAAAATAGGAAAGGTAATACGCAAAAGTTAAATTACGCAATGGAAAATTGTATAAATTTAACGAAATGAATAGATGGTAATAAAATAACCGAGTTTCATTATTTATATTATAATGAATAAATCTTCAGAAAGGAAGACAACGGAGACAGGTTTTCCGCTTACGAAACAAAATATTACATAATTAGATTTCTAGAAAAAAAAATATATATACTAAAGATATTTAGTTATAAAATGAAAAATTCAATTAAAAATAAATATACGAACAAATTGAAATATTTTAAATATAATATGAAAAAACAAATTTGATTTTTTCTATTTTTTTTTATGATTTTATTATAGTATAATCGTAATTGCCGAATAATTATTAAATTTATATATTTTTATGTCGTTTAAATAAAATGTATTTAGAAAAAAAGGGACGAATCGAAAAATAATTCATTATGATAACAATCGATGTTATCGTATTGAAGCGAATTTCAATAGGAATCCTTTATATATATATATATATATATATATATATATATATATATATATATATATATATATATATATATATATATATATATATATATATATATATATATATATATATATATATATATATATATATATATATATTGGTTTTATTTCACTTTGATCGAAATGTGAATATTTTAAATAATGAACGAAAAAAAAATTGATACATATTTAATTTTCAAACAGATTTTTCATGCGAACTAGAAAATTTTCATCGGAAAAATCACGTCCGAGCTGTAAAACACGATATAATCGTCTGTCGCGCAAAATGTTACAAATGTCCCTGAAAAATGTAAATGTATATATATATATATATATATATATATATTCATTTTCTTTATGTTAAAAATGTTATTAGCTCAGTACAATATAATATATTGGTGTAATGCGTATTCCGGAAATATATCTTGATTGTTCCGTTCGAATTATCATACAAATTGTTCATAGTTAGTCACCGTGAACAATCAAAGTTTGATGGAGAACACCATAAATTAAAATGTGTACCAATTACGGCCTCGGAGACTAAAGGCGGAGCCACACTTCGAAAAAAAGTACTTTTCTTGCAAGTGCATATTCGTCTCGGAAAATTACACGAAAATAAAAATCTAGGCCAAAAGGTCAGAGGTGTATAAATTAAATAATTTTTCAGTGTTACATGATCGATGGAATATTGTGATGTATATTTATAGTAAATGAAAATTTTTATTATATATTATATATGAGGGAGCTTTCGGGAAATTCCAACACGTCAGAATCAAACTGTACATTGGGGAATTAATAAACGGTCCACGGACCTTTCATTGTATATCGCTGTATCCCAAAATGTGGCGGTGTATTTTGAAAAAAATAAAAAAAATAAAACAGAGTAGTCGGATTAACAGGCAAACGAATATTGCTCAAAGTTAATGAACTTAGCTTTTTCTTTGGCGGAGATTTCTGTTTTGTTTACCCATTCCAATGGAATGGCGGACAAAGTCCCGGGGTAATAAGCGACTACGGCTTCTGAACGGAAGGCTTCAAAGGATAGTTTGACGTTATAATTAAGCGGGACTTTTCCGAGCTTTTGCTTCGGAGGCTGGAAAATCATATATATATATATATATATATATATATATATATATACATTTTTTTTTCACCCCGTTCGTTCTAATTTTTGTACGCAGACCTGTGGCGGAGTGACGAGGAAAAATTTCTTTAGCGACGACTAATTAACGTCATTTTTCGACTATGCTGTTTTGACACTTGCTTTCGACGTAAAACCGTATTTCGTTTAATATAAAGCGCGTTTCAAATATTAGTTATAAACTAGTCTGAATGTATGAAAACGTATTGAAATGTTACTCGTTATAATTTAATAGAGTATTCGCACTATTAAATTATTTGTATTTGAAAAATAAAAATTTTCTTTGTGTTTATATATTTGTATATATCTATAGAGTTTTTCGATTTGTGATTTATGTATTTTTTTTTTGATAAATTTCTGTTTACATTTGAACCATTCAAACGAGTGTATATATGCTTGTGTTTTCGAAATGAAATTTTCCCCGTCGTGTCGTTTATGTGAAAAGTACGTGCACGAAGTGCGGCGGCCATTTTCCGCACGCATTTTCACATCCCAAATCGTTTTCCAGTCAAACGTGTGAAAAGTCCTCTGGAGATGATACCGAGCTTTCGCATTTTGCCACGGTAATAGCTTTCGACTGTGCGTATTGTATTTTCTATATACACGTATGTACATATGCGAAAAAGAAAAAAAAAACACGTGTCTACAACGTCGAAATCTCGTACAAAAGGATTTTACGCAACGAAAGGGAAAATAATATAGGTTTTAGTACGCGTGTAAAAAAAAAAAGAGAGAACTTTCAATGCGTACGATTCTTTAACAGAAAAGAAAAAAATCGTATACGTACGTATACGGAAAAAGAGACGTAACTAGGCAAAAGGGGCGGAAAGATCGTAGTGAGGGGTATATCTGTGTCGGGTAACGTTTTGTATAGAGTTTTATCCGTCGGTGAGGGTCGTATGTGGGTCTGACAGTTTAATTAGTGTACGGTGGGCCTTTTTCAAATAAAGGAAACGTATTAAAAGCTCATTTACCTCCGTGACGAGTGTTCCCTCTCGGACAACAATAAAATGTAAATAAACTATTGACTGACACACACCGGAATTGGGTCAGGACAAAACGACATGGGGTATTATTTTTTTTTTCAATGTCTCTCTCTCTCTTTCAGACCCCTTTTTGTTTTTTTGATTTTTGTCTCACAAATGTATATATATATATATATATATATATATATATAATATGTACGGTGTTAAACCTCAAAATTAAACGTTAATGGATCACGATCGAAGGTTTTTTCCAGAGCTTTAAATGTGTCACTCGTGCTAGTATATATATATATATATATATATATATATATATATATATATATATATATATATATATATATATATATATATATATATATATATATATATATATATATATATATATATATATATATATATATATATATATATATATATATATATATATATAGAAGGTAAAATTTAACAAATGTGGTATCGTTAAATATTTGAACGACCTACGTTTTTAGAAATTTGTTAAATAATTAAACGCGATTTAAGTTATTTATAATTTATCAAGTGTGGATTTTTATAACGAACGGTAAGAGATTTTTTTTTTGTAAGTAAGAAAAAAAAATACAACGAAAACGCAACCCGTGGGAGTTTTGACCCCTATTTCGGGAATCTTATTACCGATTTCGTATTTGAATTAATAATTTTATGACCAATCTCTAAGGATTTAGTCGCTTGTTTATTATATATACACTTTTTTTTTATATAGATAAAAACCGTTTTTAATCTATGTAAAAGTTATTTTCGTAGTTATTTTTGTGCCATTCTTTAATTTTCAATGCCATTCTTTAATTTTTTTTTTAAATAAACGTAGTTATTTTCGTGCCATTCTTTAATTTTCAATGTTAAAAAATATTAATATTTAACGAAAAACGTCTTGAGTATTTTTAAAATATGAATTCAATTGATAATTTGTATATAATAAGTATTATTTATTAAAAAAATATTTTGTAATTTTATATGAATTATTAAATATAAAATCTATACTAATAATATTACTGTTATAAAAATATACTTTACATATTAAATGTTAAAAATATTTTTACATAAAATATTTTAAAGTTAATTAAATATTGCTATAAAACGATCTCTATCATTATTATTTTAAAATAATTCTTATAATCTATAAATAATATTAATTTTGTAAGCGTTATAATATTTTTATATGAAATAAAAATTTGATAATTATAAAATTATGTAAAATAATATATGTTTTTAATTAAGCCAAATATCATTTAATAATTTCTTTTATTATTATAGCAGAATTTCTAACAAGGAAAATTAGGTTTTTGATGTTGATTAAAAAAAATTCAATTAATATTCATTAGATTTTGACTATGTTCAACCGCGCCTATATTAATTAATCGAAAATTGATTACGGATTGATTAAATTATAATACGAAAAAATAATATTATTCAGCCGCTATTTATTATATCGTTATTTTTCAGAAGAATAATTATGTAACGAGATAAAAATTTCATTTCGTTTAAAAAAAAAAGATTTTTTTTTATCATATTATATTTGTCTATTAGAAGTTATTTTTTGATATTATTATGATATTTTCAATTATATATAATAGCAGATTTTTCTTTCAAAATTCATATAACATATTTATGATATGATATAATAGAGTAGTTGTCATAAAGAAAACTTCCTGAAATACTGTAATTATTTATTATTAGACATGATGGAAAACTAAGTTCATAGATAGGAACTTTGAACTGAAAGTTCGCAAGTCAAAGTTTGGCTGTATATATTTTTATTAATTTTAACTATAAATAATTTTAAATATAATATATGCTTGAATTTGAAAGTAAGTGAATTTCAAGAGATTTTTCAATATCAAATGAGTCGCAAGTTTCACTTTTCAATATGGTCTTCATATTACGAAACTGAAAGGAAACCTCAACGAGCTTTTTTTTCAATGACCTATAAAACGACCGATATATATAGTATATGTATATATACATATAATATAATCACTCGAAATAATGTTATCGCGCTATAAATTCAAGCTTTATTTTTTTTTTATTCACAACGACGATTTATGAAGGCGGTCTCGTCCGTGAAAAGATTTTTAAAGTGAGCGCTTAATTATTCGAAAGCGAAATTAAGTTCGTAAGCAGTTTTTTCTTCGCTCTCTAGAAAAGAAAGCGAGCGAAGGGATGATGAAAAAAAAAGAAAAAGAAAAAAAAAGGCTTTCGCGTCGAACACTTTGAATACTACCGACATTTCATCAATTTTCATTTTGTCAGTGAATTTGGCTGACGCGATTTTTTCACATTTTCTCTTCGTTGGCGGCGCGAGCTTTTTTTTTCCACGACGCTTTTTCCTCCCAGACGACTCTTTTTTTCCTCTTTTTCCACTTCGTTTTTTTCTCTCTCTCTTACTCTCTCTCATTCTCTCTTCTCGCGCTGCAGATTGATGTTAAAATTACGGCACGGAAAATGCGTGACATTTTTTTTTCGACTAGTCGTGAAAAACTCGCGGAAAAGTTGCCGAGATTGCCCGGTTATGTTGGCTTCACCTTAGAAAGATTTTCACTTTTGGACAGGTGCGATCATCAAGATTGATTACTTTTCGTTCTAAGATAGCTTTCTCTTTTGCTTTACCTTTTAAAAAATAGTTAAATCTTTTTTTTCCTTCAACACTTTTCTTACGAACCGAATGCAAAGTATGATGACGAAACTATTTGTTATCCGGAAAATTGTCATTGCTGAAGCTCGAAATAAAATAAATGGTATAATTGACTACATCGCATTTTTCTACTTTTCGAATTTATTTTTTTTAATAAAATTTATCATGAAAGCTGCTTCAAAATTATTTATTTTTAATTATAGTTTGAAATCATTTAAATATAAATTTTATTATGTATTTTTAATATAACGATAAAATGATTGTTCTCTGAAGTATCATCGTTACAATAAAAGAAAATAATTTGAAGAACTCTATAATACTTCATCAATGAGGCGACATAGAAAAGAAGTAATAAAAAATACGAAAAATGAACAAAAATGAACGAGAAGCAAAACGTGATGGAAAGTCAAAAAAAATAAAATAAAAATAAAATGCGAAATAATCCTTTGTGTTGGTAGCTCACGAACTTCGAAAAAAAAATACAACGGAGAAAATTTTCCGTGAAAGCCTTTTTCACGAGACAAAATAGTGGTAAAAATAGCAGCAATAATGAAAAATGTGTGTGTGTTTCTATTTTTATTACTGTGCTTCTAATAAAGGTGTGAGCTTTATTGAGAAACGATCATTCAGAATGCATATAAATTTTATGTAATATTAATAAATAATAATTATTATAATAGAAAAATTATAACTAAAACTTAATTATTAATTCTAAATTAATTTTTATTAAATATTAGAATAATAAAATAATTTTTCTATAATTAATACTAGAACATATTATTTTTTTCTGTATAGATATATACTCATTATTCGTTTAACACGACAATTTTTTCGTTAAATAAATGAATGATTCTCATTGAACATAAAAACAAATCAATATACAGCATTTAATAATACGTATATTTTATTGATAAATTGCAAAAAAAAAAAATGGTAAATAGAACCGGTAGCGAGTAATTTATTTTCGACTTAAAAATATCATATAATAAATTGAATATATTGAATGCATCGAACGAAAAAGAAAATTAAATTTTCGACTACGTTTGAAGTCAAAAGACCACGAGTCGCATTTGATGTAAGTTATTGATCGAATTTTGTAAAACGCTGCACGCCGAAGGTTCAAAATGGGGGGTCGTTGTTTTATTGAGTTACCATTTTTATAATATGAATAAATGCAATATCATATATATATATATATATATGAATGTCAATTTATTATTTTTAAAACGAAATGAATCGTATCGAAAAGATTTTTTTTATTATTTTCAAAGATCCGCGTGTGATTCGCGAGCCACAGTTTGGCTACCTCAGATATATAATATATATTTGGAAAATTTAAGTTATATGAAATATCTTAAAAAATTAAAAAGGCATGTTTGAAATTAAAAATTTCGATATACTAAGTCAATTTCAACGACTTTATCTAAACTAGGCAACGCGAAATGCTACTCTATCTTGTTTATACAGTCGGAAATTGATGTAAAATTGGATACGCGTTTTTCTTTTTTTCATTTTTTATTTGGCGTACGTTTTTCGGTAAAATTTAGAAGGGCTCCTCTATATATTATATAATATATATATATATATATATATATATAGCTAGTTATTTGCGTGCGAGCAGAAAGGGAGAGCATTTAAATATAATATTCGCTCGGAAGAGCCCTTTATGAATGTTAGACGTATCTTAAATGTGAGCAGACGTGACCGGAATGACGATGAGGGTGAAAAACGTACAAATTTTCCATACCGAACGTATATAGGGGATGTTATATGGCCGGTGTCACATTTGGAAAACGGACCTGAACGTAAATTTCTGCCGATTTAATTCCTAATATGTCGAAGATTTTTCATAATATATATATATATATATATATATATATATATATATATATATATATAACAAAAAGTTAAGTGAATTTGTTTATAAAATATAAATTCTTTATTTACTCTTCCAAATCAATTTCATCCCCTTTTGTCAACGCTTTTTCCAGTCCTTGAAACAGTCGGAATAGTCTTTTTCCGGTATAGTTTTCAAGACCTTCTTCGATTCGGTTTCTATTTTCTCAATTGTGTTAAAACGGCATTCCCGCATTGGCCTTTTGAGTTTGCCGAATAGCCAGAAGTCGCACGGAGCCAAAGCAGTCGAATACGGTGGTTGCGGAAGTATACGAGTCGAGTTTTTGTAATATGACATGGTGTATTATAGTGATGAAAGAACCAAGAGTTGTAAAAACACGTAGAACTCGGAGATAATTAAACCTTTTGACAAACAGATGCTTGGCAAATATTATAGACAGTTCGACCAATCTAGGAAAAAAAAATACAATTTATCTGGCATACTAATAATGCCTGGGAGTTTTAAATGACAATTTTACCTTACTTTATACACACACACACACATAGAATCTTATCGATCATTTATCGACATAAAAAGGATGATTCTTTTATGAACGATTTATTGAATATATATATATATATATATATATATATATATATATATATATATATATAGTACTTCAGTTTCGTTGAAGCCTTAATAATATAGCGAATTAGAGCAACGATGTGAAAATTGCGGTCCGTGAAAGGAATTCTTAATTGTGAACGAGTTGAACGTTTTCATTGATAACATTAAACGAACTTATTTGGGTTCAAAGTTTATTTTCAAATAGTAACTAATAATGTTACAGCGTGAATTTTTAATTTTCAACATGATTTACGCATTATAATATTAATAAATTATTATACGTGTACGCGTATAAGATTAATTTAACATGTAATTTTGTTTGCGATAGTTTGTATGTTTTCATTCAAGTTTCACTATAATAATTTATCAGTAACAATAGGAGCGAGTTATTTGCAAAGGATGTACGAAAACGACTTAATTATAGACTATAATTATATAACTATAAAATGTAAAATTTATTATTAGTTAATTTATGACGGAATATGAAATTAATTTTAATATTTTTTAAATAAATTCTATACAAAAATTATGGCGAAATATCCATTAATAATTTTACAATTATATTTAAGGAAATTGTATATTTAGAAATTTAAATATACATATAGCTAATGATAGAATGTGTTTAATATAAAAAAAATTCTATACAGATATTTGAAAAAAAATATATAATAATTGGAAATTGAATTTGCATATAAAAATATTGGAATCAGAATATCTTTTTTTTCTACAGCGTATCAATCGAAAATAAATAAACATGAAAAATTTTCAGTTTCCAAAGTTGCCTTTTACCGGATCGAATTACCTTTTGAATAAATGCAATCAAAAGTCGCGACTATCAAAGGGCAGAAAAGTCAAAATATCGATCGATCCTATGAAATAATCTCAAACTACAAACCGTTAACATTAACCGACGTTCGATTTAATCGTGAACGTGCGCTTTTCACCCTTCATTTCTATACATATCTATGAAAATATTCAGTATTTATATATATATATATATAAAGGCTTTGGTTTTGAAGTCGATCCGCTCGGCAATTTGTCGGAATTTCTCGTTTGTCCGGAATAGTTGTGAAAAGCGTGTCCGTTTCAGTATCGTTGATCGCGAGAAAATTGCGCGATTTTCCCGCAGTAAATTTCGTTTTTCATTGTAAACCTTGGTAGTCGATATCGTCGCGTATTTATTATATAAAAAATATTTACCGATCGTTACTTTATATTTATTATATATATATATATATATATATATATATATATATATATATATATATATATATATATTTAATATATAAATATGAACAAAAAAATAATTGTATATTAGTATAAAAAAAGTTTTATTTATGAATAACCATGATATATAATATATATATCGTATCGTTATAATTAAATCCGTCGAAAACACGCGGTATTTTTTGTTAAATTTTATCGATGCGGTGAAATTTTTGTCATTTTTAATGGCTTAACCGCGAATAGTGCGTAAGGTATTTAGTGTGTCAAATTTATTCGTCAAAAAAATAAATAAATATATTCGCATCCCTCTTCACCGATTCATCAGTGGTGTAGTGTGAGCTTAAAAACAAAAGCTTGATGGACACGATGAGCTTTCGAATATTGTGCCTTTCCATTATTATTATATATTTTTAAATAAAAGTTCACTCTTTTGTGACCATTTGAAATTACACACGTGATATTGAATGGTTTCAACGTCGATATTGAACGCGATTCAACTATAAACGACCGGTTAGAAGTTTTTCAAACCACCTATAAAAGAATAAAAATTCGATGGAAAAGAATAAATTTCACGTGAAACACCCTCAAGTGAAGGTAATGGAACTTTTCTGTAATTGTATATACAATTTCATATATAATATATATTTCTATACGATGAAAATCGCATTTTGAATTGTGATCGTGTTTTAGTGCAAAAATATCACTCGTCGAACTGTTCTGTTTTTCTATTTTATCGATATAACAAATGTTAAAAAGAAACTGATAAAAATATTCACAAATATCTAACGCATAATATATAATGATAAAAATAAAAATTATATTATCTATAGTATTTTTAAAATGTACGCATTCCAAGTATTGCAACTATTTTTTGATAAATAAGAAGTATTTTTATCTACAGTTGAAAGTACGTTATTTTGTCGATAAAAAAGATTTATATTATATGTTTATATATTTTTATAAATATTTATTAATGATAAATAGAAAAATGTATATAAATTAACACATGTATTCATTAGATGAAATATATTATTTTTATTCGTATAAATTTTCGTTTATATCAGAGGTGGCCAAACTGTGGCTCTTTGAAAGATTACTTGTGGCTCTCTATAAGTGTATCCGACTTTTCTTTTCATTTTTAATTTTAAAGAATTATCAAAAAAAAAAAATCACTCACAAAAAATTTCAAATTTTAAAAAATGGTTCGGATTATCAAGAAGCTTGACCACCTCTGCTATATACAATTCATATTAAAATAATCATAGGCCAAACTATATATGAATCAGTTAGATCTAACACAATTTGTAACCGAGACAACAGTCACCAATTTAAAACTATTCAATATTTGTACATAAAAATATATATTTATAATTATAAATATAAATATATTAATTCATTAGATGAAAATTCGCGATATTTTTCTAAGTAAAATTTAAAGCGAAAATTTCACGAAGCGATCGTTTTAAAGACAATATATTTTGCGGTCGAATCGTAGCATGACAAGATGAAAATCAATTGAAAATATTCAATGTACGCTTTTCCAAGAAGCCAAACAGGAATTTTCACGACATTTCTGTTAAAATGAATGACGATAAAAACAAAATTCGGGCATCGAATTTAGTCGTGCGCCAGAATCCTACCCTTGTTCAGTTGTTGGTGTTCACGCAACGTTTTATTTGACATTTATGGTCAATTGAAGTTCAAATATATGAGGCGGTAATGTAACTAGATGATACTGTTCTGCACAGCATCACTGATTTCAAATATATATATATATATATATAAGTACGTTTATATTTAAACTAGAGGATATAACGGTCGCTTTGAACCAATAGATTATTGCGAATCATGAAATTTTTGAGAAAATTATTTTGATTTTTTCGCGTGCGGTTTAAATCGTTGAACCGTAAAGTTACGTTGTGAATAATGAATGCGTCGCGATTTAAACCAGGCGTGTCAAATTCTTAGCATATTGCGGGCCGCAGTTTTCATTCTCATTCAAGTAACGGATCTCAAATTTCAGGCTTTATAATAAATAAAAAAATATTTGAATTTAAAATTAAAAAAAAAAACAACAAAATTTTCTTTTAAATATTGATTTTATATATGACCGCATGCGCTGTCCGCGGGCCTCGTGTTTAACATGTCTGATTTAAATGAATATATTTTTTAAAGTGAAGAATAAAATGTTTAAGAAATTGTATATTGATATTGTAAAAAATAATTTAGAATTATAACAATTAACATACAGGTTTAAAAATATTGAACTATATATAGGTTATTGATTTATTTTAATTCTGAAAAGTTAAAAATGTATTGTAAGAAAAAAATTATAAATATATAGTATTAATATTATATTTCAGTAAATTTAAAAAAAATAGTTCATTTTATAAAATGAATAAAAAACGACTTTTTTTCAACCGCATACCGTCGAAGAAAATCTGAAAACTGTTTGAACATCTTTTCTTCTATGAGATTTTCAGCGGAAAATTTTTATGAAAATGATCGGCTTAGACATCTTGAAAGTTGACGACGTGAAAGGGCATTTTCTATTCGCGCTCTGCAAAAATATATTATAGAGAAAAAGCAGTACAAAATTTCACATTGAAAACGCAATGAGGAAAATTGCAAATTTTCCACGTGCAATCGATTCTGAACGTCAATTAACCGGTAAAAAAAAAATCGTTCGTTTTACAAAATTTATTATTGCATAATATATTTCTAATTTGGCAATGGCATGCCTACTTTTGTCCGTGATATTTTTTTTTATTCATCTCTTTTTATATATTAATATCATTAACGAAACGAAAGCCTTAGAAAGTATGATAAATTGCGAGATCGCGGTTCTTCCAGCTATAAAGAGAATTAAGTTTTGCGGTTTCCTGTAACCGAAAAAAAAATCTTAAATAAAATATCACGAGAAATTACTTGTATACATACAAACATAAATAAGCATATTTATATTATGTATATATATATATATATATATATATATATATATATATATATATATATATAATTTCAATTTCATTAAAATTATGTAAGCGTTAAATATTACATTGATGTTTATTCACGTTTCAGATAATATTCGACAATGTAAATATTATATATAATATATTAGAAACGATGCAAGAATCTCAATGAGATGTTTTAAAATTACAATTTATATTATTATATGATTTGAATGTATTTATATGTATGATTTATATATTTAATATAATAATATATTGTACAACTGAAAGGAATGTAATAATAGATTTAATCAATTTCGTAATAACTGAAAGGAATTTAATATTAAATTATATAGAATTAATAAGTGTTGATAATATATTTAAAATTAGAATCGTCGAACTTTTATTTATATCACATATTATATATATATATATATATATATATATATATATATATATATATATATATATATATATATATATATATATATATTTTAGAAAAATATGATATTTACCAATATTAATTTTGAAAATTGTATAAATATAGTTTTTAATTTTTATTATATAATTTTTATATAATAAATATTTATATAATATTTTTTGTAAAATAGTTCGTGATTCATACAAGCAAAAGTCCTACTAGTTTATTGTTCTGTCGTAAATTCGATATACGGCAATCCTTTGTTTTAACACGGCACTTGAACTACACGATTTTGCTCTAACACGATTCGAAAATTTATATCACTATTACATTTACACGATTTCAGTACGAAATGTTAAGATAATCAACATACTATATACTACTGAGATCAGAAAGTAAGGTGAAATTGTCAATTAAAACTCTCGAATATTAGGAAGGTAGGTAAATTGTATTATTTCCTAGGTTGGTAGGACTGTCTATAATATTTGCCAAGCGTCTGTTTGCCAAAAGGTTTAATTATCTCCGAGTTACATGTGTTTTCACAATTCTTGGTTCCTACATCACGATAATGCTCGATGCCAAACTGCATTGGTTCTTCCCGACTATTTTTGTTAAAAACTCGAATCATATCGTTTTGCAACCACCGTATTTGCCTGATTTGGCTCCGAGCGACTTCTGGCTATTCATCAAATTCAAAAGATTAATGCGGGGACGCCGTTTTGACACGACCGAGGAGATAAAAACCGAATCGAATAAGGTTATACCGGAAAAAGACTATTTCGACTGGGATTACATTGAAGAGGATGAAATTGATTTGGAAGAATAAATAAAAAAAATAGATTTTCTTGTAAACAAATTCACCTAACTTTCTGATCACAGTGTTATACATATATTTTAGTATATGTGTTAAATGAAAATTTATAGCACATGAAATATACATGAAAAAGATCGTTATCGACGCGTCTAAGGGTTCTATTTTCCTAGAAACGATATTTTTTTTTATATGCCCTTCTAAGGTTTTGTAAGGGCGAGTCAAGTCGTAGCTCGCGGTCTTAAGTTGTTGTTTTTTGGTGTTGGTTTCGGTCGCTTAACATGCAAGATAAGGCTTTTGCAAATGGTTTACTGCGCACTCGCGCATTACGTGCTTCGAATACATTCCTATTTTACATGGAACAGGTAGATTTCAGACCATCGAAAAACTTGGATCTCTAACATCGGGAACCGAACCCACTACGAAAACGGAAGCTAAAAAGAGGTCTTTTGTGCAGCAGCAACACGACGACTTCCGTTGGCCAAAAAAATATAGTGACGATTTCACAAAAAAGCGACCGGACTTATTATATATATATATATATATATATATATATATATATATATATATATATATATATATATACGCTATGGAGAAAATGAATAATGTTCGTTTTTCTTTTTCCAAAACGTTATAACGCCGGTTTGGAAAGTTTTACGCGAACTTTTTCTGAAGTTGTGTATTTATGGATTTTTTTGATCGGAATTGGATTGCTGTGAATTTTGTTATCAATATATTCTGAATATTTTGTATAAATATATATAAAACGTTATTTTGATGATAATAATAAAAATTAAATGTAAAAAAATGTTCCAATATTCAAAGTTTGAAATATATATATATATATATATATATATATATATATATATATATATATATATATATATATATATATATATATATATATTGATATATATATGGGGTCTAAATGTATCCCATTGAAAAAAATTATATTGTAATTTTATATATTTCATAACATCGTTTGTTTGGTTTTGATTATATATTAATTCAATAATATCGTAGAAAAAAATATTTATTTTTATAAATAATAATTAAAATTATCATGCATAACGTAAAATGGTTCCGGTTATTTATCGATCGCACCCGTGCGTCAGGAGCAATAGTAACAGCGGTATGTGCGAAGTAAAAAAAAAAAGTCTCATTAAGGTCCAACGGTAAATTTAGGACAAGAAACAAAAAGAGGCTGTATTGCCGGGCAGATTAAGGGTTCCGGACATCGTTTCTGGAAACGTGCTCGCGAACCGAGATGTGCCAAATTAACGAAACTTTCGTATGAGGTACGACAACAGCCACCTTTCGCGTTATTTTTAGGGAAAAACCCGATTTTCCTTTTTAATATCATACGACTATACGTGAACGAAATATATGAGAAACAGAGCACGGATTTTTCTTTTACATCGTATATTATGAAAACGTCCATGAGCGATGTCGTATGTTTTTTTTTATATTTTGATACAGTAGAAAATTTTATTTTAAATATTATAATAAATTACAAATATTTTTTTAATGTTATCAAAATTGTCAGATATGAGATAATTCGGTTCAAAATAATATTTTTAAAGTAGTAAAGTAGTAAATTTTAATATTAAAAAAAAAACATGAATTAATTATGCATTGCATAAAATAGCATAATTATATGTAAAACACTTATTATTTCATTAAAATGATCTATTTACACATTAACTGAAAATTCAATTTCTATATTAATAATGCACTAAATGAAAATTAGAGCTCAATATATGCTTAATGCAAATTGTAAATTAATTTATTGTAAATGCAATAAAAATACTATTTCGGTTGAAACGTGTTCAAATTAACGCTATATATATTTTAATATAATAAAATACAAAAATAATTATATATATATATATATATATATATATAATGGAGGCGATAAGTTAGAAAGCTGAAGGGAAGTTTCTGAAAGAAAAGTGAAAGATGCCTCTGATATATATCGGTGGGGGTGCATTTTTCCAAAGTTATTCCTATTTTTTTTTCGTTTTCCCACTCCTTTTCCTACGCTTTTTTTTCATTTTTGCCGTTAGATTATCAGAGAAGGAAAGAGAAAATATTTCCTTTTTTTTTGTATTTTGGAAAACGCGAGAAATTTATCGACACACGGTGGCAACTTTTCAAATATTCAGAAGCGATAATTCAAGTCAATTTCTAATTTTCGAATTCGAAAATATGTTTTTTTTTTGCTATTCAAAATATATTAATATATATATATACATAAAAGGTATTCAAATTACGAATTTACCGCTAGAAATAAAATTTTCATAATACGTTATAAACGTTA
Organism: Leptonema lineaticorne; assembly: GCA_024500535.1. Classification (NCBI taxonomy): domain Eukaryota; kingdom Metazoa; phylum Arthropoda; class Insecta; order Trichoptera; family Hydropsychidae; genus Leptonema; species Leptonema lineaticorne. The sequence continues at coordinate 1,381,463 of JANIJI010000009.1, forward strand.
CCACTTACAGTGTCGTCAATATATATACATTTAAATATAAATCAGATTAAGAATATAATATTGATAATTAGATAATATATAACGCGAAATATGCAACGCACATTTGGGGTAAGAAGCGGTGGTTTTGTATTTAGTACATCCGTTACATTTCTCGGTTTATATTAACGTTACGGTCGTCAATTATAAACGAATTAACGACGAACAGGTTCACGTTAACGGATATATATTACGTATGTTTTCCGATAACGCTTTAATATTCAACAGTTTATGTGGGCGTGTTTCGCATGCGATATATATATATATATATATATATATATATATATATATATATATATATATATATATATATATATATATATATATATATATATATATATATATATATATATATATATATATATATATATATATATATATATATAAACAAATACTACACGTAAAGTCGTCGTCCATTTTACATGTAAAAGTGGATTTTTCAGCCTAAAAAATATTAATTTGTTTTATTTTACACTCATTTTTCTGAATAAATAATATAATTATACGATTACATTAAAATTATTTTGTTTTTTAAATACCTCGAGTTGATTATGTGGTGATGTATCATTCAGTTGATTGTATTATAATTGGTTGATTAAAATCGGAAAATATTTTTTTTATATATTTATAACAAATTTTGATGTTTTTCGCAAAAATCGTTTTCGTAATTAATATTTTTTTAATCCGAGTTAGCAGCTCGTGATTTAAAAAAATATCTATAGTATGAAAGTTTTCAACGATAAGCATTACGATTAAATTCGTCACAATATAAATAATATAATTGAATTGTATTAAAAAAAATAAATGATGCATCTCTTACATATTTTGCATTTCGTTTATTGCGGATTTGCAATTTATTAAAAATATCGAGGTAATTTTGAAATTTCGCGGGTTTTATCCGTTATGTACACATATTAAATTTTTAAAATTACATATCTAAAAAAAGTTTATATATATATATATATATATATATATATAAATTAAAGAAAATAAAAGAAACAAGACTTTATATATACAAAACAATGTAGGATAGGTCATTATATGATTCAAAAAGGGTTATATAGTATATAAGTGTATGGAGAGATTTTATAAAGATTTAGAATAGTGTATAACTAATAAAATAATGTATATATGTATTATTCTTATTTTGCGGATTTTCATTTATTTTGGAACGTAACGTCTGTGATAAATAAAGAATTACTGTACATGAAAATAATTGATTCAATTCGTCGAATAGAAAGTTTTGTGAAAAGCAATGTTTTACAAGTAGAAGTATTAAAATTCAATATAGAAACCGAAATTACAAGTACATCGATTTACAAAAAAAAAAAAAATAAAAAAAAATAGTACGTTCGCGATATTGGATAATAAAATAAATAAAGGTAGAAATGGTGTTTAATTGAATCGAATACTGAAACATAGAATAATGAAATAAAATAGTTAAAAAAAAAATAAATAAAAAAAAAACATAGGTAGATAGGATGAACTAGCGAATAGTATCCGAATTTAATTATACGTATCGAGTATCGTCCGTTGTGAGGCTTCGAACCCGGATCGTGTTCTGAATTATTTATTCGCACTTTCTTTGTTATCTATCAACGGCGGTTCGGTATATTTGATTACGTTTCGCAAGTTTGGGGTCAGATCCCGTAAATTTTACGCGAACGCACACCTGAAAACGTTACGCGCGAATAAATAAACACGATGGGGTAAGACGGGGTAAACTTTTGCGCGAATCGCTAAAAATACGGTATAATAGTAATATATATATATATATATATATATATATATATATATATATATATATATATATATATATATTTACATCGTTGACCTCTAAAAATTTTATGAAATACATCTTGTGTATATAAAGTTGACATTTGATATTGATTAATATCGGGTAAGAATTGATATTAATCAATATTATCGTAATAAATTTAAAGATTTTTTTTCTATTTCAGTCATTCGAATTGAATTTTTAAATTATGTATATATATATATATATATATATATATAAAAGTGTAAGGTGGAGGTGTAGCATTTTTCTTTCAATAATTGCTATTCTATTTCTCACAATTTGATCTTAAATGATATTTACAACTCAAAATATATATCCATACAATGAACAAATATTTAATATATTTAGTAAAGAGTATTTGAGTTGAATATAGTTAGAAAAATTTTAATTGTACATATTTTTTTTTTTTTTAAATAAATGTATAAATTTAAATTTAATTATATATATGTAAATAGAGATGATTTTTTTTAGTTACCAAATATAACGATAATTAAATACTGGACGAATATTAATATAGATTCGTTTTAAAAAATGAAAATTTTATTCAATCATATGTAGTTTAAATTAACTTCATCGTTTCAGTATGTAAAAAAAGTAAAATATTAATTATATAATATTATTAATATTTATTTATGATTGATATTTTATAGTTAATTTTATTAACACTTTTATCTTTCTATAAATATAATTGAGAAATATCGCAATTGTATATAAACAATATAAAATAGAACAATAGGGTTATAGAAATTAAATATCGTTAAGTCATAAATGTATGTAATATAATGGTAATATACACGAGATATAAGGCTGGCGTTACACTATGGCTTTTTCGTCGTGGTAAGCGGTTAACGTGGTGAAAGTGTCGATTTCCGCGTTGATTGTTCTAGGTGGTAACAAACACGAACGAGTCCACGTGCGTTCGCACGTATGGACCGATTTTCCAGTTGGAAAACCCTAATTTTGACCAAAGGGTCGCACAAACTGACCCTACTCACGTCCGCTTTGAATTTACTTCACCGCCTCACCACCCCTCATAGTCATAGTCGTATAATTGCAACGGCGTGCTTTTCCGATGCGGAAAACTCCTATAGTCGTTTTCTAGTATTTCTCAAACTGTTTTTTTTTAAATTATATTATAAAAGAAAATATTTAAAAAAACACGTATATACTATTTGATCGAAAACTAAGGTAAATTAAATATATAGTTCCTCAACCACCGTATTTGCCTGATTTGGCTCCGTGAGATTTCTGGCTATTCAGCAAACTGAAAAAGCCAATGCCGTTTTGACACAATTTTAGAGACAAAACCGAATCGAAGAAAGTCTTGAAGGCTATACCGAAAAAAGAACTCTTTCGACGACTGGAAAGGCGTTAGCATTACTTTGAAGAAGATGAAATTGATTTGGAAGAATCAATAAAGAATTAACATTTTATAAACAAATTCACTTCACTTTTTGATCACAGTATTATATATAATAAAAAATAAATTAAAAATTTATGAATGGAAGCTTCTTTATTTTTTTTTTTGAAAATATAGATAGTATTGGCGTTAAAAATGAAAATGTCGAAGAATACGCGTACATAAATATAAAGGGAATTTTTATTAGAAACGTCCGCCATTAAGATATTAAAAATCTGTTTGAACTTCGAGATCAACTCGAGTTGATAAAATTTAATAGTCCCTTTGAGCTTATTAAAAAATATACGGCGTTCGATATTTTTAATTAAAAATAATTTTAAATATTGAAGTTTTAGAGGTCGCGCAACACAGTTTAAGGGATGCTATCCGCCGCACTTTCTCTCATAGTGTAATTTTCAAAACGTGGAGAGTTTTCCACGTGGAAACGTTTTCACAATTGTGTTTCCATTCTGTATATATTTGTATATGTATATATATATATATATATATATATATATATATATATATATATATATATATATATAATAATATACACATGCATATAAACATATGTTCAAAATTAACAATTGGAAGTTAATTATATCTTTTAATTAGTTTCAACGTATTGTGCACATTATTTGTTTGTATATGTAATGAAATGTTTTCAAAACAACGATAACGTTTCTAAAACAAATAATCGCGTAATAAACGATCCTTATCGATTGCCGATATATTAAATTATTTACAATTAATACAACAACGCTTCTATTTACAAACGTAATTAGTTTCCGTATTTGTTTGAAAATCGCAATTTTCATAATTTTGCTGAAAAAACTTCTTTTTGCAAATGGTTTTCAGCATTCGATTCATCTCGTCGATCCGCATCCAACGATATATATAATTCTATAAAATTTATTAGCTACTTGATCGGATATTGCTCTTATATTAGATATGCATATATATTGATTTTCAGTTAAATTTAAATTTATCAATCACAATGTCAGTTATGAAAAATGATTTTTTTTTCTATTAAAATTTTATTCGCACAGACAAAATATCGCATAAATCACGAAATAATGGGCGTAATGAATATTTTCACCTGTAACATTAATTGTAATTGTGTATATTTACGTAATGTATATAATAATTAAATGAGCTACTTAAAACGTAGCGGTTAATTTGAACGAGCGTTATAATTGTATGTTGTTCGCTTGTAAAATTACACTATTGCGATTCAGATACGGCTGAAACTAATTTTCAGTCTTGTTTGATGTCTTATTTTCTTGTTGAAGTTTAATGTGTTTACAATGCTGTATTATTTCAGTCGAGCATTATAATGATAATAATAATTCGGTACGCGAAATTTCGTTACAACGTTGTTTTATAATAACGAGCGTTCGTATTAAAGTAATGTTTCGTTTTAGCTTTATTAAGTGAAAATGTAAAATTTGAAATATTTCATATATTTTTTTTTTACATATACGATAATTTAACGTTTTGTGTCACATTTTATCAAATAAACTGAAATTCGTTCACTACAGTTTATCTGTCAGTTTTGATCAAATTTTTAGGAATATAATTTGTTTAAAGGTTTTCTCTATAGCTAATGACTCGATCTTATATAATGAAATATGTTTTATAAAAATAATGTTAAATTATGTGGTATCTAAAATTAAGTTCATATATAGAGGTCACAATAGAACATGAAAAATTATATAAAAATTTCGTATATAAATTAAACACAATATAATTTAATAATAAATACTCGTTCATTCTTATACATTAATTAAATAATATAAAATTATCAACTATCGAACAATAATATTAAAATTGAAAATATTTTTTTTTTAAACTAGTTCTAGTTTATAGACAGCTATATTTTTTTTGTTGTACTTTATATGAATAATAAATAATAATAAAAACACACATTTTCCACAGCAAAACTATGTAATTTATATTTATATATATATATATAAATCGGTGACTTAACCATAATTCATATACATTTTCGTTTCGTAATGCGAGGCTTTTATGCGAAAAAAAAACGATTATTATAGTAATTTTTTGGTGAACGTGCTTTCATAATGTTTTATTCGTATTTATGTCTTTTTTAACCGTATGTCATTTTCGGTGAAAATTTATTGACGTGACTATAATATATATATATATATATATATATATATATATATATATATATATATATATATATATTTCTCATCAAAAATACGAGTCGAAATAAAAACATTTGTGTACATGTCTAAATTCGAGCTGAAAAAAAAAAAAATAAAAATGAATAATACCTGTATATATTATGTACGATATATTTTTTTTGTAATATTTTATAAATCGTTGTATAATCAATGGTATATATTGTTTGAACAAAAGTACTACTGTAATCAAAAAGTAAGGTGTAATTGTCATTTAAAATTCCCGGGCATTAGGAAGGCAGATAAATTGCAATTTTTTTTAGGTTGGTAGGATTGTCTATAATATTTGCCAAGCGTCTGTTTGTTAAAAGGTTTAATTATCTTTGAGTTACACGTGTTTTTACAACTCTTGGTTCCTTCATCACGATAATGCACCATGTCATATTGCAAAAACTCGATTCATGAAGTTCTGAAACCACCGTATTCGCCTGATTTGGCTCCGTGCGACTTCTGGCTATTTGGCAAAAACAAAAAGCCAATGCGGGGACGCCGTTTTGATACGATTAAGGAGATAAAAACAGAATCGAAGAAGGTCTTGAAGGCTATAATTTGGATGAAATTGATAACGTGGATGAAATTGATTTGGAAGAATAAATAAAGAATTTACATTTTATATGTAAATTCACCTTACTTACTTTGATCACAATGTTATATTCTTTTTTTTTTAAATATGATTATAGTTATTTAATACTGAAATATTTTTTTCATTTTTATATGATTACAATAATGAATTGAATTGTCAAATTAAATACACAGCTGAAAAAGATATAAAAAAATTATATAGAGAACAAAAAAGAATTATCAACAGACAGTTTATATTTTAGAAGTTAAGGTGGATATTAGAGAAAAACTCACATTTAAAAGTCAGTAAGGATTTTTTAAGGATAAGGTCATTTAAGAGGACTTCACTGAAGAAGAACGTCCTGAGCTTTTTTTTCCATAGGCTATGTATAATAAGGATAGAAATAGGTCAAGAAAGACGAACCTCAAAGGAGAGCCTTTGAAGGAAAATGAACTATTCAGAATTAATTGTTCGAAATTGTGTTTAAAATGAATTGCGAACTCTCTAATTAACTGTGTGTCACTTTTCATATAAAACGATTCTAATTTGATGGGAAAAATCAATTCTATTCTATCAGTATATATAAATTATATTTAATAATTTTATAACTTATATCAATGTCTTAATAATGTACGTTTTAAATTTTATATTAATATATATTTTTTTGACAAAAATTTTAAAAGTTTCTCTTAGAAGAATATTTTATTATTATTATATAATATTAAATATCACATATTTTCACTCTTTAACCTCGTTTTCCTTGATATTATATGATATCGTGACAAAGTTTCTAACAAATTTAAAACATGTTTCTGAACTAAAAAATATATTATTCAATAAAATACAATACTAGTTTATTTTGAAGTATATTTAATATATATTTTAATTTATAGATTATCGCAATGATTCTCAAAGTATTGTGATATTAATTTTCACGAAGACATCTCAAAAATATATTTTATGAAAAATCGTCATCATTATTATAATATGTACGAAAAAAAAATTATTTTATAACACAATAATAAATCAAAAAATTTATATAGCGTAAATTTTTATTAACGCGTCATGTTTTTATTCGATTAATTAGTCGAACATTAAATTTGAGCTCAATCGATTGTATGATTTAATATAATGCTACAAAAAATCAAATATTGTTTTAAAGAAAATGTCTGCAATAAAATTATATATTGAGAAAAAATTAATAAAATTTCATAGGTACATATTTTATGTACAACTATTTGTATTGTATATAAAAAGTTTTATAATAATATCAGAATAAAAATCGTTATTTGAATCTTACCAAAATCAGATGTAAATATATATTGTTGGCGATGATGAAAAAAAAATGGAAAAAATGAGGCTTTGGAAAAAGAAGGCAATATTTTTTTCAGTAAAATTAAGAATTTTCAAGTACCTTAAAAAAGAAAGAAAAGTAATCCTTTTTTCAGATGGGTAGATGAATATTTACTAATATATTGTTAATGTATATAACGAGAAAGAGTCACGAAACGGTATTATTTATCTGACTTATTAATTTAAAATATATATATATATATATATATATATATATATATATATATATATATATATGGTATATACAAAGAAACAAAAAAGAAGTCGAATTATAAAAGCTCTATTCGGTCACGCGCGTGCGTAAATTTGTTCTAATAACAACATAACTCGCACGTTATACCGGAACAAGTTTGAATATCGTCATAACGTTAAGAAAAAAAATGAAATAAAATTAAAAAAAGGGTACAAAAATGGGGAGCGGTTATGAACGAGAAACGACGGCTTTTTCGGGGGGGGGGGGAGGGTCTGGTCACGTTATTTATCTTCGTTTTCTGTTAAATTAAGTCGTCGCGTTTAAGTAGCGTATTTGCTTTTCGGATCCGAAAAGAGAAAGAAAAACCGTACCCGGTTCGCAGTCGGAGTTTTCCCGCGCGCAAAAGTTTTTCCGACCTCCCCATTCCCACTTTTAAAATAAAAATGGGAAAACGAGTCAGACGTAATGCTGGACACTTTGTTATCGAGAACGGAACATAAATATCTGATGAACACGAAATTAGAGCCTGTTTTTTGTTTTTCTCTTCTTATGAAATTAAACGGTATTTTGATGTTTTTTTTTTAAATATCACTACTCTCACTAATAAAAAAAATAATAGTTTTATGACTTAATTAATTTGATGCAACATCGATTTTTGTACTTTAACGATCTTAAATACATATACACACAGAAAAATAATATTATTTTATAGATTCTTAGATGAAAGAATAATACAGATAATCGTTATATATATACACATAGGTACATATAGACGATATTAGAAATTCTTTCGTGAAACAATAATAAATCACTAGTTTTCCATATATATATATGGTATATAAAGATATATGTGATTTTTAAAAAATAGAGAATTATTAGGAGACAACAAAGAAGAGATCAATATAATAGAAGATTGTCTCTAAGGGGTCAGAATTTCTGTTCTATTTTATATATTTTCCTATTTGAAAATATCTTTCGGCCATTTTGTTCTGCAAAAAATAATAATAATAATTTAACAAAAATAAAACCTTTGTTCTGTTTTTCTTTTATGTCGATGTAGTTGAATTCGCGGTTAACTCGAAAATTCCTATTGTGCGGTTTTTGTCGATGAACCAACTAAACTCCCTTTTGAAATGTCCACTTTTTTTTTTCTTTTGATGGAATGTTGTCTGGTCAATGAACGATGAACTTCGAATTTTGAACGTAAATCATTTTTGTAAATGTCATTCGTGTAATAGTGCGTGACATCGTGATATTAATAGGCATCGATATCGTTAATTTCGGTACGTTTATGGTTTTAGCATAACGAATTGTGGTCTGTTCAATTGCAATATATAATACGCCGATATAAATAAAGTTCATATTGAATGTCATTTGTGATGTGTTTATATTTATTATATAATATGTTGATTTAGTTTATAATTATAAAAATTAAATAATCACATTGAGAATTTCATTGGTGGAAATGTGATATTTAAATGATATAACACTGTGATCAAAAAGTAATGTGTTTATAAAATGTAAATTCTTTGTTTATTCTTCCAAATCAATGTCATCCCCTTCAAAGTAATCCCCGTCTGATAAAGCCTTCAAGACCTTCTTCGATTCGGTTTTTATATTCTCAATCGTGTCAAAACGGCGTACGGAGACAAATCAGGCAAATATGGAGGTTGCGTAACGATATGAGTCGAGTGAACCAATGCAGTATGACATGGTGCGTTATCGTGATGAAGAAATTAAGAGTTGTATAATCAAGTGTAATTCGGAAATAATGAAACCTTTTGACAAACAGACGCTTGGAAAATGTTATAGACAGTCCTACCAACTTAGGAAAAAAATTGCAATTTTCTTGTCTATCTAATTAGCCCGGGAGTTTTAAATGAAAATTTTACCTTACTTTTTGATCACAATAGTAAATTGGTCAGACATGTATTGCAATGTAAATAAATCTTAATAAACGTTTATATATATGTATTATATAGAAATATAAAAGAAAAACAAAATTTGTCTTTAGTCTCGACCCTTGTGCCCTCTTAAAATCTCGGAAAAAAGGGTTTGAATTATTATGGAAATATGTCTGCAGGCGTCGAAACATCTGTAAGGATTAAGTAAAACAATCGAGTTTTCTCGTTTAATAGGAAAGACTGTTTGTCTTTTACATTTGTTCCTTTCGTAGTGAGAGCGAAACGAAAGCAAAAAAAAAAAAGAAAAAAAAGAAAAAGGGATGAAGGTTTAGGGCAGTCGAAATAAAACGAAATGAAATTAAAACGTTAATTTTTTTTCTCGTTTTTAATTAGAAGAAAAAGGGGCGAAAAAAGTGCGACGACTGGAAAACGTGGAAAACGCGAGGTTGCACTCTCGGAAAATGGCGGGCGTTTTTATCACATTCGAAAACGAAGGGACTGAAATATATATATATATATATATATATATATATATATATAAAAGTTAAGGGTCGTTGTTTGAAATGCCGACGGCGAACCGTTGCTGAGAAAAGGCGATGAAATTTAATTTGAAGTGGCCGTGCAGAAGAATTCAGCGAAAAAAAAATGAAAATAGAAACATGGCGATGGAAGAAAAGAAAAACTTCTTTCGCGCTGTGTATATATATATGTGTGTGTTGTGTTATTTTCGCGAAATTCTTCTTATAAGCGTGAAAAATAAGAGCAATATAATAGAATTGTTACCATTAGAAAATGTATACGCCTGCTGAATTTTTGCCGGCGCAAGGATATCAATTTCTTCCTTCCAAATAATCGATGTATTAAATATATAATTCACCCCTTCTAGTTTATTGTACATAAAAATAAATTTATATACAATAAATCTATATTTTATTAAAGATTTTTTTCTATTATATATACACACTGAAAATTTTAAAATAATCACTAATCACATAGATAAATACAAATATAAAATAATTTTTCATCATTTCTATTACTTTAACTGCTTAGTGTGCTGTAAATGGACTAAAATAAATATTTTTTTATTTTCTATATGAATAAAAAGTAAACATATCTTTATTTCATCATTCATATATTATATATTTTTTAGTTAATAAGAAAAGTTATTAGTTTTATCAATACATTTTAAATGAAATGATTTAAATAATATTTGCAATTAACAGACAAGAAATTAAATTCTATATCGTCAATTATATATGAATCAGATTAAATAAACAATTTTACTATTAATATTACGAATAAAAAATTAGTATAGTAATAATGAGTAAAATTATATTATGTGATTTAGAATATTTTATAAATATAATAATAAATTTTTATATTTTATATAAATTGTGTTCATTTTGTAACAAGGAATAAATAAAATCAGTGGAAAAATTTGATATTTTCAGAACAAAATTCAATCGATATACCTGTAAATAGAAAATCGAGAAGGAAACGAATTCTTTCTATCTAAACGTTCATTTTAAACTCAATTTTCTCATTCAAAGTGTAAATTTTGAAAAATTATATATATGTATTACACAAAAAAATATATATATAATATATAAATGTGAAAAATTAAAAAAAAAAAACAAACATGCAGAAAATTCGTACATAATGCGGCCTTATAAATTTCGTTGAATATATGCTAACGAGGTCAAAAATGGTTTTCCTTACGGAAAAACTTCTCCGCCGGGGAAAAACGACCGTTATAACAAACATAAAAAGTGAAATAGTTAAACGAAATGAAGTGAGAGAAAACCGGCTAATTGCGGCCCCGGCGTTCGCTCAATCTCTCGTGACTAATAAAAATAAAATGAAAGATAAATGAATATTAACGTCGGACATTATTGAATTTTATTGTTCTCACAATTTAATTATAATCTGTAAATAAGGCCGTTAACGGCGAACGTTTTCGGGCGAATTAGCGCGCGGTTGCAATTTTCCGCGAAAATTCCGAAAGCTTTTCCATTACATATTTTTTAACGTATATTATAATATCGGATTCGCATTTCGTTAACATCTAGACTTTGTAAAAAAAAAATAATTTAAGCTTCATATTCACCTTATATTGCACCATAGGATTATCTTCCATGATTTTTATATGTTGTCAAAATAATAATAAATAATTTTAACTAACAAAATGGATTAAATTTTGTATCAAATTATTTTTTTTACAGAAAAAAATTTTTTTTTCTGTAAAAAAAAGAGATTTTTTTAACACATTTGATCAATACGGAGTCTTCTTTTAATTAAATAAAAAATATTCAGATTTATTCGAAATAATTAGCAAACGAAATTGGATTCTTAATTGTATGTAAAAAATGTTGTACTCAGATTTAATTTCTCGCATAATCTGTAAATTTTCTTTTCTTTTTTTTTTTTTTGAAAAACTAAGGTCTAATTAACAGCACTCTTATTTTTTACGATGTAAGAAATTTTCTCTATTATGTACTCGTGCTTCGGCTAATGAATATTTCCGAAAATGTTGTTCTGTTTTAAGTAATTTATTTATATTATGTTTAAGATCTTAAGTATCAGACTTAGCATATAAAAATAACATATTTTTATTTAATAATAAAAAAAATGATTTTATAAGAAAATATTTTGGAAACGCTCGCATATATTTATATATACATATATTGAAAAATATAAAGAGAATAAAACGGAAACTTCACTTAATTTGTAGTAAAAGATTATAAGAAAAAAGTTAAAAGCGTAAAGTTTAAAAAGTATACGGTTAAGCATTGAGTTTTCGAGTATTTAATTATTGAATATCAGAGAGGATGGAAAACTTTTGAATGGTTTGCATTTTATTCGACTCGACTTATTTAGCTGGTTTATAGCGGAATTAATTCTGAAAAATGTTTTATTTCTTTTTTCATTTGACTTTTTGAATTTTGTCCTGAAATGATAGAAGACATCTCTTTGAATTTGGATCGAAATGATGATGCAATCTGATGAAAAATAAAAAAAAAATGTTTTTAAGCTTACGTAACATTGTGATCAAAAAGTAAGGTGAATTTGTTTATAAAATGTAAATTCTTTATTAATTCTTCCAAATCAATTTTATCCCCTTCATACCTTCAGAATAAAGCCTTCAAGACCTTCTTCGATTCGGTTTTTATCTCCTCAATCGTGTTAAAACGGCGTCCCCGCATTGGCCTTTTAAGTTTTTCGAATAGCCAGAAGTCGCACGGAGCTAAATTGGGCAAATACGGTGGTTGCGGAACGATATGAGTTGAGTTTCTGGCAAAAAAGTCGCGATGAAACCTTTTGACAAATAGACAGTTCTACCAACCTAGGAAAAAAAAATACAATTTACCTGCCTTCCTAATATTATTATTACTTTTCGATCACAGTAGTATTATTATTTATGTTTTTAAAATGATTTTATAGTATTTTCTATGAAATTTATTTTGTTTGTTATAAAATCTCGTGTTCATATTTATGATGTTTTATTCCAGTTTTTAACGAATGCATATAATAATTGAAGGAAAGTTTTATATAAAATATTGTGCAAATGATACTTAGTATGTATAACAGTATATAATGTATTTGTTATTTGTTCAAAAGCACATTTCAGTATTACGATTATATGAGTGTATCAGTGGAAATTTTATTATTATTACCGCGAAAGTTTTTCATTGCAGTAAAAGCGACGTATTATGGAGCATTATGAACGGAAAAGTGGAAAATTCTATTTGCAGAATTAACTACAATGGATGTATTGTACGAAATGACGCCGTTGCACATTGGAAAAGCGATAAAATAAATATTTTATAAAGCATTCGGTACAGTAATTCTTGTTGTTCGGTTGAATTTATTGCGCTAGAGTCTGAGCGGGCACGTGCTTTGTCTTTACGGCTAACTTTTCTCTTTTCACTCTTTTTTTTCTTTTTATTTTTTTTGATTAACTCGGCTCCAGATTAAATGCATTTCTGGGACTTTTTGGAGTGCAGTTTTTGCTTATTTCACTCTGAATAAGGGAAAACTTTTAAAATTTGATTAAATACTCGAAAAGGAATTCGAAAGAATTAAACTAGAAATATTTTTGTCGTTAGAGATGAGCTATGTAATTTTCGTCGTATAATATTTATACTAATCAATTTTTAATTTCATTATTATATAACAAAAAAATATTATCCATATAAAATCTTATCCATATTAAATGAATCATTTTATTTTTAATTTAATATATTATATAGATTTTTTTATTCAACATTTGCAAGTTAAAATCAACAGTTTGTAAATTAAACGCTTAGTTAATTATTCGCGTTTAAAATAACTACGACATCATTATTTTTTTTAATTAAACAAAATTGAAATATGAATGCAATAATAAATTTTTAATTAAATTATATTTAATAATATAAAACGTTTTTATATTAGAAAAATAAATATACAGTTTAAAATATATAAAACTTATTAAATTATTTTGAGTAGAACGAGAATTAACATCGAATTAAAACTTATTTTTGTATGCATATTATGATTTCATTTAAATATAATATTTTGAAACAGCGTTATTTATTTTTAAGTACATGTATATTTTTTTATATTAAAAATATTGTTTTCCGATTTAAAAAAAATATATATATATTTAAACTCATATATATATATATATATATGAATTATGAAATCATTTTATAACTTCAATATACTCATATATTGATATTTTAACGGAATATCGTTCGGATTATTACGACTATATAAATTTTATCGTTCAATAAAAATCTCGATTCTCCGAAAAAGAAACGAAATTCGAAACTATCGATTTTAATATTTTTTTTTCAATATTTTATTTTTTTGATAAAATCGAATTCAAAAAGCGGTCACGTTTTTTTCACGTATGACTTCAATAAAAAATTTCACTATCGAATCTATATCGTAGTATCAATTAAAAAAAAATCTGAACTATTTTATTCGCTTTGTCAATTTCAAAGTCTATCCATTCGGAATCGAATATAAAAATCGATTTTGACGAATATTATATGTATATATATATATATATATATATATATATATATATACAACTATAATCAAAAAGTAAGGTGAAATTGTCATTTAAAACTCTTTGTGACTTTTTTGTCAAAAACTCGACTCATCGATCCGCAATCACCGTATTCGCCTGATTTGGCTCCACGTGACTTCTGGATATTCAGCAAACTCAAAAGGTCAATGCGTAGACGCCGTTTTGACACGATTGAAAAGATAAAAATCGATTCGAAGAAGGTCTCGAAGGCTATATCGGAAAAAGTCTTCCGACTGTTTCGAACACTGGAAAAAGTGTTGTCAAAAGTACGTTTTATCGGACGGAGATTATTATGAAATTTATTTGGTAGAATAAATAAAGAATTTACATTTTATAAATATATTCACCTTACTTTTTGATCACAGCGTTACATATGTACATATATATTTATATATATATTTTATTTTATTAAAATGCGTACACGAATAACACAGAATTTACACGGACGTGTAATTCTGTGCAAATACGACGAAATAGGAAATGAAAACCATAACCTTCGCTTATAAATCAAGTTGACGTATAAATTCAACTCTTGCAAGCTCGTTTATCATACGATGGTCGTATTAAGTTGAACTTTTACGACCCATTAGAGTAAGCTTTTGTGCACACGCGAAGCTTTCGACCATTTAAAAAATTTAATAATAACCGTATAATTTTGATATATTACAGGTTCATCTTCGTCATATCTGCTTATTAATATATATTATTATATTATAAAATTTGAACCGAATATATTTTCGACGTGCATATAATATTTAGCATTTTACTAGATAACTTCACTATTTGAGCGGTTGTAAAACGTGTCTTTTAACATTCACGAGAAAGTAAGATGAATAATTTCGTATGCTGTTTCAGACTCGGAAATGTATAAACGAATTATTGAAGTAAGAAAATAAGTTCGTTCTATTTAATTCAGTTTTCGTCTGTTTTAATTTCGCTAGTATTACAGCCAACAATCGTTTGAATAATTTGTGAATCGGAGCTAAAAACGTGAATTAATCAATGTATGTAAAAAAATATAAAATTTGTAATTCTTTATATTAAAATTATGACAGTTGAATAATGACGATATATTTTTATATAAACGGTATTTTCAACTATATATAGAATGATTTATTTCATAGTGTATATTTAATTTAACATAGAAAATGATCTGAAAAATTGATTTATATTTTTAATAATTATTCTATATTAAAATTTAAATTTATGATTATTAAAATTTTAAATAGTTTATATAGTCAACTTTGAATTCTAAAATCTCGATCGTCGCACAGCAACAGTAAAGTTTTTCCGCTAGGAAAAGCGCAGATTTCCCACTCGAACACGATGGAAAATTACTAAGCATTTGATACGAGATCCGGCTGTGCGAACGGAAACTTTGGCATTGTGAAACGTGTAAATTTTCCGACACTGGAAAAATGATACGACGAAAAGCGTAACGATAGATACTTTCATTTCATACGTCAATTAAAATATAAAAAAAAAATAACACGACTTTTCGTATATTAAAAAAACATATTATAAATTTTTAATTAGAATAAAATTAGATGTATCTATTCGTGTTGAAACGTGTGCGCCAATTTAATTTTAGTTTCGGTGTAAATTTTCATCTAATGTCTCGTTTGAAGTATGTTTAATAAATCTCTTTCGTTAATATTGGCGTTTGCCACCGGCGTAATTAAGTTTAACAGTAGACCCTTGAGGGAAAGGTTCCTCGACATTTCCTTACTATAATGACGTTGAAAATCTACTCCTCACTATCTTCATAATCGTTTATATGCTAGCTTTAAAATTGAAACCACAAAGGATGTCCTTTTACTGCAATGAACCTATGAATAGTTTGTCATTTCAATGAGAAAAAGCGTCCCAGTTATATTATATAACGCTTTATGAATATATATAGTAAATTTTTGAAATTTATATATAATATTTTTCATATTACGAACGTGTAGCATTATAGATATCGTTTGCAAATTTGAAATTAAGATGCGAAAAGACACAAGAGAGGGCGTCAAAATGAATTAAAAGATTTTATTCGGGGATGACGTAAGGGCGGGTGTGTTCTCGCGTACTTTTTGTTGAATATGGAAAGGTATCGAGCCCTTTAGACCCTCGTAAAATCCACAACGACAAATCCCCATAGCTGTAGGTCGTCATCGTCGTACATACGACGGAGAATATGCATAATTATTAAAGTGCTCTGTAAGCTGAGCAAACAGCCTGAGAAGGCTCTTTGTATATGTCGTATACATATGTAGTAAATACGTAAGATAAGTGTATATGTATTCATATATATATATATATATATATATATATATATATATATATATATATATATATATATATATATATATATAACATATACTAAAGTCGAATGTACTTGCGCTTATCCAATTTGGCCTCTACACTTGTCTGATGAAGCGCTTGTATTGCTTTGGACCTAATGTGGACCTCTATTATACAAGTTTACACATATCCGCGTGTCTTCTATTTACATAAACCTAAATTTTGTATTTAATCAAGTCAATTATATTATTTCAATTATAATATATTATTTTTGTATATTATATTATGAAAAAAATTTGCACAGAATAATATTAGTGAGTCAAGACAGTTCTTTAGTTTGCATGTTAGACATATATTTCAGATATTTATTAAATTTTATACTACGATTTGGACATTAAGAATTATCATTGGATTTAAATTAATTTGAAAAAATATTTAAAATAAATTTAATAAAACGATTGTACCGTTGTATTATTATTTGTCGTATTATTAGTGGTAATTATATCGTAAAAGCAATATAATTAATTGCCATTAATTGGTCAATTATTTTGTAAATCTTTTAATTGATTCTTGTATTGTCATCGTAAATGAACAAGTATGAAATATTTTCAGCTCAATCGAACATCTGAAAGTGTTCAAAAAATCGATTACAAAATTCCATGCAGACAAACAGACAAGTGAAACTTATATAAAAGTGTGTAAAAACAACGAAACTCTTTTATATATCTAAAATAATTAATAGTATTTTAGTTTAAGATAAAAATAATATGTGTTAGGTAACATTCACCAAATAACACAGCAAACAGATCGATCTTTGTTATTATTTATAAGAGAAAAAAATATATTGAGAATCATGTATTTATTGTCGAAATAGGAGAAAATGTCAATAACACATTTGAAAATATTTTTCTTATGAGATTTATTTGAGTCGGCAACAAAAAACGTGCGTCGGAAATTTATCGACAAAGACGGCGAAATTTATTTACGAAGTTTCTAGGGAATAAGGCAATAAGGGATTATCGGTTTTTTTTTCGTAATCTAAATTTCCTATAATTAGACTTTAAATTATTCCAACAAAAAAAAAAAACAAACAAAATAATCCTTTTTTTCGAATTAAATTTCGCAAGCGAAACATATAAATATCAGCGAATTGGTGATTTTTCCCTTTTATGGGATTCGAAAATCAAATTCAACTGTCAAGTTTATCAAATATAATTTGTGTTATAAAAATACAAATGGATTTTTAAGTAAATATCAAATTTCTCAATCTTTTAAAAAATTGATATTTTAATATCATTTTCTCATTATAAGTTGTATATGTTGAAATTTTTTTTTCTATAAAAATTTTTACGAATTTTGTAAGTATTTTTCTATGAATTTTCATTTTAAATCCTTATGATTGATTAATTTCAATGTCCAAAATTTTTTAATTATGTACCAGATAAAATACAGTATTTTATTGGTTTTTTATAATTATATAGTTTCAATATATATTTATAAAAAAATTGAAGATTGATGCAGTCTTAAGGTAAATTAAATTATTCCACTTGATAGAAATATGTATGTTATATATATATATATATATATATATATATATATATATATATATATATATATATATATAAATGATTCGTTATAAAATCCTAAGACGTGGGATTCCAAGTTGAACGAAGTAAGACGTTTTATTGCGGGCAATAAGAGGTTTCACTTCCCGTATCATTCAAATTAGCAATTCGAAAAATAAACATATAAAGCGTAATTTTATTACTGTCGCACATTACTGGCAAAATATGCGTTTTACATTTTACGGCGGTTGCCGCCCGCCCATACCGCCCATATCGCCCATACCCGCCGCCCATATCGCCCACTTTTACGATTGCCCAGATAACCGAACGAGCCAGAATAATCGCGATTATGATGAAACCATAAAATGACGGATATCTAATTTGCATTTGATAACGGCTAAGCGAAGTGTGAGTAAAAATATAATCTATCCACGAAAAAAAAAGTAATGCGAAAATTCATAGTACAGCCAAATCTGTTTTTGTGCGATTTTTTTTGTGCGATTTATTTTTGTACGGTATATGAATTGCAATATGACTCATTGTATTATTTAAAGTGTTGACATTATATTTTTTAGCTATCAGTGTGTATATATATATATTGCATCAGCCAATTTTAATATATCATAATGCATCATTTATTAAAGGTTGCCGCCAACCTTTTTTTTATACGCATAAAAACCGCGTATTTTTTTCCATATATTGTGTTAAAATTATTTCATATAGGTTAGATTGTATTAATTAATATAAAAAATCATTAAAATTTGTAATATAAATTAACAATATAGATCAGATCAAAGTTTTTAGTACTAGATTAATGTTATAATTAACGAAAACGAATGTGTATTAGACAAAAATTAATTAATCTTAACTTTATTCGCTATTTCTATGTGTAAAGGGTTGATTCTGCAAGCCATGGTGGGTCTTGTTCACAACATTTTGCGGTTTTAAACCATAATGGGTTTTACAAAGGGCACTTGTTGGTATCAACTGAAAAGAATTTAAATGCGAATTCTTCATTTATTTTCACTGAATTAGTTGCGAAATATCTTTGAAAATGAATCGAGAAATAGACTAATTATAACATAAATTATTATAT
This sequence comes from Leptonema lineaticorne, assembly GCA_024500535.1. Lineage (NCBI taxonomy): Eukaryota > Metazoa > Arthropoda > Insecta > Trichoptera > Hydropsychidae > Leptonema > Leptonema lineaticorne. Next base: position 1,400,939 of record JANIJI010000009.1, read on the forward strand.
ATATTATACAAAAATATAAGTTTGATGTTCAATAATGGATTTTTAATTGTATAATCTTGAACAAAAATTGAACTATTAACGTCTAGAGTCAGCTTTTCCTATATATAATAAAGATGAACAATGATAATGTAAAATTCAAAAGCAATCTTGTGCAACGTTTTAATTTTAATACGACAAAATATGAAACTGGATATTCTTCAGAATCGTTATTTTGTCATTTATATATACAGTCAAACCTGTTTTTGTGCGGTAATATAGTATCCGCAGAAAAAAAATTGCACAAAAAAATATTCAGAAATTTTGTAAATATCTATAAGAAATAATTTTAATACAATATATGAAAAAAAAAATGCGGTAGGGGGGACCGTATATAAAAAAGGTCGGCGGCAACTAATTTAAGTTATTAGATGGCGCATTATATATTGAAATTGGCTGATGATAGCAAAAAAAGTGATGCCAACATAATGAGTCGTATTGTGATTCATATATCGCACAAAAAAAAACCGCACAAAAAAAGTTTGACTGTACGTATTTTTGTTCAAATTCGTCTTTTCAAATAGTTTCGTTGTGAAATAATATATTTTTAAAATTTTTCGACAAAATTCAGATAATAATTATTACTAAAATAATAATAATAATAGTATACATTATAAACGAAAACATAGTCTGTTAGGATTTCTCGGATATTCTAAACTTTGTTCATTGTGACAGTATTTTGTTTGTCAGTCTTGAAATGTTCGTGTTAAATTCAACCTCGTCAATATCGGTCGAATATAATCTTTATGTTTCACAGGCGAACTTAACACTGTTGATAATATTAAATTCAAAACGACAAAGAACAGACAGTTGAATTCGTCTCTGGGGGTCTCTAAATCTACCCTTTGGTTCTGTCGCGAAATGACATACTAGAAGAAAAGGTGTTAAAGTATATATATATGAAAATAAAGCAGACAATCCATCATTGTGTAGATTATATAGGATGTCAAAATGTACATTTTACATTTTGTTTACACGATTTGTATGATGAAAATTAAATTTATTTTATATAGAATGAATAAAATTTATAAAAATGTATAGTATTTAATGATATTGTATATATCATATATGAAATTATATAATATTAAATTCGTGCTGTAAAAAATAAATTTAATCAAACATTTTCTAAGAAAATATAAGAGAATTGTTTCATATTCAATTTTCAACAATTTTATATATGAAATTAGGGATTTATATTCAGAATTTTCTTAGAAATTATTCTAATATATATATAAATTTGACAATGTATGTTTGAAAATATTTAATGTTTTTAATATTGTGTAAAATATTTTATTTTTTTTTTATAAATAAAATACTTTTTCTACTTGTATATATTATATATTTAAAATTTTCATTTTAGCACGTGTTTTATATATATGGTATATATAATAAATGAAAATAGTATATGTTTTATATTAACGCGACGAAATTTATATGCTTGAACGCGTCTAGCACACGTGTATGTGTTTTATTATGTTTTGTGTAACGCTAGCAAATATTCTATTCATGGAGATTGATCTATTTTTTATTGTTGGGACGTGAATGGGTTAAGGATTGAACGATTACGAAATTGGTATGAGACGATTCAGACTGCATTGTCGTCGATTTCTTTCAATAAACCGTTACAAATTGGCGAAAAAGCTTCGACAAAAGAACCAACTAAAAAGAAAAATATAGAAGAAAATTGAAAATTTATTTTCAGATTTAATCTTAACGATTGTATGAAAAAAATAATGATAATTTTGTGCTCTCAACAATATCAAAATATTATCATTAAAGAGTAAACAATTGAATTATAATTATTCTAAATTAAAAAAAATATATATGATTTTAATATTGTACGATTTTTAATTAATTTTAATATAAATATTAAATTTTATTAATTTCATTAGTGGTTTCAGTGAATGTGTTCAATATCGATAATAAAAATTGTGTAATTCGTTATGAATTTTAATGTAACACATATTGTGTGCGATGAATATTTTAAAATCAACGTTTAATTATACAATATAATCAATTTATATTATGTGTTTTTAATAAAATTAATTATTTACATGAAATTTTTTAAATTTATAATATTTAATATATAAATATTCAAATATCGATTCTAGAATTGATATCGTTCATTTTTTCTCACATTTGATTTAGAAAAGACTATATATAACGATACATTAAACGTTATTTACTATAACATAAAATAATCGAACAATGTTTTCATATAAAACGAAATTTATATGTATCGATAATAAACAATATTAACAGTATATATACGACGAAGGCTTTAGTATTGAAAGTGTTATTTTTGGAAAACAAGACGTTGTGTTGTGTTTATAGTTCGTTGTCTTCTACGTATTGGGCGTTAGATTCTCTGGAAGGAATATACACGTGGTTAGGCCAAGTTTGTTCAGAGCTTTTCAGCATTAAGGTTCATATTAATAAAGCTCCAGTGTTATCGTGTAATACGCAAACAAAGCTTTATCCATTGATACTTTGTACGCGGTGCCGCTGCGAGCTTCAAACTAGCGCAACACTTACTATCCGGGGAAAACTTTACTTCAAATATACGGCTTTTGTGGTTTCTCTACGAACACACACTAACATCTATCTACACTTTATATTCGAAGGCATTTTCCACACAACAAATAATATATCCAGAATATCTGAAATAAGACGGTGCGAGGTCAGGAATTATGCTTTCCGCAAATCGGCGAATGTACATTATTAAAACGCTGGCGGACCTGAGCTTTCAACGCTAAATATCTATATATATATAAAATTTATTTATAAATCATTTCTATGAAATTAAAATTTAATTTGAAAATATATTTTAGTGCAAAATTATATATAAAAATTTTCTCACATATATATATATATATATATATATATATATATATATATATATATATATATATATGATATATTAATGTGATCAAAAAGTAAGGTGAAATTGTCATTCAAAACTTCCGGGCATTAGTAAATTTTAAAATTGTTTTCCTTTTTTGGTAGGACTGTTTATAACATTTGCCATGTATCTGTTTGTCAAAAGGTTTATTTATCTCAGAGTTGCACGTTTTTTTTGTGAGTCTCAGTTTCTTCATCACGATAATGCACCACGACACACTGCAACGTATTCGCTTGATTTGACTCCGTGCGACTTTTGGCTATTCAGCAAACTCAAAAGGCCAATGCGAGGACGTCGTTTTGACACGATTGAAACTGGAAGAGGACTGGAAAAAAATTTAGCAAAAATGCGTTTTATCGGACGAAAATAATTTTGAAAGGAATAAATAAAGAATTTACATTTTATAAACAAATTCAACTTACTTTTTGATCATAGCGTTATATTATTGAAAAGTTTTTATTTTAGATTTGTTAAAAAAATTAAAACTCTTAGATTCTATTATAGATATGGTCGATTTTTTATCGTTTTTTTATTCAAAAAATTGCATACAAAACAGGGATTAGATCTGCTCGATTGATTTCGACGTCTGCATCGGACGAGTTTGACTAATATACGAAAAACCAAATGCGCCATTTTCTCCGCATTCGAATGCAAGAATTTTACTATATAAATTCAAAATAGATTTTTTTAAAATTGCACAAAAGTATTTTTTTTATATATAAACAGTGTCGTACGTTTTCATGCGAACAAACTCGTTCGTGTAAAAAAAAAATAAATATAAATTATTAATGTTCGTCTAGCCAAAACTGTTTTGTATGCATCCGGAAAAATAGCGAGTTTGTAACATTGCATAAAAGGAAAAATATTATGAAAAATAATAATAAAAAATATATATATATATAAAGAAAGAAAAATAATTATAAATAAGAGCATTCCCTTTTTGCCTTCCGGAGTAAATTGCAGTGCAACTTTTAATTTGGTTTCAACTTTTTTCTGACCGACAAAATTTATAACAGTACATATTTTTGTTCTCCGTGCTTTGTAAGGAGTTTAATTTTTGACGTCGTTTTAAAGTTGCGTCGAATTTATTATAGTGAATGTATTAAAATATCGTTAAAATATAGATTAATAAATTTAAAAATATATAAAATTAATATAAAAATATTTTTTTTTTATAAATATTTGATCGTATCAGACGTTCATAAAATTGAAATTTATCATCGGTTTGAATAATGTCTATTTTGAAAATAGAAATATCGCAGTACAATTTGTTAAACTTTGCAATGTTTGTACGAGAAAGTCCAGTTTTAACCGCAATTGTTGCGACGTTCCGCGCTTTGAATAATATAATAATAATATTGCAAGTTCTAAATTTAATTTTTCGTAGAAAATACGTTTAGAATAACCAGAATTGTACAATAAATAGAAAGCACGAACAATTTCTGTGTTTTATAATTAAACGAATTATCACGAATGTTTATGTAGTAAAATAATAATTCATCATAATTGTATGGATATTTAATATTAATTTACAAATCAAATTTAATCGTTTAAAAATAATATATGGTATGTACAATAAACTGTAGGAATAGTCTTTTTCCGGTTTAGCCTTAAAGACCTTCTTTGATTCGGTTTTTATATCTTTAATCATATCAAAACAGCGTCCCCGCATTGGTCTTTTGAGTTTGCTGAATAGCCAAAAGTCGCACGGAGCCAAATCAGGCGAATAGGGTGGTTGCGAAACGGTATGAGTCGAGTTTTTGGCGAAAAAATCGCGAAGAACCAATGCAGTATGACATGGTGCATTATTGTGATGAAGGAACCAAGAGTTGTGGTAAATATTATAGACAGTCTTACCAACATGTGAAAAAAAATAGAATTTACCTGCCTTTCTAATGCCCGGGATTTTAAATGACAATTTCACCTTACTTTTCTGTCACAGTAGTATACATAATATTAGCAAAATGTCAAAATCATATATAGATGAATATAAATTATTTTAATTAATAAATATCATGAAATAAAATTTGCTATCTTAATGAAAACTCATGTAAATGCATATATTTATTATAATAAATGAAAAAACATGTTTTACATAGCATTTTAAAGTTGAATTTGAATTCAAAATATGTACTATATTTTCGTATTGATTTTTATTCTATATATATATATATATATATATATATATATATATATATATATATATATATATATATATATATTGTCGTATTCTATAGTAACTGTAATATTTCTGTCGTCACATTTAAAACTCGATTACAGTGCAAAACTCAATAATGTCGAACGAACGAATGCAAAAATAACGACTATTTTCACAAAGCACTACTATAGATTTTTCACATAATTTTTTTCTTTTTTTTACAAAATTCATTCTAATTGTTAATACGTTTTTTTAAAAAAGAAAAAAATTAGTATCACAATTATGAACGTACGCATAATATAATTCCGAAACGTCTTTTTAAGACGTTCAGTTTATATATCTATGAATTGTCGGCGGTGTGAGAAGAAACGCAAAAAAAAAAAGAAAGTGCCACTTTTTATTTCACCTCCAGATTAAGTACATTTTTATGGAGTGCCATTATTTTTTTTTCAAACCTCCATTTTTCGCATCCATCACGTTTTATACACGCAAAGTTTTATGTACGATTTCGGCGACGACGTCTATTTTATATGTTAATTTATTTACGACCGACGCCATTATATTTCGAATTTCACGTGCGAGTATATATATATATATATATATATATATATATATATATATATAAACATTTGCATTGATAGTGACTAGTGGTATTTTTCAAAATATCACCAAAAAATATTCTTTTTATGACTGAAGTGTTTTATCAAAAAATATATATATTTCGTAGTTCAACCATTTTCACATCATATATAGTGAAAGACGTACGGTTTTCCGAGGGCGAAACGGTTAAAATTTGCTACATCTTCGGTATACATAATTTACGTTTGTACGTCAGTCTTTTGGGACTCCATTTATAAAGCCTGAGACTAATTGACCCGACCGGGGGACAGTCTATAGTTTAGAGAATTCCTCGTTGCTGATGAGGTTTTCATGCTTCAATGTGACTGTTTTGTTATGGCTCAATTATGCCGTTTCGATGGTGTATATTAGTCGTTTGAAATGTTGTAGTCTTAGAAGCCTATTGTTTCAAATATTATATTGAAAAAAAAAACACATTTTTTTTCACTCATATAAAAATAAAATAAATTTAAATATAATTCTATGGCACATTACATGTACATATATATATCGATAAAATGGGTTGAAAATCGATGTGTATGTAATTTTATAGAACGTTGAATTTGACTTGCAAATGCCATTACATATTAAATAGTTCAACATATGCAGATGCTTCAAAAATATACTGAAATTTAAACCGACTATTAGATATATTTTTCATTATTTAAGACGATTTTTTTATACTATCACTTAAATAGTTATATTTTCATGATTTTAGTAGCAAATTTGTGAAATATTTTCAAGTATTAAATTATTATTTTTTTAAACAATCATAATATCATTAATCTATTTTTTATATAAACATTTATATTATCGAATAAATTAATTCATAAATCGTGCACATTTTAAACGCTCATTAACAAGAAAAAAAATGCACGCGATCGCATTTATAATTTTATATAAACGATTGAAAGCGTAGCGGAGAGCAAAAAAAAAAAAAAACAAACAACGAGCAGGAGCGTCGCTCCGGAGTGCGAAGAGCGTAATTTTTAATTCCGTTGACCTTTTTTAATTGCGTTTCGAAAAGAAAAAAAAATAAAAAAAAGGCGGCCAAAGCACGCGTGGTCCGACACCGAAACGACTCTAATGAAACGTCGGGCAATTATTCAATTTTCACCGACTTTCAAAAAAAAAAAAAGAAAAAAACGTAAAAAACCCCGTTATAACCAATTTCAACTTTTGACGTTTGTTTTCGACCCCGAGAGGCGGCGGGGGTGAGGGTAGAGGTCCCGTTTTGCATCCCCGTTAATTGTGTCAATTTATCACTTGCTCACCCGCGATACTACGTATAAAACATTCGCTTATTATACGGTTTTAAATTGATTCGCTTTATCGTTTTCCACCATCTAATTTTTAACTTATATATATATATATATATATATATATATATATATATATATATATATATATATATATATATATATATATATATATATATATATATATATATATTTAAACTTCATTTTATGCGGAAAATACTGGAAAGTGAAAAAAAGTTTTGAATTGTCTATAAAAATTGCATAGCTATGAATTTTTTAATTAAAATATTAAAAAAATGGCTATAAATAAAATTTTATTATTAATAATCTTCAGTACTAAAAGTTCAATCAATAATATTTTCGTCATTAATATGATTAATATGGAATGTATCAAAGCTTTCTACATCTATTTTGTACAAGCTAGAAAATGTTTTGAAAAGTGTAAAAAATGAAAATAAATTAAAATTATATAAAAAAACTTTATATTTTTATTACTATTACATTGTTGTATTTACACGATTTTGTATCATCCAAAATATTTTTTTGCATAATAATAATATGATGAATATTTTAGGACTGGCGTCGTCAACTTTTTTTAGTCGGAAGAGTCAAAAATTACAATTTACAAAATATCAATATATATATATATATATATATATATATATATATATATATAGTGGGATAAAGTCGACCCATCTACCAGTCAGTTTTCCCAATTCAATGTCTAGCTGAATCAATCAACGGTTTTGGCCCTTTGTGTAAAATCCTTCAGTGGTCTTTATCAAAAGCGTTCGCGTTTCTCATTCCAAAAACAGGAATACACATACACATACACACTTTCACACACATACACAAATTTTGAGCATATATAAGCCGGTATATCCCACGGGATAGCACGCCATACAAATTACACGGCCACAAATCGACTAAGTTAAATGAGGGACGAAGCGACCGAAGACCGCGATCCTAAACGCCTCGGTTAAAACTATCTCATACACTCGAGGAACACTTGTTAATTGCTTTCGATTATTGTGAGAAAAAATATCGAGTTTTCATTTTGTTGCACGACGAAGAAATTTTTCGCCGATCGTGTGAAAAGTGCGGAAAATGTGGCGTTCTACGTGCGTAACGTTAATTTCATCAGTGATAATGATGCGGCGATTTTCCATCTAAAATATGTATAATCAACTAATCATATCGTAAATTTTAGAAATATCATACAATATATAACATTATGTATAGATTTGCAACAAAATTAGAGTTAAGAAGACGAAAACGGTAAGATATTATAAATCATGTCATTTTATTATAAAATGCAACTATAATAATAATTAATTGATAAATTTGTTAATAGATTTATATATTGTCATCTAGAATGAACTAGTATGCAAAATTTTATCTCAATTGGATATTGAAAAATGGTCGAAAAATCGATTACAAGATTCCACTCAGACAAACAAATACTACATATTAAATTTTGATCATAGTGATTTGATTATAATATATAGGAATTTATTAAATTGATTTTAAACAAAATGTAATTGAAATTTATAAAAATTTATTCATATTTAAATCGATATCGGTGTCGCGTTTCGTATTTTATTCTTTTTGCCACGTTGTTATTTTAAAAGTGCTCAATTCGCGAAAAATGCAATTCGGCTACGAAAAGCTCACATCTTTAGCGAAAAATAAAACTTTCCATTCCGAGGTGGAAGAAGTAATTTTTGTATCGTAGCTAATAATAATATAAGGAAAAGCGAACGAGGAAAAAAGAAGGTTCAGGAACCGATGAAAAAAAATTGTATTTTTTTTATAGAACGAAGACTACCGAAAAAAACGGAAGAGTTTTCAATTTCATTTCGAAACGCTGCAAATAAAGATAAAAAGCTCAACTTTTCAGCAAAAAAAAAAAGGCGGACTAGACGCAAAAACAAGGGACAGCCCAGTCCCTAGATAGGATAGAGGCAAAGTTGCGTTCTTTGTTTTGCACAATCAAAATAACAATTTAATTCAATCCTTTCGCCGGCAAAATTCTTTCTAAGATGGTGAACTTTAAACGATAGTTTCTCGTGTGCAATTTGGTCGGGAAATGGGAAGGAAAAAAGGGGAAAAACGACTCGCCGAAAGAAAGAAAAACGCACTTGCGATGGACAATTTTCACACTTTAACTCGGACTGCTTCTAAAATTTATTTAATATATTTTCTAATAAAATATATACATATATATATATATACAACTGTGATCACAAAATATGGAGAAATTGGCATTAGGAAGGCAGATAAATTGTAAAATTGCTTTCCTAAGTTGGTAGGGCTGTCAATAACATTTGTCAAGCGTTTGTTTGTTAAAAATTTTAATTTTGGTCCGAGTTATATTTGTTTTTACAACTCTTTGTTCCCTCATTACGATAATGCATCATGTTATACTGGATTGGTTCTTTGCGACTTTTTGTCAAAAACTCGACTCATTTCGTTCCGCAACCACCGTATTCGCCCGATTTGGCTCCATACGACTTCTGGCTATTCAGGAAACTTAAAAGACTAATTTGAAACGATGGAGAAGATAAAAACCGAATCAAAGAAGGTCTTGAAGGCTATATCGGATAAAGACTATTCCGATTGTTTCGAGGACTTTGAGGGGGATAAAATGGATTTGGAAGAATAAATAAAGAATTTATATTTTATAAACAAATTCACCTTACTTTTTGATCACAATTATATATTGTTTCTTTTTTAAATTATATTATTCTTGATTATTTGACAATCTATTTTAAAGTATTTTTTTTTTGAATTGAAAGAATTATTTTTCATATTTTAAAACGTTGAAAAGCATGATAAATGAAGATATTCGATCTGTTCGATGGTTTATATTTCAAGTCACGTTCAGAAAATGGTTGTAGATATGAAGCGATTTCATTGAAAAACAAAAAGAAATCACCGCTAGATCGATGATGTGTTTTTCTTAAATTAATATCATACAATAAATCAGATTTTTAAAATCAATATTTTCATCGAAAAATGTTTTATATAAATATAATAATATTAATTTAGATTTGTTGAGATCGTTTCTTTTTTCTATTATGACAAAAAAATAATTCTTTATTATTATAAAAATTAAATATACTTTTGTATATATTTAATCATTTTTCATATATACTTTTGGTCTATTCCGACATCTTCTTTCATGTATGAATCGCTTTAGAAATTCTTCCCTTCAACATCTATTGTACGTGTTTTACCAGCTGCAACCTCATAATCTTCACTGAATGCACACTTTTAGATCTATTATATATTATATAATTCACTATCACATATTTAAATTTACACAAATAATAATTAAAAATAATAATACACACACACACACAGATAGTTTTCATTAAATCGTAATAAATTAAAACGTTATCGTTGTGTTTGAAATACGAGACATTTCAACGTTAGATTTTCTACATTTTAAATTACCACTTCAGACATAGACATTGTTGAAAGACCAAAAGTTTATTTTGCGCACTTCGCAAGACATCGCAGTCTTTGCGATGGAAAACAGAAAAGCTACGACGTTTTCATTTTATTTTTGTGCAACGTTAGAATATTTTTTTTTTTTGGTAAATAAAAACGACGATGATATGAAAAAAAAAATGTCGACGGGATACTATTAATTTTAATTTAATCGTCAAAAGTATCTCTCGCCAAATACAATGCATTAATTTAAATTTAATACAGTTATTGTTGTTCGCCATCCGCATAAAGCAATCCATGTCAACGTCTGAGCAAATGCCTTATTCACAATTTTCCCGAGAATAATTTAAATAAAGGATGAAACTTGCCCAAAACCCTCTTCTAACTACACTTAAACAATGTAATATTATACTTGACGTACGCTCAAATTATTTTCATAACTTATGACAAAACGGTTAACTAATAGCTGATATATATTTATATATTATATATTATATATATATATATATATATATATATATATATATATATATATATATTTCGTTTCGTATGTATATATGATAACGGATTTATACGTTTGTTCAACGAATTTCGCACATAATTAATGTACCGATTCCTGTTCACTATAAATAAATTAATTTATATTAGTGTGCATATTATAATACAACATTATAAACAACAGTTTAATGCAATATAAATTAACTAAACATCTGGATATTGTGTTATATACTGATTTAATTAGTATATATTTGATATGTATCATTAAATTATATAATACTGTGATCAAAAAGTAAGGTGAATTTTTATATTAAAATGTAAATTATTTATTTATTCTTCCAAATCAATTTTGCCAACGCTATTTCCAGTCCTCAAAACTGTCGGAATAGTTTTTTTTTCGGTATAGCCTTCAATACTTTCTTCGATTCCTGCATTGTCCTTTTGAGTTTGCTGAATAGCCAAAAGTCGCACGGAGACAAATCAGGCGAATACGGTGGTTGCGGAGCGATATGTGTTGAGTTTTTGTCAAAAAAGTCGCGAAGAACCAATGCAGTATGATATGGTGCATTATCGTGATGAAGGAACCGATAATTGTAAAAACACATTTAACCCGATAATTGTAAAAAAGATAATTAAACCTTTTGAAAAGCAGACATTTGGCAACAATTTTACAATTTACCTGCTTTCCTAATGTCCGGGAGTTTTAAATGACAATTTCAACTTACTTCGTGATCATAATAGTATATATTATATGTTTAAATTAATATATAGATAAAAATTGTTTTTTTTTTTTTCTAAAAAGATATAATAATATATTTTCAAATAATAGAGAGATCGTCAAAAATTGATGACTCTCATTAATATGAAATAAGAGTGTATTTCCTACTGAAATGAGAAACATATTTAAATCTTGATATTTTGTATCTATTTATTATATAAAATAGTTGTATATCTATCGTGATTGTATATAAAGAAAAATATTCTTTTCTTTGCAAAATAATGATATCATTTCATATGTTATATTATGTTTGGTATCTTGCCAAAGTAGAAGTAGATTTTAAATATGACGAATTTGAATGCAATAAATACAGACATATATATATATATATATATATATATATATATATATATATATATATATATATATATATAATATAAGTTTATATTGAAATTATGATATTAATTAACGTATAAATGAGAAATTTAACTTTTTCAAAGTGGGCGGTTGGGTGGTTAATTCATTTTGGGCCGATTGGTGCTTTGTTCGTGTCCTTTAATCCTATACGATCCGGTCATTCGTCCGGATCGGACAATTAAGCCCTTTTTTATGCATCAATCTTCCGAGGCCGGCCCCGGTTTGTACGTCCGAGACGATATTTCGATTCGTCCGTTCCATTGTGTCCGCTACCATTGTCGGCGAAGTGGGGACGGGATCAGAGGGGGGTGGGTGGGGGGTAGGGGTGGGAGAGGCCGTCGCGCGGCCGGGCCCCATTGTTTGAGCGCCCCTGACAAATGCCGGCCTCGCATACACTCATATTTGTATGGCGGATTATCAACCCTTTTGCCGCCGATTACCGGGATGATGCAGCGAAAAATTACGTGACGCTTTTCACTTTTCCGTTATTATTATTATTTTTTTCCATCAATTTAATTTAATTTATGACGCGTCCGTTCCTTCGAAACAATACGCGATAATTTGCGATGATATATATATATATATATATATATATATATATATATATATATATATATATATATATATTAAATAAATCAGTGCGCGAAATATTATATTACATAAAACGAACGAATTTATTACATTCTTTGAATATAAAAAAATAAATAAAAATTTCATTATAATACATCTTGCGAAATATTCGAGATGTTAAAAAACATAGATTTATAAAGCTTATAAATTTAAAATACGGATCAGCCGTATTTAAGATTTCGGCGAACGTTTTCTTTTTTTGGTTTATTTTTCTTACACAGCCACCCTTAAAGAAAAACTACAAATTATTTTTATTATTATTTAAAAAAAAATCGGTTATATCGCGAACTATGTCGCAGTGTGAGCGATCGTTTTAGCGAACGTCTTGAAAGCCTTCGTCATCCGTGTTTTTCGTTCAGCATAAACAGGATTTTCTTTCGTCGTAGAAGCTTATTACGTCGCTCTTGTATATATTTATACATATATATATATATATATATATATTTTTCCCGTTCTTGCTTTTCGGCCGATAAAATTAATTTTCACTCGGAACTTTCGGTAGCACAACAAAGTTTAAAAGTAATGTAAGTTTCGTCTAATCTCCCGTAACAAGTTCGCGTCCCCGGCAATGGACGATGCCCGAGTTCTTTTTTTCCAAAAGCCATTTTCCGACATCAAAAAAAAAAAAAAGAAAATTTTTTAAAATATCCAAAGTTTTCCTTTCTTTTTTTCCTTTTGCTTCGACCTTCCTTTCTATATTTCGTCCGTTTTTTTTATCGGACACGACGATAAACGCGCAACGGTCGATTCTTTAAATTACGACTTTTCGCTCCGAGACATACAATTTTATAAAGTATTCAGCATCTTTTACGATGATTACTGTGCAGTTGTTAGTTAGTCTACGGCGTTACGTCGTTACTTTTTTAAGGGTTACGAGCGCGTTTTAAAAGCATCCGTAATCTCTATATTATGAAAACAAGACAGATATTCTGACATCTACAAATGGCTTATTTTGAAGACGTTAACATTATTATTTTCCTCTCCAGAACATAATTTCATACTAATTACGAATTCTGTTGGATTTAGATGTAATAACGTTGGACGCATTTTAGTTGTCATTATTCACTAGAAAAAATGATATAATACTGTGAACAAAAAGAAAGATGAATTTATTTATAAAATGTAAATTCTTTAGAATCAATTTTACCATCTTTATAGTAATCTCCGTCTGATAAAGCCTTCAAGATCTTCTTCGATTCGGTGTTTATTTTCTTAATTGTGTCAAAATGACGTCCTCACATTGGTATTTTGAGTTTGATGAATAGTCAGAAGTCGCACGGAACCAAATAGGATGAATACGGTGGTTGCAGAACGATATGAGTCGAGTTTTTGGCAAAAATGTCGTTTTTCATTTTCTTGATGAAGGAACCAAGAGTTGTTAAAAACGTGTAACTTGGAGATAATTTAACCATTTGACAAACAGACTCTTGGTAAATGTTTTAGACAGTCCTACCAACCTAGGAAAAAAATTACATATTACCTGCCTTCCTAATGCCCAGGAGTTTTTTAAATGACAATTTCAGCTTACTTTTTGATCACAGTAGTATATATATATATATAGTAAATTATCTTTCACAAATAAATGCTATCTAATTTTACATATTATTCTGAAGATTTATGTTTTATTACAATGCTAAATAAAAAAAAACTATAATGTAGTATATCAGTATTTGTATTGATCATTTGAGTTAAAACATAACTGTTGGTTATCACGCAAACCGAGATTCTAATTTCAGATTATATTTACAAATCATTTATTTAGATCGCAATTTAACGGTGGAAATTCGATTCCGGAAATTATCGTATTCCGTTCCTCAATCTCGTATTTATGTATTTATATACTATCGTGCACATATGTATATATATATATATATATATATATATATATATATATATATATATATATATATATATATATATTATAAGTATTTGTCGTAAAATAAAATTGTGGATAAAATTTATACGTTTTTTCTGTATATTTTACGATGAACATATTCATAAACGTGTGCGATGAAAACGAAGGAAAACTCGCGGAAACCGTTCTGATGGATTTTCAAAGTCGCCATTAGGGAGATTTAGACGGAGTTTTTCTCGTTGGAAAATCGACGACAAAGAAGACGTAAAACGGAAGAAAAAAAATCTGAATGTTCCATATTTACTTTCCTAAAGTGTTCGCCTATCATCTGTTTTAATACTCAATTTATGAATTTTAAATTTATATTCAATTATTCGATTAATAATATTCGTATAATTTTTCATTATTTTTATTATGATAATACTGCGAATATGTTTATTGATAATTTTGGATTGTGTATGGTAGATTTTAGAAAAAAAATATATTTATATATAAATTGAACGACGATTTTCTTTCCTTTTCTTTTATTTAAAGCGCACATTTCGACCGACAAATAGTGAAAATAGTATACGCAAGTCGGTCTAAGGGTGGATGGTAAGAAGACGGGTTAACAACGGGGATTTTCACGCGTTTCAGGAAAATGCGCAAGGGAAAAACGAATGGAAAGAACGACCGAAGAGACGTCGGGGTGGGTGAGGGGCGCAAAGGGTCGTCGGGTGGAAAAATCGCGCGGGAACGGGAAATCACCGTTCCCAGGGTTCGGTTGCCGCCCGTTCGACCCCCTTTTATCCGACATCAACGGGAAAAATAATCCGACCCTCGTAAACGTCGCGGGGCGCGTATATAATTCACGTGCAACACGTACGTGAGTCGCGAAGCAAAGGCGAAAAGTGTTGAAGTCATCTTCTGTGTGTGTGTGTGTTTTTTTTTATGCGTGTGTGTGATTATATGTCAGTGGTTGAATTTTGTCAATGTTGATTTCATTTTCATTTTTTTTTCATGAATGCCATCAATATATGTTGAAAATCTCTAGTTTTTCACCTTTCTTATGTGGAAAAAAACAAGGAAATCAGACTCGAACGTTTTTCTTCAATAAGAAAATATGCATGGAAAATGCAGTATATATACATATATATTCAAAAATTCAATAAATATTATTTTTTTAGATTCATTATGAAGATTAGATTTACAGAAGTATAATTATAGAAATTTTTAAATAATATAATAATAAAAATATTGTGAAATAATTGAGTAGGTCGTTCAACATATTTATCTGTTTTAAATAGATAGACGAAACAAATTTAAATAAAGAAAGCATATATATTTATTATTCAATGATATATTAATATTAATATTTATGAATAAATATGAGTGCTGGTATTTTAATATAAAATAATAAATATATTTTAGTCATATATAGAAAAAAAATCATTTTCAATTGTCAATTTCTGATAGAATATCCGTGAAAAACATTTATTTAGAGGCGGTTTAGTAACGAATTTTCCGACGTGCATCGGTAGGATCAGTTGTTGAGCTTTTTCGGATCACTCGTCGGAAAAGTCGAGTGTTGGTACTATTGCAGGCGGCGGTGACAGTGAACGTAACCCTTGGTTAAGGTGGTTTAGACCGTGGTGATGGCTAAAGGTGGTAACGCACTGATTGTGATGGAGTATCCGTCGGTTTCACCCTATACATATGTATGAGGAAAACCTTCTAAGACAAACGAATTTTTTTTTCGTTTTTTCTCACTTTTCCAGAAGAAAATTGCGTGGCTATATATATATATATAGTTAAAGAGAAGAAAATCAACAACAGATCTCCGTATCATTTCTGTTTTCAAGATCGGATTGGATATACGTATATAATATGAAATATTTAATAAATTTTTTATGATCGTAATAATATTATTAAATATCACAGAAAATTAATATATATATATATATATATATATATATATATATATATATATATGGAAAAATTTTTAAAATATTTTACAAAAAATTTGCCCTGAAAAATAATTGAATTATTAATCATATATATAAATACGCATTTACGAAAAAAAAATATAAAATTCAACTGAGAAAAATTTAAGGAAAACTGAGCGAGATCAACCTTTGATATTTCATCTTTTTTTTCTAGTTTTTCTTCGGACGTGTAAGGGTAATAAGAAATAAAAGTGTGTGGTAATTTTTGATCCTTTTACAAAGAGTGAACAGTTTAGTCTCAGCTGGTTGGTGGAAAAACCTTCAGACGTTGGGAGGATAGAAAGCCAGACAAATTTAGAGTAATATATCAGAGTCCTGTTCGTCGGCCCCGAGTTACGTCGCCCATGCCGAAAAATCCGTAGAAACCGCCCACCGTCCGCCCACTAAATATCCCCTCATTTTCCGACGTACAAATATTTAAAATTCGTTCTTATATTAAAAAAATGCTACCTCCTAAACGGACCATCAATCAAAACACATCGCCGCATAAAATAAATTAAAAATTATAACGAGTATATACGCTTTAAGTGGATAAATATTTGAAATTATTTAGAATGTCGAGTTTTTCCTCTTCGCATAATTTTCCATCTACGATGAAAAAAAATGGATCGATTATTATGCTATTGAAGCAGATGTTTTATTTTATAATAGATATATATTATTTGAAAGTATTAATTATAAAAATATATTCCATTTAATATTTTAATAGATTTTAGCTATATACTTCTAAATCAATTTCATCCACGTCCGATAAAACTCACTTTTACCAACGCATTTTCCAGTCCTCAAAACAGTCGGTAGTCTTTTTTGGTATAACCTTCAAGACCTTCTTCGATTTGCTTTTTATCTCTTCAAATGTATCAAAACGGCGTCTCCGCATTGACCTTTTAAGTTTATTGAATAGCCAGATGTAGCACGGAGCCAAATCAGGCGAATGCGGTGGTTGCGGAACGATATGAGTCGAGTTTTTGGCAAAAAAGTTGCGAAGAACCAATGCAATATGATATGGTTTATTATCATGATGAAGGAAGAGTTGTAAAAATACGTGTAACTCGGAGATAATTAAATCTTTTGACAAACGGTCACTTGTCAAATGTTATAGATATTTCTACCGACCTAGGAAAAAAATACAATTTATCTGCTTTTCTATTGACGGGAGTTTTAAAAGACAATTTCATCTTACTTTTTGATCACAGTAGTATATTTGCTTCAGTTATCAATGATTTCTAATGGTTTCAATCGCGTAAAAGCATCTAAATCACGTATCAAATTGTGTAAAAACGTATTGAAATTGTCTCATATATTATTCGTTGAAATATAAAAAGAATCTACATTTCATATCATTCAGAAAAAAATGGTTAAAATATATTTCTAAAGGTTAACAATCAACAGAAGATTTTTGTTGAAATTTTTCATATAGAAATCGAATTTTAGTTTTCATATAATTTTATATTCTAAGCAATATTATGAAGTAAGGGATAATATTAGGATTCTTCCCAGCTTTATACCATAAAATATCTTAGGATATTTTTCAATATTATATGGTATAAACGAGTTGGGATACGTATAAATATTTTTCAGTTTTTCAATGATGTGTAAATCGCACGATGAAAATACATATGAATTTTTGAATATTTCTAAAATTTTCCCAGACACATTTTAAAAATTAATATTGAAAATTTTCCAATATATATTATTTAAGATAAATGAGATAGCGTAAAATATATATATTTTAAGTATTATATATGTGAAAAAGTCAAGTGAGAGAGTAAAGTAATTATTGAAGGTTTGCAATAAAGAAAAGACTTCAAAGAATAAGGTGAAAATTCAACACTCGATGAAAAATACAACTAAAGTTGTAAGAAAGTGTGCTAAAGCATTTAAAGTCGGATGCTTTCTTTCGTTCTATTTTATTTTATTTTTTTGCCTTTTTTCGTATCTTTTTCTTTCGAGCGAATTTCCCATTAGTGGTAACGGAGCTTTATATTAGAAAGAGAGAGAGAGAGAGGAGGAGAGAGAAAGCAATTGTTTAATGAGATAAATGTTGTGTGACTGGAATTCTTTGAAAAATTTAATTCTTGAAATTTATGTTTCGTTCATTTTTAGAAATTAATAAATTAAATCAGAATCAATACTATAATAATATTTTTATATACGATTTGATTTCAACGTAACACAAAAATAAAATTTATTTTATTTAACATTATTCGTATGATAATTTTTATATATAATATTATAAAATTAATACGATATATAATTTATAGAGATAAATACATGTTAAGTACCACTTTGTCGAACGGTTTAAAATATTGAATAACGAATATACAAAATCGATAGAATATATAATAATTTTATCCAAATACAAATAAATAGAATGAAAACAATTGAAAAAGACGCGGAAAACACGCAGAAAGTCAACAGGGTATAAATCAATCGCGATTTTATTTTCCGATGGAAAATAATAATAATAAAAAAAAATAATACAAGATTTATAACGTTGCATTTCGAGAACGGAACCGAGGTTGGTTTTTCGCGCAGTGAAACGCTATACATCATACAAACACTCGTATAAAGAAAGAAAGAAAAAAAGAAAAAAAGAAAGAAAGAAAGAACAAAATAATAATAATAAAGTGTAAGAAAAAAAATGAAAATGGAATACGAAACGCATGTAGAAATAATATATATATATATATATATATATATATATATATATATATATATATATATATATATATATATATATATATATATATATGAAAAGAAAAAGACGAGGGATAAATTCGAAATAGAAGCAATCTTTCGCGTCTTTCATAAGGAACTAGGGTGATGAAAAAGTGAACGATGTGCGAAGAAGATTAAAGGCGGTTCATTTCGCGAAAGAATAGACCGTTAGCATAAGTAAATATGTTCTTATTTGACGCGGTAGACGGTCACCATACTACATACGCAAACCCCATTTTCCACCCCATTCACACACACACACACACACACACACACACACACACACACACACATATATATATATATATATATATATATATATATATATATATATATATATATATATATATATATAGACACACTTATTAGTATGAATGGGGGAGGGGGTTGGGGTTAGGTTTTTGGCCATATAAGCTGGCGTGCTGCCGCAGTCATCCCTAATTATTCTAGACTGTCCTATAAATCACAAGCAGCGAAGCCTTAAGGATGTAATTTATTCACGGACGGACCACCCTGTACCGGCACTATTCGGGCACAGGGTGTACCGTGAAATATGACGAGCGTTCTCCGGTGTGTCAGTGACGTGGATTTTACACGTGTACACACACACACACACACATTCAAACGCTTGATTCGGTCTGGGAATTGTCGATTTGTGACAACCTTCATTTCTCAACATTTTCCATCTCTGTTGTACAATTATATTCGTCTCATTTCAACGGAATATATGCAAAATAGAACATTTGACACGGATATGAGCGGTTGATGTTATTACAAGGTTATTTTTTTTTGTAATATTATTAATTTATTAATTTTAATCATTATTTATATCAAATCACATAAATAATACTAAATATATATTTTTGAATATTTTCAGTCATTTTCAAGTATTATTTATTTAGACTGTATATATCAGGGGTTGGCAATTTTGGACGTGAATCTTTAGTTCCATTTTTTTCTACTTGAATAATCATGTAAAACCATCGAAATTACCATTGAATTTGTATGCTCAATTGTTTAATATTGAAGTACAAATTAATGTTATATATATATATATATATATATATATATATATATATATTTAATTGTTTTAATTATTTACTTAAATAATAAATGATTATCTAATAATACAATATAAATAAATAGATATTTTTCATATTAATACATAAATTAGTTTTTTATCAAAAAGTTTCATTTATGCAAATACTATTTATTGTTGGCAGGAAAAAAAAAATTTAAAACTTTGAAATTTTGTAAATTATAATTTTCGACTCTTCCGACTAAAAAGGTTGCCGAAGACTGGTTTATATTATTATTAGTTATATTAATTTAACAGCAATAAATATCTGTATTTATATATATTATTTTTATAAAATGGAATATTCTATTTATATTAAAAAAATAATGAATGAAATATAAGTAAAATAATGTCAATTAGCGAATAAGTGAGTGAAAGCGATATTAGGAAAATTAATTCGTGAATAATTTGTAAATATATCTTTTATATAATAATACGTTATTTTTGTAATTAATACGCGTCTAATTACCCGTGACTAATTAAAATATTCCATTGAAAATCATTCATAAAATATACTGCTTATATAAATTCGTATTAAAATATATTATATATGTATTTTTAAAAATATATATATTTTTTATTCAGGACTCAAGAGATAAAACCGTTTAATATTTTCCCAAATTGCGCACATTCAAGGCGAACGAATTAATATATTTTGAGATTTTTTTTTAATCCAAAATAATAAAAAAAATAGGATGAAAAATGTTGGAGTCCGCAAATGTGAACGCGTACTTCTTTCACTTTAGGCCAAGGGTGTACCATAAAAAAAAAAAAGGATACAACACTCTGCGTCGAAAAGATAAGTCTGTTAATTGGTAATTTAGTGTCGGGTCCTTTTCCCGGTTAATTTATATTTCAGGGTACCAAAAATGGAAATTTAAATTTTCAAATAACTTTCGCACGCAAGGAACGCTCGTTACGTTGTGTTTTTCTAACTACGCCAGCGGATAATACGATGTGTCAATGGGAAAATTTCGATCGTAAATCTTTTCCTTTTTTTTTTTGTTCGTCGCTGTTGTGTTGTTGTTGTTGTTGTTGTTCTGTACGAAAAAGTTATTATGTTTTCCGATTAAATATTTAACGCGTGTTTTTCCGACGCGTTGCCGAGAAAAATTATCGGGTGTTTCGTTAATTTATTTAAATTAATTGCGTGTGTAATATATAAAACTGTGATCAAAAAGTAAAATGAATTTGTTTATAAATTTATTCTTCCATATCAATTTCATCCCCTTTAAAGTAATCTCCATGCGATAAAACACATTTTTGCCAACTCTTTTTCAGGTATAGCCTTCAAAACCTTCTTCGATAGCTAGAAGTCGCACGGAGCCAAATCAGGCGAATATGGTGGAAGCGGAAAGATATGAGTCGTAGTTTTGTAAAAAAAATTGCGAGTCTTAAATGACAATTTCACCTTACTTTTTAATCACAGTAGTATATTTTTTTGTTTGTTTTCAAATTACGATCTTTCATAATTATATTATATATAAAAAATATTAAATATTGAAAATATAACGTATGTTTAATATTGTATTTATTTATGTTACATTATCGAGAGAAATATTTAATAATAGTAATATTATATTGTTACTAAAGAGTTTTATATAGTTTCAATATTTTTCTATAATGTTGAATTTTGAAAAATATATATATTTAAAATATAGATCTATAGAATAATATATATTTTATGATTAATATACGAAAAGTTTTCTATTTTAGCAACGTCATCAAATGTAAAAAATTGAGTTTAAAAAAAAAACAAAGAAAGAAGAACCATTAAAAAAAATTTTGATAGTCGATTGATGTCAAAGAAGTAATTGATCAAAAAAAAAAAAAAGATACGAGAAGAAAAAAAAATATTATTGAACATCAAAAATCATTGTTTTCTATCTTGTATGTAATTCAATAATTACTTACCATTGCAGCATATCGATTATAAAATGCGGAAATTGAATAAAATAATAAAAAATTTCGATTATTGTTTATTTAATGTCATTTCTTTGTCCGTAACAGTGAAACTAATCGTAATGATAAAAATAAACACATTACATACGATATATTGTATATAATATAATGTTGAAATAAATTTAAAACGTAAAAGAAAATTTACAAATTCAAAAAAGTAAATAAATATATATATATATATATATATATATAAAAACATACACATATTTCAAAATTGAAAATAATCAACTAGAGTCATAAAAATTGTGTACAATGACAAATTTTCATAACAGTATATCAATATATATATATATATAATTTATATGTACAAATGCTTGACGCCCAGTCATTCTCATCATTCGAGACAATATCGTCTAAAATATTCAATAATATTTATAAATTCTTAAAATAATCTGATAAAAGTCTCCAACGTGTTATTTTTTTTTTAATTTAATTAATTTTCTACACTCGCTTTCTTTCATCGTTTATTTATTTATTTTTTCTTTCACATTTCATTCGGAAAGGATATTATTAATTAATTTTTCTTTTAAACACATTATTACCATCGGTTCAATTTTTGATTTTTCTATCGCGTATTATAATTTAATATTCAGACGATACTTTTTTTGTATATTAAATTCATTATATATATATATATATATATATATATATATATATATATATATATAGAATTCAATCTTTTATTTTTCCTGTAATATTAATATTTTTTTCCATTATACTAGAATTTTTTTTTTGGCAGGAAATATGTTTCATTTTTAATTTAATTTTTTTTAGACGAAAATTCGACATATACATTATATTATTAGCCAAACGTTATTATAATGTGTTTCGCAAACATATTTATTCCATTTTATTTTATTTTATTTTTTTTTTATTACAAATAATTTAATTTTCTTAAAAACAGAAGTCTTCATCGCGACAATCGATTTCGATTTTAAAATACATTTAGTTTATTGCGTAATATTTATACATATAATTTTTTTTTTATGTACGTTGGTCCAAAAAATATTTACAATACGTAATGAAAATTGTGTAAACTGACACGTAAAATTAAAACAATTATTAGGGCATTCATTTAAACAGTTCTACCCTGTAAATGTGTATATGTTTTATGTAGTTTTATTTTTATTATATATATATATATATATATATATATATATATATATATATATATATATGTATAAGTATGAATATTTGCATAAATATGTAGAGTTTATGTAATTGTGAAGTATTTATGATAAGTGAAAATAAATATTATGAAGAAGTGCCAATATAAATACATTGTATTGGTGTGAATCTTACATTCTAATTACGAATTGAATTATATATATATATATATATATATATATATATATATATATATATATATATATATATATATATTTAAATTGAAACTATTAAAAAAAATGTAGGGTTTAACTGTTAATTTACTGATGAAAATATTTATTTTTTTTGGGAGATAAATCTGAATCGTTTACAACATTGCGAATCTGAAAAATCGAGTTGATATTTTTGTGTTCATATTTAATTATCAATTATTTTCATTCGATAAAATATATTTTTTTATTAGATTAGATATTTTTCAGGTTCAAAAATGTTTAATAAATATTCAATTGTATTATTGTTTTTTAAATATAAAATAATATTTTTCTAGATGTTATTCAATAATTAATTACTTGTGATTCGCTATTATTATTATTTTTTAAATAAGACATCTTCTTCTTGTTCATTAAACACACAAATATATATTAAAAAAATCATAATAATATAATATAATACATTTAAAATACGAAATGAAATAAAATCTATAATTGATTAGAAAACCTACTTATTATAAGTAGTGAATTGATTGAGCGATCGTAAATTTGTTTGAATATTTTTTTTTTAATATATGTATAGAGTTAAAGTTTTTTTTTTAAGTAACTATTTTCATATGTACATATTTTCGTGTATTACATACACATTACACATACGTATATATGTATATTAAGTTATAAATAAAAGTAATAGTTCAACGTCGTTCAATTTAATTGAAAATGTTTAAAAATTTCCGTTGAAAATATGTAAAACTTTTTCAATAACTATATATTATATATATTATCGATATTTCAATTTCACTTTGATCAAAATGAAGTATATTTTATAATATTTTTGAACGAAAATATTATATTAAAAATATTTTTATAATAATAAACAAAATATTTCATTGATTTTTAAAGACGTTCAATACTTTTATTTATAACTATATATAATATTCACAGCACGACATCAACGATTAAATACAATATTATTATTATTATTTTTTACTATACAATGGTATAAAATATTAATTATTAATGTATTTCACGTGTATATTTTTAAACGTTTCATAACTTTTTAACACATATTATGTATTTTGAAAAAAAAAATTATTAAATGTTTTTTTTATTTTTTTCATATATATTATATATATATATGTATGAAGTATATTTATAACAGTTTTTTTTTGTTGCGTGCCTTACGGTGCAGCAGCAATGTAAATATCACAGCGAAAATCTCGAAGAAAAATCACTAAACGCCCAAGCACACTCTTTTCTTCTTCTTTTTTTTTTAATTTTGTTTTAATCTTCGAGAATAGAAAACAAAAAGAAAATAGTTTTTCCACTACGATTCAAACTATATATATATATATATATATATTATTTTTATTATATATAGTATGCGTATTTTAAAATATGTGAACGTGTAAGCGTATTTCGCATTCGCATTACGACATTTAGTCGCGACGAACATGCCGCGCTATCGATTTAACACGTTAAAGGAATATGTCGTCATGTCGTCAGACGAGATTTTCGTCGCAACCCGACAATGAAACGTTGCTGTGACTGTTGCTGCGCCGTAATCACCCACTCTGGCGTCACACTCTCAACTCCTCCATGGTAACGTTTGATTTTGCGTTCAGCTGTGTATTTTTTTTAGTCAGCGTGCCCGTATTTATCATTTGTATACTGTGCGCTGATAGTAACGGTTGATTTTCGGGCATTTGATTCGCCGTTAACGTGTTAATGCCGCCTTTACCGACTTTAGGCGGTGGCGGCGCTCTGGGTAACGTCGCGTTCACGTTATTCTGCGGCAAATCGGCAAACTCGGGCGGCGGTAATTGATGATGTGAATGCGTATGATGATGTGCCAATATTGTGGCCGGATCGTTTTTAAGACTGGTTTGAAAATTCAGTGCACTCTCAATGTCGCCGCATATGTTATTTGGCATTTGACCGTTTTCCGAACGTTTTTTTGTCGTGTGCGAACCGTTCGCGTGATCGTGTCCGTTCAATCTGGTCTTATCCCTTTGATAATACACGCCGGCGAATATTAACACGTTCAAAATTAGTAGAGAGCATCCGATCGCTATTGTTACGCTTAACGCCGTGGAATATGCTGCGAATCCGTCTTCCGGTGTTGCCGACGTCGAACCCAGATTATATTCGTCCCTTCCGTTGTCCGAAGATATGTCCTTAGCGGGCACTTGAGTCACGTCAGATTTTGCACCGAACGGATTTTGTTGGTTTGGATAACTGATGTTGATGAATGTTAATGGCGGAACTTTAGGCGCTTCTATTGGTGGCACTAGTTGAGTTGATTCCACGGGCGTTGTACGTCCAGGAGTTGAACCCGATTGTTTTTGTTGGGGTGAACTATCGTCGTCGTCCAGTTGATGGTGACCTTGGGGAACGTCGGCACCACCGGGTCTATGAAGATCGGGAACTAAATTCAACCAAAACGATAATCTGCAGAGAGAACCATTCGTTAGATACAATTAAAGTGTGAAAAAAAAATGTTTTTTGTAAAATAATATATGTACCTATGAGCTCTGTAATGATTTTTTAATTTAGGCTTAGTATCTAAATTCAGATATTTCTTATGGACGGCCTCATAGGCTGTCCATTCGATGTTCTTATATCTGTTTCTTTCGCCGCGAGGTCCGTGAACTAATTCGGCGTCTTGCGGTTCGTTTGGATTTCTAGAACAATAAAACATTAATTAACGCCGATGCAATATTTAAAGATAATATTGAAAACAAATCGGAGCCACGGGAAGATGGTGAGAAATCTGCGGACTTTTCGAAATTTGCATGATAAGCGTATTTAAACTTCGAATAAGTGATTAAAACGGTGTTTGAACTACTATGTAAATTTCAGATTGCAATGTTCGCGAAAGTTAAATTAAATTTTGTCGAATGCGAGCGAAATTTGAATATTGTGCAAAATATATCTAATTTCGCGATAAAATGCGAAATCAAAAATCGCTTAACGACGCCAAGTCTTTGGAAATTCAATTACCATTAAAATTGAAATTCGATTCAATTACCTATTATCATTTCGGCTGTTTAATTTTCATTAATATTAGCATATGATTCTGTCGGATAGGCGCATCACCAAACAGCACAAGTATTATGAAAGATTTTTTTTTTTAAATTTTGATATAAAATTAACAAAGTTGACAAAGTCGATGTCAGCGCGCTTTTGTCGTACACAAAACCCTTATCTTTTATAACAAAACGATAACGTGACTAGCATATAATTAATGCGTGCACGCATTTTGATTTAATGTCGTGAAATTTGTAAGAAGGTCCTAGTTACAAAATGAACGGTCAAGCGTTATAGTTTCATGGGGTTAAACGGATCCCGAAAGCAAAAACAATTAACATCACTAAAGGATGCCGTAGAATGAGAGGATTGCCTTGTTCGTTGTTTGACAGGGTAAATGTTTGCGGAAGAGGCTGTCACAAAGGTTACACTGGTCACAACAAACATACACAAGTATCGATCCAGAAACTCTAGGTCTTCATCTACGCTATGTCAAATATCTATACAGTTGAAAATTCATATATATATATATATATATATATATATATATATATATATATATATATAATACATCCTTATTGGATAGGCTATCGTATGGTAATGTGGACGAGAGGATCGATCCCGAGAAAAGGCGCTAGGATTATTGAATTGAATATAAAAATAAGAAATATATATTACGGAACACTGTTCAAAGAAGAAGTAGAAAATTCGAAGTAACATATAGGATTAGGAAAAGAAATAACGGGTAGCTAGAAGAAGGAATCTCGTTAAAACTTACCCTGTTCGCGCAAAGTTACTCCAGTACAGTATGATGGCTTCGGACAAAAGTGCTTCACCTTTGGTGTAGTTTCTGGGAAAATGTGCTAACGGTCCAGCTGCCAATGGTGCTCCAAATAGATAAGGAAGTTCCTCGCCGTGCACGCAACCCTGACGCTGTAAAATAATAAAGTCAAAGAATGTTGTATATTTACGAATAAAATTTCTAAATTATTATGAAGAAATTTTGTATACGTTTCGATGTTCACATACGCGAAACAATTTAAATATCGACAAATATAAGGCCGTCGTAAAACGAAAAACTCGTTTCGAACGTTGTAAAAACGAAACGAAGTGCAAAAAATACGCGACAGAGGAACGCTCGCGATTTACAATCGCGTCCATATTTCAATCGGCATAAAAAATTGACAGCAATAAACGAAATCTTTATTGGGTACGTTTTTCGTAACGTAAATTTACGACGGCGTATACAATAAAATGAATAAAAAAATATCTCGTTTCATAGGACAAAAGGAATAAGTACACGAAAGAAAAAAAAAATTTTTTTTTTGAGAATAATAAAAAAAATAATATAAAAATGTGGGATGTACGTATCGAAAAAGTCCTATTGTGAATTTGTCACCTATTGAGCGTTACATCCATAAAACTATCTGGTTCTAGCGGCAATTTCGATATTACAATTCCTAGCGAGTGTTCTAAGGTGTTCTTCGAGCAATTCCAATAAAACGATTGCAATATATTTCTAGGAAGTGGCTGCGGATTCTATCCAGGGGCGGACTCGAAACGGCGAAAGTGGCAAAAGGGTGGTTCGCTTTCACCATTCGGAGAAATTGGTGGTATAAATCATAAAATCCGGAATCGTTCCGGATCCCGTGCTCCGTTCACTCCCGTTTCCTTCCGGTGCCCGTTAGCAACCGAGTGGCGTCTCGTCGGAAACTTAGTGCCAACCCAGACTGAGTGCGTTTCAACCTTCTACTAAATGAACACATCACTGGTTATTACTCTCAAAATTCAAATATCTTAAATATAGATTATTATATGAACGTAATTTATATTCGTATCTTCAGTACATACATAAAAGATACACTTCAATATTCAAAATGTTAATATAAAATATTCATATTAATTTTAGGTATATTGAAGAGATCGTCGGTATTCATTGTTATACTACTGTGATCAAAAAGTAAGGTGAAAGCTGGAAAATTATATATTTTTCCTAAGTTAGTAGGACTGTCTATAACATTTTTCATGCATCTTTTTGTCAAAAGGTTTAATTATCTCCGAGTTACACGTGTCTTCATTATGATAATGCACTATATTGATTTTTTACGACTTTTTTGCCAAAAACTCGACTCGTATTCGCCTGATTTGGCTCCGTGCGACTTCTGGCTATTCAGCAAACTCAAAAGGACACGATTGAAAAAATAAAAATCGAATCGAAGAAGATCTTGAAGGCTATATGGGAAAAAGACTATCCACTGTTTTGATGACTGGAAAATGCGTTGGTAAAAGTGCGTTTTATTGGATGAGGATGAAATTGATTTGGAGGAATAAATAAAGAATTTACATTTTATAAACAAATTCACCTCACTTTTTGATCACAGTGTTATATAAATTAAATATTCTTTATATAATAATATATGATATTTTTATGGAAATAAATGCAACATAAAAGTATTTAAAAAATGTTTTTTTCTGTTTGAAAAAGTTGTGTTTTGAATAGAAAAAAAAGTTGATTATAAACACTTAAGCGGAATTGTTATTGTAGTATTTAGAGTGCGTCACACGTCACTAATTAGAAAAGTTTCAACGTAAATGTTTCGCCAAACTTTTCTACAATAAAAGCTTTAAACGCGACAATGTATATATATATATATATATATATATATATATATATATATATATTATTTTTTTAATTATTAACAAAAAAAAAGTAAATAAATTTGGTAACAATGCGGATTTGAACTCTAGCATTTTCGACGTACTCAATGAAGGTGCGTGAATTTATTCGTAAAGGATGATTTAATAATATAGACAAATTATATGATAATAATGGTTTATATGTTAAAGAAAATCAGTGATAAATCGTAATCAGTGATAAGTCGAAAATATGATATGTACTTTAGTACGTATTATATTATAGAGAATAAGAAATGTTATATACCATATATATAGTATATATACAGAAAGCATACGTTATTTCTGTAAGATGTTTTATTTATTTATTTTTTTACTGAAAACCTTGGTTCGTCGTAATTTTTTATTTCGACGAAAAAATTGGGTCAGTGTTGGTAACGTTACGATTTATGATTCGGTTTCAGATATGACAGAATAAGAAAAAGTGTTTTGAATATCGCATTATACATCCATCGCCGAGGTTTTATAAATATATATGTATATATATATATATATATTTCTCTTTTTGAACATTATTATTTATTACCGTATTCTCTAAATTGCGTCGTATAAAATGCGAAATTCGATGTTAATGGGACATTTTAAATGTCGTAAGCCGCTCGTTTCTTTTTTTTTCCTTTTTTTTTGATACGTCGTTAAAATTATATTATATTATATATATATATATATATATTTATATATGTGACGTGCGGTATATATTGGGTGCTCGTAAAAATATCAACATTCCACTCTATGACAATATAAATTGGGTGCGGTATCGGGTAGCAATCACAACTTCACAAAATCCTGATCTCTCCCTAATGACTAAAGTTTCAGACTCCCTTTAGACAAATTACCCTGAAATTCTGGAAAACGCGTTCGTTTAATGCAAATTTTCAACTCTAATTCGTCATATGGATTTTTATTACATATTCTATAAATTCAAATTGAAAACATTGCGAGTCAATATAAGACATCGCATAATAATAATATTTCACACAATATATAATAAGAAATTATCATTAATATATTTCATATGAAATAATCGTAAACGTTTATTTTCAATACTATAAAGTAATTTAGATCTTTAGTTATGAGATAGTCTGGTATATTTATAGCCATAACTAAACCCGTAGCTTTGTGTGTTCATATCGAACATTAGATCGTCATTACATTATATTAGCTTTAATACATGGTTACTTTATGTATTATATAAGGTTTATTCAAAGATTAACATGTGATGTTGCGTGAAAATAGCATGTGAAAAATATTGAAAATTATATTATGACGTTATGGCGATTGAAATATTATATATATATATATATATATATATATATATAATTATCGATTATATTATTATATATTCTCGAGCCATCATAATGAAATTTAACGAGTGTTTATCGTAAGACACTGAGGGAATATATATATATATATATATAGCTTTCGTTAAATATTTGAATAGTTTATTACTGAGCTTCTGTCTCCGGACAACTATATTTGACCATCTTTGACTTGTTAAATAATTCAGGTGTGACGAACGAGCCGGGCACTTGTCACAATGACCCAGAGCTACTTTGTGCTTTGAACTTTACGAAAATATCGTTCGTGTCGATTATTTATTCATGCAAATATTATAAGTTTTCTTTTTTTTTTCCCTCTTTTTGTCGAACGAGAAGAAAGCGAAATTATCATTTTAAGAAGCTTTTAACGGAAGAATATAGACAAAAAAAAGGCGTTACACGGCCTCGTTTAATTCATAAGTAAAGTGGTTATCGATCGTAAATTTTGAATTTGTCATATTTTATATTACCTGTGAATATTGTGTATGTGAATGTATATGAAATATTACTGTGATCAAAAAGTAAGGTGAAATTGTCATTTAAAACTTCCGAGCATTAGGAAAATGGGTAAATTATTTTTTTTTCTAGATTGGTAGGACTGTTTGTCAAAAGGTTTAATTATCTTAGAGTTACACGTATTTTTACAACTCTTGGTTCCTTGGTTCTTCGTGGCTTTTTTGCCAAAACCTCGATTCATATCGTTTTGCAATCTCCGTATTCGTCTGATTTGTCTCCGTGCGACTTCTGGCTATTCGGTAAATTCAAAAGGCCAATGCGAGGACGCCGTTTTGATACGATTGTGGAGATAAAAACTGAATTGATGATGGTCTTGAAGACTATATCTTGAAAAGGCGTTAGCAAAAGTGCATTTTATTGGACGGGGATTACTTTGAAGGGGATGAAATTGATATGAAAGAATAAATTTAAAAAATACATTTTATAAACAAATTCACCATATTTTTTGATCATTATGTTATATATATATATATATATAAAAAAAGCTATAAATTTGACCTAATCCAGGATTGGTAGTATAAGAATAGATGTTGAACAAAAGACTTATAGAAAGAAACTATGGAAAAGATTACGAGGCAGATTAATGGATGGGCTTAAAAAGGCTATCTCGTAGTAAGACGTGGACGAATGGAAACACATTTGAGAGTTTCTTACATTGCTATCTGAAGTTGTTACATATCGACAGATTTATTTATTAATGAAAACATTCCATTCAACAATCTTCTCGTTTTCGTTCTCACCTTTGTGATTTTACTTGTTTAATAAATTTATTTAGAAATCTGTTAATCTTAACTAATTGGTGGATATTATTAAAGATAATCCGCGTCTAATTACAAAAGGGACGGCTTTATTTAATATCAAAGGTAAAATAATAATATCGCTTTAATCGATGCGTAAAAATTTAAAATAATATCGTACAATTATTCAGAATTTACTTTATCGATATTTTGATTTATCCTAATGTATGATTTAACTGAAAAAAAATAAAATTAAAAAGTATATATTTTAGAAGATGGTCTATTAATGATGCTATAAAATATATACATGTATTATAAAGTGTTGAAAATAAGATCTGAGCATTTTAAAACAAAGAGGAAAATTGAAAAGTTTTTCAGGTTCATAAATATTTCAACCCTAACATGGCAGGCAATTCATCGTCTACTTACTTTGATCTTCAATATTTAACTTATACCTGTGGGGAAAATTGTGCTGTTTATTTATCTCATTTCGAATTTTATATTTAAGTATATATGTATATATATATATTTTCGATAAAAACAAAGTTACAGGAAGAATAATAATAATCCAGAAAAGTGTGTAGATATAAATATAATATAGACTTAGTTTAACTAAAGTGTCGAAGTATATTTTATAATATAGGTTTGTAAATTATAACGGTTATAGTGCCTAGTTTGACAGATTGAGCTAATTGGATTAATGTCGGGGCACTGCTAGGTTTCCGGTTTTCATAAAAGAACTGCGAGACCATTATTCAAAAGCTCCAAAGCGTGAAAACAAATAGAATTGTTCTAGGCGAGCCGACGGAAAATAAAATTAATGGCTTTTCGCGGAATTTGAAAAGCGAAACGCGTCCGAAAACATAAATACGAATCCATTCACCGATGAGAGCTTTGCGACGAGCGATTCGACTCGACGAAACTGAAAAGTTCAACCTCAAAAAGTGAAAAGCTCGAATTTATTGTTTCCGTACGATTTCGCAACTAACGTTTTCTTTCGTCTAACGTTTATCGCGGGAAATTCGGACCGAGTTTACGAAACGCGAATGTTTTTCCGCGGTCGCGTCGCGGGAAAATTATTAAAACGCTCTGCATTCTGTGAAAGCTCATCGCGAGCCGCCGCTGAAAGCTTTCACGGGCTTTTCACGAGGCTCTGAATGAACAGGGCCACTCTTTTCCACGCTCGTTCGCTGAAAGCTGATAGACTTCGTTAAATATTAACTGGCGAAATGGAGCGGACTCATTGAGCGGTCGTGTTCATTCATATACAAAAAAAAAATCTTAGACGACAGTCGTTTTCAAACAATAAAACGGTAAATATTTAATTTTATTCATGATAAAAAATTAAATTTTTAATACTAAATACATAATTAAAATAATAACTCATTAAATATAATAAAAAAATTAAAATTATTTGATACAATTGATGTATTTTGTACTAAAAACTATTTATTAATTTGAAGATATATTTTGATGAAAATTTGAAATTTTTGCTATAATTATCATTTAATACGATATAAAATATAATTTTAAAATATAAATAAAAACTAATAGTAAAGTTTGAAAATTGAATTATTTAAAATTTGGCGAAAACATTTATTTTAGTATCACGTCAACAAAAAATTTATAGTAAAATAGGTTTTGAATAAATTTTGATAGATTTTTTTATTAAAAAAATAATATAATATTGACGTATTTTAGTCGACGTATTTTGACGTATTTTGATGAATTATTATCTCATTTTTTTATTCAAATCGAATATATATATACTGTTTAAATTACATCATAATATTTTCTTGAGTTTAAAAGGACTTAATTAAAATTCAAAACGCAATCTAATATTAGTTTTCAACATAGTTAAAGTTTAATTTATAACCGTATTGATTTTACATCGTATATTTACATCACATACTATCTTTAAACTTTATATTGAACATGCTTTCAGTTTTAAAACAGATATGCAAATATATTACGCAATACGTACGATTTATTTTTAGGTATTTTATTTTTGATTAAAAAAAATATTAAAATTAATATTATATTCGATATAATTCGAGTCATAAAATTCACATTATAATTTTGAATTATAAGTTTTCACGATGAAGGAAAACGACGTCGTCTATTCAAAATCGATGATATTGGAAAATTGAAAACAGACGCCTGCCGGGGACTAAGTTATAATTAATATATAGGAATATTTCATACCTGAGGGTAGTCACCAAACTTGGTCTGATAGTCGAAAACATAGAGATAGGAGTTTCGCCTGAAGGCCGAATGAAGGTCAGCAGTGTGAACCACTGGAGCCACAACTTGGGCATCGCTCAAAGCCTCCAATGTCTCGTCCCTGCAAAATCGAAAACGCATCAATTCAATTATTCCATGTACTCTGTGGAACCGGAATTAATTCGAACAATGTTCATTTAGTTAATTATCGACATTATTTTATACACATTTTCAGTTTATATCAGTATTAAAAAAATATATATAAACAAATAAATGAGCGAAAACGTCATTATAACACTGTGATCAAAAAGTAAGGTGAATTTTTTTATAAAATGTAAATTCTTTATTTATTCTTCTAAATCAATTTTATTCCCTTAAAAGTAATCCCAGTCCGATAAAACGCATTTTTGCCAACGGTTTTTGTAGTCCTTGAAACAGTCGGAATAGTCTTTTTCGGGTATAGCCATCAGGACCATCATCGATTCGGTTTTTATCTCCTCAATTGTGTCTAAACGGCGTTCTTGCATTGGCATTTTGTTTTTGCCAAATAGACAAAAGTCGCACGGAGCCAAATCGGGTGAATACGGTGGTTTCAAAACGATATGATTCGAGTTTTTGGCAAAAAATTGCGAAAAACCAATGCTGTATGACATGATGCATTATCGTGATGATGGAACCAAGAGTTGTAAAAACACATGTAACTCGGAGATAATTAAATTATTTAACAAACAGATGCTTGACAAATATTATAGACAGTCATATCAACTTACGAATAAAAATGCACAATTTATCTGCCTTCCTAATGACCGGAAGTTTTAAATGTCAATTTCACCTTACTTTTTGATCACAGTAGTACATAACACTAATCGGTTTAAATATTAGAATAAAATAATTTATATTCATAAAAAAATAGATTTATTTTTTTACGAATCATTCTATTAATTCGTTTTTATTTAATAATTGTTAAAATATGACGGCAAATCGTATTTTATATTAAATAATACGTCGGTTAACAAAAGGTTTTTTGATGATGGATTGATTGAGGTATTTGAAGAATGAAGCGATTGAATATTCATCATAAACACCCTTATTTTGTTCGCGTTGGCTTTAGAATATTTTTAAACCTTCAATTTATTTTTTTTTCAAATTTTTATATACATGGAATGATTTTGTATTTTTAATGTAATACATGTAAATTTTTGATATATTTATTTTTAGTATGATAAATCAATTTTAAAAACAATCTAGTCGTTTATAAATATATATAAAGAAAGGCATCATTGTAATATTTCACTATTTTTTTTTGTATATATATATATATATATATGTATATATATATATATATATATATATATATATATATATATATATATATATATAAGAAGAATAACATTATGGAATGATTCAAAAAAAATTTAGCAACATATACTGTTTTCGAGCTTCGCTAAAGTAGCAGAGAGCATAACTTCCGGGAAAAACTAAGCGAGGAAAAACAGTTATTGGGCCCATTTGCTCGTAAAGCATTCTGCGTTTGGAAAAGTCGTCTAGTATGGATAGTACAAAGTATTGACTGCTGTACAAAGTTGTGCCCATTTTTTTTCCTGTTCGCTTTATTTTGCCACTTTTCAATGCGGATATTGCATGGATGTACAGTTAGCATGTAGAAAAATATATATTTTGAGGCGCGGTCGTGTTTTGAACTTTGTTTTTTTCGTATGTGTACCTAAAATGTAAAAGGAAAGTCGCATTGGAAAAATGTATATATATATATATATATATATATATATATATATGTATGTTCGGTTGGAAAAATCCGTCGTTCGATATTAACCGATTCGTCGTGCACGTGACGAGAAATTCGCATTACGACGAATCGTTTCGACGTAAATATCGAATAAAAATTCGATTCGACACAGGTTCAAAGTTAAGAAAAAAAAATATAATAATAATAATAGATATAATAACGTTGAAGATTTATCAAGAGATAGTTGAAAATATTGCGAATTCGCGAAATACTAAATAGAATGAACGGAATTGGTAAATTTTGCTTCGTTTTCTCAAGTCGACATTTGATATTCTTGTACTCGTCTAAAGTAGATTTAAAATAGGTCATATCGTTTCAGATGAAAATGTCGGTATCACGATGGCTAATATAATTTGCATATTTTTTTTTACAAAATGGCGAAAATGTTGCGTTTGTAACTTTAGAACAGCGACAGCAAGTATTTTGTTACATTTAATTTATTATTTATTCAATATTTTATATGAATTAATAACTAGGTAGCCATTGTTATATAACAATACCACGTAAAGTATATATTTTTTTCATTTTTAATGTTCTTAATTTTAAGAATTTTCTCGACTTATAGACTTGTTTATTAAAATGTTGTTGTCATTAATTATAAATCTATATTGTAGTATACAAAAATTACGATTTAAATTTAACATTATTTGAAAAAAATGTATGTAATCTATATACTGATATAAATATTATAATTTATACTCTAATATAGGAAGCTTTACCTTTTTTTATTTATGAAATTAGGTCAAAATAATATTATTTTTCGTAATAAATTGTATGTTTTGTACAATTGAAAGAAATAATATTGTTATTGATATTCGGAAAATTAATATGTAAATATGTATTATATAATAATATTATATTAACAAATTTCAGACGGGAAAATGAATGTTTGTACAATATATTTTAGCTATTCACTAATGATTTGTAAATCGTTAATGAATGAACCGTTATACGAAATAATAATATTCGATAGAGTGAACGAATCCATAGAATATTATTAATTGAACAAAATTCATCTGAAAATGATACGAAAACATGAAACACATTACGCATGTCATAAATGTTTATTTGCACAGAATAATATTTCACTAGAAAATGTCCGAATATATATTTTGGATATTTTTAGTAACGATGAGAGTTATTGCGAATTAAGAATAAAGGATCGTATTCCATACTTCCAAAATTTGGGATAAGAAAAAATATATATATAATATATATATAGAAAGAAACATAACAATTTTTTCGTTCTAAGGATAAACGGTAAGAAGGTTTGGGTCACCGAAAAAGGTCATATAAACTCGCTCGCGTATATCTATATAAATGTAAATCTCGTGTTAGCTAACATGCGAGGCTTTTTATTTTACCATTGAGATGTCACATAAAAAATAGTATTTTCTCGGTGAAACAGGAGTGGTCTGAGTGTGGGGAACGGTGGTCCTGAATAAAACACGTTTGTCTAGGAGTCGCATTGTTGTCTAGGACTAGTGGAGACGAGAGGCCGGAGATGACGTAGACAATATCAGAATAAATTGAGGCCGTACATGTGAACACTGTTAGCAGATACTACAACCGAGTGTACTACCGGTGGCAAAAGCTAACGTCTTCGGTACACGCTTTTCTATTTATACGAAGAAAAAAAAAATAGAGGAAAAAAGTAAACGTATTGTGAACTATGAGAAAATTCCTGGGAATATGGCTCGTGAGTGGTTCGACTGAGGTGAGCGCGCGTGCGCTTTAAACACAAAAATATCTACTTTATATACTACTGTGATCAAAAAGTTAGGTGAAATTGTCAATTAAAACTTCATTAGGAAGGTAGGTAGGACTGTCTATAACATTTGCCAAGCGTCTATTTGTCTTAAGGTTTAATTATATCCGATTTAATTATATGTTCTTACAACTCTTGGTTCCTTCATCACGATAATGCACCGTGTCATATTGCATTAGTTCATCGCGACTTTTTTGACAAAAAAATCGACTCATATCGTTCCGCAACCACCGTATTCGCCTGATTTGGCTCCGTGCGACTTCTGGCTATTCGGCAAACTCAAAAGACTAATGCGATGATGCCGTTTTGAAACGATTGAAGAGATAAAAAACAAATCGAAGAAGGTCATGAAGGCTATACCGGAAAAAGACTATTCCAACTGTTGAAAAAGCGTTGGAGAAAGTGCGTTTTATCGGACGGGGATTATTTTGAAGGGGATGAAATTGATTTGGAAAAATAAATGAAAAATTTACTTTTTACAAATTCACCTTACTTTTTGATCATAGTTTTACATATTTTATTATTATAAATTTATAATATATATATTTCCATTACGCTACTAAAATAAATATATATATTGATTTTATGAATTTCAATGTAATAATCTCATATTTAACGCGATTTGTGAATAGATAACAACTCTTCGTCTAGCAGAAGAAAATCAATATATTCAGATATAAAACGCTTTCTATATTATATTATAATGTACGTTCGACATTTGTAATATTCAAATATTGTAACATCATATAATAAACATGTTATATATCTAATTATAATTAGCGTGTATATACGCTTTGAACGCGAACGTGTCGATTAATTATATTATCGATTTATAAAATAATCAAATTTTTGATATATTATATCATTAAAATTGAAATTTTATAATATGTAAAAATTTTGTCACGAGTAAAAAAAATCGTTTATATTTAAAATTTTCAATTTTATATAGAAAATTATAGTGGAAAATAATTGTGATATTTTGTTCATCGCAATTTTTATAACTATTATATGGCATAATTACGACCGTGACGGACAATTCTTTCATTTTTTTTTTATACAATTTTTTCTCTCTCTCTTTTATGCACTCTAGCACCTCGTTGTCCACATAACTATTTCTTAACCTAGCTGAAGTGTATGGATGCCGCTTTTCTACGGTTTCTTATGCAAGAGCCATCCTTCGTGGCCTCTTTTTCCTCTTTCATTATGTCGAGAAAATGAGGGTCGGCCTTACAGCACGATAGCATAGTGTGTTTTTAAGTCTTATATATATATATATATATATATATATATATATATATATATATATATATATATATATATATATATATATATCCTAGAAGAAAGTACTGCGAAATGAGAGAGGTCTAGACTATGGCGTCCGTTGCAGCAGAGCAGTTTTCCCGTCCCGTAGTCGTTATATGCGAGCTTTTCATTTTCCGGCCTCGGATATATATATATTGCGAAAATTAAGCATGCACAAGAATCTTCTCCGAGAAAAGTCTCCACCATGAGAAAAACGAGATTTACATATGGTAATGCTGTCGTCGAACGTGGAAAAATAATGTGGATATAACACTATGATCAAAAAGTAATGTGAATTTGTTTATGAAAATGTAAATTATTTATTTATTCTTTCAAATCAATTTTATCCCCTTCATAGTAATCTATATAGTATAGCTTTCAAGACCTTCTTCGATTCTGTTTTTATCTCCTTTATCGTATCAAAACGGCGTCCCGTTTTGAGTTTGCTGAATAGTCAAAAGTCACACGGAGCCAAATCGGGCAAATACGGTGGTTACGGAAAGATATTAGTCGAGTTTTTGGCAAAAAAGTATCAAATGCAGTATGATATGGCGCATTATCGTAATAAAGGAACCGAGAGTTGTAAAAAAATACGTGTAATTCTGAGGTAATTAAACTTTTTGACAAACAAACGCTTGGCAAATGTTATAGACAGTCCTACCAACTTAGAATAAAATTAAGTTTTAAATGACAATATCATCTTACTTTTTGATCACAGTAATACTTAGAAAAAAAATTGAGTGCTAGAATTTTAATAAAAAAAAGTGTAAAATGTAAACTATTAAATTAAATGTAATATAATATATTGAGTATATAGTAGAATTTTATGAAATGAATAAAAAAAGCATTCCGTGGTGAAATTTACAGAATAAAAACTCAAGATAAGATCTTACATTACTGCGAATAGGCCATTTTGGCTTCGGAGCTTAATTCTATGTTGGGGTGGATTTTAACGTGTATATTACAATGTTCTCATTAGATCTTATAATTTCGAGTTTCTTTCTACCGTTATAATACCCCTAGGTACAGAAAAAGTACGATATTCTGGATGCACAAAGGGATGATTCTATTTACAGCTGTAATAGTTACGGAAAGCTGTTAAAAAAAGAGACCTACATTATTATTTATTTTCCACAAAGTATATTTGTTTTTTTTATGTAAATTGAAATTATTTATTATTTCATATTTGAGAAGGCAATTTTTATAATTTATATTTATGTAACAAAAGTTTAGTATAAAAAAAATAAAAAAAAGAGCAGTTTTATAATTGTATATATTAAGACACTATTAAATGTACGTTAGTTAGATTAAATTTAACGAAAATTACTTTTATGCTGTTTTTTATTTTTTTTTTTAACAATATTCCATTTTTAATTTCATTTTAAAACAATTTTTATTTTGATTCATATAGTATTTAATATTTGTCTATGATCCGTTTACGTTGATAAAAAATATTTTATTATATTATATGGTTTATTTTCTATATTAAAAAAATTAAAAAATATTTAATTACGCGAATATTAAATATGAAAGATGATTTCCAGTATGTAAATTGGAATTTTCTATATCCGCAGCAAGGCAAATATCCTAGAAATGCAACTTCATTAATTGAATTCGCATATATAAATAATATATATATATATATATATATATATATATATATATATATATATCAACATATAGTTATGACAGTAAAGTCGATTCCAAAAGGACGTCAATGCAGTCGAGTTAAGTTTATCACGGCAAGTTTAAACTGAAATACGACTTATCAAACACACTAAATATATACATATATATATATATATATATATATATATATATATATATATATATATATATATATATATATATATATATAGAAGTTTTCCATCGTTCAAGTTTCTATCAACGTTAAAGGATGTGAATTGACATGCGGACGATAGAGTTACGATACCAAACATCTCTTTATAAAAGAAGATGTTTCATATACGTATATATACCATATATATATATATATATATATATATATATATATATATATATATATATATATATATATATATATATATATATATATATATATATATATATCATTATTGTAGTTTCTACGGACAAAATTGGACATTCGAATTCCGGCCAAGTTTTAACCGGAACTAGGAACTGTCAACGTGGTCGAGCAGTTTTGCACGTGACGCAGTTTTCCAAGTTTTCCAGGACTGCGAAACGGTGCTCCTTAGCGGCACCTATTCAATTTTTTTTTTTTACTTTTGCACATATAGCCGCGAATGGACAAAAGGAACAAGTGGCGTCAGTGCACAAAGTCCGGCACAAGTGAGTGCCAGATATATATATATTATATATATGGAACGTGAAATAAAATGCTACGATTCGTGCACGAAGAATCCTAATGAAGTTTTAGCAGATGGTTTCCAGCTGCAAGGATTGTCCTTTATGTATATATATATATATATATATATATATATATATATATATATATATATATATATATATTTGCATTTTGTGCAGAATGTTTAATTTGAAAACTTCACTTTGTTGAAATTTACGATCGAAATGTGCACACACATGCAAATGCATACGGGCGCTACGTTGTGATTTATTATATATAAAAAAAATAAAATAAAAAAAAATAAATTTTACTCTAAAAATGTAAAATATTCTATAATTTAGAATATAATATATTTTTTTCCCGAATATTTTAAAATATAAAATTTCTATTATGAACGTAAATATAAAAGTGTTACGGATTATATAAACATTAAAAAAAAAATTATATAAATAATTTCTGATATTATAATATAATATATTTTAAAGAAGGTTCATCAAAATGCATAGAAAAATCATATGATATCACGGCTATATGAATATGAATAAATAATAATTATTTATACACAATATAAAAAGTTTTATATTAACAGTACATTTAATAAATCGCGTTCATTTTCAATATTATTAAATAATATGAAAAAAATCGTATAATTTAGTATAATATTTAAGTATTAAAATATGAATATATTAAAAATAATAATGAAAAAATATTTTAATAAAAAAATAAATTTCATCATCTTGTAAATAATTGTTTATATTATATGTAATATGAAATTTCAACGAAATGATATTTCCTAAAAAAAATCAGTAAATTGATTAAGAAATATCATTTTCGTTTTTTATGGATATATCTATATTTCGTAATATCCTTTATATAATATAAAAAGATATTACGTAAATGTACATGGCAGATATATGAGAATATTTATTGTTAAGTGGGATATTTCATATCACATTCGGGAACTGAAAATGGGAATATTTTTCAGACGGTGAGGAAAACGGGATGGAACGAAGAAAATTCATATTATATTTGGAAATCGCGGAAGTATAAATAGTAATTTTCGGTTTACGATGAGAAAATTCTAATAAATTATATTTCGAAATATAATAATAATAATAATTCGAACGGTGAATAAATAATAAAATTGTGACATACGAACGAAACGTTTAGGAGAAAAATTACGTTTCGTGAATACGTAATTGTCGGAAAAATGTTGTCGCGGAAAATGGTCGCACATTATATAATATTCCGTATGCGACTTTTATAAAAGCTCTGTAAATGAAAAGCGTAACCGAATGCAATTTCATACAATTCGAACAATATTTTCTTTCAATCGTATAACTTGACTTGTCATTTGAGAGTTGGAAAATTGCGTCGTTCATAATAATGGAAAAATATGCAATTAAAGAACGTGTATTGTTTTATTTTTTAACATGTACATGTGTCATTTAGATTATAGTGAAAAAAAAAGAGATTTTTTTTCTATATAATAATTCACTGTTTTTATTATATGAAGTTGAATCGTTTTGTATGCACGTTGTTTGGCGGTGTAAAAATTTTATTACGCGGAAAATTCGCAGCTAAATTTTCCTCTAGTGTAACGATAGTCTCGCTCGGTGTTTTATGTAATGGATATTTTAAATAAATTGAGTTAAATTGTATATATATATATATATATATATATGTGTATGTATATATATATATATGTATATGTATATATATATATATATATATATATATATATATATATATATATATATATATATATATATATGATTGTGTAGCTGATAAATAATATTGAATAATTTTTCGAATATTTTCTAAAGAAATTTATTATGATATGTTTTGTATGAGAAATGATTTGATAATTATAAATAAATATTTTTTTTTTAAAGATATGTTTAGTTAAAATTATTTTTTTACTCTTGTTAAATACTCACAAATTAATAATTTTCTTGTTATATTATTTTAGTAATTAAAAATTTTATATGATTTATTTGTTTTCTTTTATATATATGTATATATTACAATGTGGAAAAAATGTAAAAATAATTTAATTTTTTTTATTACTATTTTGTATAAAAATAATTAATATTAATAATAGATTATTTAATTAGTATATATTTAAATTTAGTCGTTTTTACATACGAAAAAGTCACGAATATTCTTTATATAATGGTTACAATATTTTTTATTTTAAAAATATATGAGTTTTAATATATATATATATATATATATATATATATATACATACATATATATATATATAATATTTTCACATATAACTATAAAAATATTATATAAACAATAGGAGAAAAAACAATATAAGTACGAAGTCATATTTTCTCCACTGAATATATAACGTAATAGTATTCGCATCACTCGCTAGATTTATCATAACTTTAATGCGAAGTTTTATACACAAGAAATAAACAAACAAATATAAAAAATAGACATCGTACTACGCCATAATAATAATAATAATAATAATAGTAAAAAAAATATTTTTTCATATCGTCGGTACGATAAAAGAGCGGTTTTTCCGCGTTAAATGTTGCTCTCGCTTTTTCCTGATCGTAAGTCATCGAGCTTATTTATTATAACCGAAGCTTTTACACGAAAAAACTTAGTTTTATGTGCGTTATTATTGGAACACAAAACTGCAAACTATAATAACTATAATATTTCGACCGGAACGTATGAAACCGGACATAAAAGTGTCCGATTTGTGTGTGTGTCCGTGTGTTTGTGTGTGTGTACGTCGTCAGGTGGAAAAAGTTTTATGCGGCTAGTTTTTAGCGAAAGCTCGCGGCGGAAAAGTGGGAAAATTTCCACCGAAACTTTTCGGAAAAACTTGTGCGATGATCAAAAAAAAAATAAAATAAAAAAATGGCGGAAAAATTTCAAAGTGCGCTCGTTAAGAATACAGTCTTTAAATTTATATTGAATACTTACAATTTTCAGATACGATAATTTTTCATAATTCGTTTCATAAAATAAAAAAATACAAAGTTTGTATAAAATATAATAAAAAATTATAAATAATTAAATTAATTACTCAAAAAAAAAATCCTGTTAATATCTCTAAGCGAAAGAAAAAAATAATGTTTTTACTGCTTAATTTCCGCTTAATAATCTCATGCTTCTGCTGTATGACGAAATATTTACGTTCAACGTTTATTTCAAATATTTACGCAACGAAACACGATATTTATAGTTAATTACTATATAATCGACCGATATATATATATAATAATAATAAGAAATTAATACTATCCATATATATATATAATGGATATATAATCGAAAATTATAAAATGTTTACTTAGGATATCGATTTTTTATAAATTGACGTTCTAATATTTTTTTTATTATTTATATTGTATGATATATTTATTTTGATATAATTAGAAAAAAATATTGAAAAAAAACAATATTTTTTTGATACGATATTTATATAATAAACAGTGTAAATAATGATATATAAGATTAGGATA
Organism: Leptonema lineaticorne; assembly: GCA_024500535.1. Classification (NCBI taxonomy): domain Eukaryota; kingdom Metazoa; phylum Arthropoda; class Insecta; order Trichoptera; family Hydropsychidae; genus Leptonema; species Leptonema lineaticorne. The sequence continues at coordinate 1,445,764 of JANIJI010000009.1, forward strand.
AATATTTATGACGTTAAAATTATTTAGAAGAATAGAATATTTCAAAGAATATTCATCATAAAAGATTATTTAAAAATATTTTATATTTATGAAATAAAATTTTAGTTTTATAAAATGTGTTTTGTGTATATATTTTTTAATTTATCGATAGAGAAATTATTTTTTTCATTATGTCGATCATTATTTTTATCTTCGATGAATTTTATGCATCACAAAATATTGGATAAAATTATATGTTGAATATAGCTTAATAAAAATATATGAAAATTTTGTAATCAAATTGAATTTGTATTTAAAGATAATATTTTTTTTTGTGATAAAAATTAATAATAATTTTATCAGTTTCATTGCATAATAAGAACGTAGTAGGAAAATTTGTTTTTTTATATTATTTCTGAATATATATATATATATATATATATATATATAATAAAACTCAATTATATAATAAGATTTCGGTTATTTGGAGTTGTTTTGGTCTGATATGGTCTTTGCTGATAGTGAAATTTGTGAAATATGAAATTGCCATTTGCATATATGAAATAGGATTTCATACTATGAACTTATATATTTGATATATACGGCTTTCATATTTATATATTGTATAATAATATATTTGTGTAGATATTCATACAAATAGATTTTATGTTAAAAAAAAAATTAAATAAATAAATAAAAAAAACATGGAAATGCTGTTGGCACTTGTCAAACATCGAACGCATAGCATCCGCCGCGGGCGGTAAACATTACCGAAAATCAATTTCTTGCCTCCATTGAAACGCGGAGACAATTTTCGTCAGATTTTCAGAGTAAGAGAGTGAGCGAGTGTGTGTGTGTGTGTGTGAGAGAGAGAGAGAGAGTGAGAGTGAAATATTTACGCTGCGGAAAATTAAAATAGCTTTTCCGGCGGCGGTTACAGTGTTTGCAGGGGCGCGGCTAGGGCGCCGGAAAAACTGCCGCCCACCTTTCGTCGGTCACCATTGTGTAGGTTCTAACGTCGTCCGCCCATCGTCCTGCACGCCCTTCATTTATCTTTTATTTATTGAAAAATTAATTGAACATTTTGACGCCGGCTTAGCTCAGACGGTCTCCATTATGCGTTACATCCGATCGATAACCTCCATTTTGTTTTCGCACAAAAGTTATATATATATATATATATATATATATATATATATATATATATATATATAAATACACTAAAAATAATAACATGGCTTGCGATTGACAACATTATTTTTTCACATAATGGAAATTCTAAATTTATTTATTTTTTAATACGGTGACACATTGATTTATATATTTAACACGTTTCAGTTTAATATTCATATTGTGAAATAATTTTCTATTATATATTTATGAAACTGATCTAAAAATTAAAATAATTAAATAATTTAGTGAATAAAAGAGTAAAGATTTTTTTTATTATATTACACATTTTTGTATTTGTTTGTTTGTCACGGTGAAATTTTGTAATCGATTTTTACGATCACTTTTCGATATCATATTGAGTTGAAATTTTGTATACTTGTTTACTATTAATGACAATACAAGAATCAATTAACAGATTTACAAAAATAATCGACCGATTAGTGGCAATTAATTATATCGCATTTACAATATAATTAAATAATAATATAATGCTATATTTATTGGTAAATTTATACAATATAAGTGTGTTTTTTTTTCATAGTAAAAAAAATATTTTTATATTAAATATATATTGATTGTAATACAATTGTATTAATTATATAAATTTTAAATTAAACTATCGATTTACATATCGCTTTCTATCGACGAATTCGATTCGTAAACCGTAATATTTGACTTGCAAACAATGTATCGTCGCTCATTTGTGTATATTTCAATGTTGATTAGAATCGATTGCAAATTATGCAAAGTGAAATTAATGCTTACCGAATATTAATCGGATGTTGGACGGGTCGTTCCCAATCTGTATATTCGTTCACTATTGTTGCTAATATTTCCGATAAATGATAACTATACGTATTTTTAACGAATGTCCTTAAAATTTTCGACCTTCTATCGGCTTCTATACCATATTGAACGTCGTCACCGCTAAATGCGAAATATGCTTCCGCCCTTGTAACGCCCAACATTAAATCGTATCTGTAAAATAAAAATAAGACACACGTCAACATATAATTTTATTTTTACACACACACATATATAAATATATAAGTTAAAAAAAAATATATATATATGTAAGAAAAACGCTAGCGTTCGTCGCGGAATACTTAATGATACAAGTTGCCATTTTTGACCCCAAAGTGGAGCCGAAAGTCCCTTTCTGTGCCCCGTTTTATTACCGAAATAGAGTTGAAGTGCTATTAGGGAATGTCGTTTCATGCTAAGTGTGGCCCTGAGAGCAATAAGAATACCCGTGGATCAATTCGAGTTCATCTAGACGTTTAAAACTCTACCTATATTATAACGATAGTATGTGAAAGACTGTAACAATCTGATCTTATTGTTGGTCATTATACAATTTTTTTTTGCTCGATCATTATATTATATTATATATATAATATAATGATAAAAAAAATCGATGCGTAATAAAAATAATAATTGTCGTTAATGGTTTCAATAGTTGATCAAATTATAGTATATATAAAATTGAAGTGAATAGAAAATATGCACGTTGAATGAAAATATAAGTCGTTAAATCCACGTTCAACTTTAACAATTTTAAATAAAATGAAGACGTTTTATTAATACAAAGCGCTTGATTTTAAAATAAATATCATATATTCATTATATTCACAGTAGAAATGGAATTATTTTAGCTTAACCAATTTAAAACACTAAATTATCTGATAAAATTGTCTAGACGTCAGATTACAAAAAAAAAAATAATAATAATTGTATAAAATATTAAATAAGCGATACGTTTTATTTGATTTAGAAAAAAAAATAAGAATTAGTTTTCAGTATTATCAGGCTTTTAAATTTTCGTATGAAATAATTTAAAAATTTTCGTTTTTAAGGCATAAAGTCTAAAACTTGCGATTTTATTCGAAAAATGAAATGTTTTTGCATGTAAAATTTATATTTCGACTAAGTTGAAATTTATAATGAAACACTATATACAGTAAATGTTGTGTTATATATATATAAATTTACTAAATATTAAATTAATAATAAAATTGTAGAAAATTATTTTTTCATTTTATGAAGTATAGGCCGAGTTAAAGTTTATTGATTAAGTTTTGAGCGTTCGTTAAGTTCGCGTAGAATTTTAAATAGCCGACACCAAGGGATAAGGGGAGGGGGGTAGTGTAAAATATATAGAAAATTGTAGTAAAAAAATAGGTAAAAGATACTCACTTAGTTAATTGAGCTACGGCACTCTTTCTCAGTAATACGTGATTGAGAATATTGATTGCATTCTGGGGTGGTTTAAAACGTGGATGAGATTGTCCATTGGGACCACCCATTCCATTATAATCATAGGAATTGGACTCTTGTGATAGCAAATCGCCTGTATCTGCATAAATAAATATACAAATAATTATAATAAATATAAATAATTTTGTTATTATTACATATTACTACTGTGATCAAAAAGTAAGGTGAAATTGTCATTTAAAACTCCCGGGTATTAGGAAGGCAATTTTTTTCCTAGGTTGGTAGGACTGTCTATAACATCTGAATTACACGTGTTTTTACACCTCTTGATTCTTTTAGCACGATAATGCATCATGGCATACTAATGCACCGTATTCGCCTGATTTGGTTCCGTGCGATTTTTGTCTATTCAGCAAACTCAAAAGGTCAATGTGGGGATTCCGTTTTAACACGATTGAGGAGTTAAAAACCGAAGAATAAATAAAGAATTTCCATTTTATAAACAATTTCACCTTACTTTTTGATCATAGTGTTACATAAAATAGACGCTGGTTTAATTATGAAAGATTTATTTTATATGATGATTCGACGTCACTAAAATGATTAGATGTATTGAATTTCTAAAAAAAAAAATGCATGGATTTAATTTAAAATATTATATATTTATTGATAATGAAATTTTATTGATATTATTAACGCGATGAGAATTATATAAAACTATGATTTTTGTATAAAATCTTGATAATCAGATTTTTAATAGTGATTGATGTAAATTTTTATTTTTTTTAATATTCATATAAAATAAAATATTAATAATTGAAATATAATTTTGATATATTATATTATATATTTTTATATAATTCTTGTGATATTATTATTCGCAATCGCTGTCGAAAAATATGCAAGGAAGAAACACTGAATATAAGCGACATTTTCGCAGAGTCAAAGGAAAAACCGTCGAAAAATACGTTTATATATATATATATATATATATATATATATATATATATATATATAGAAGAAAACAAAATCGAGATACATTTGGAATTCAGATTTATATAAATACGTCGAAAAAAAGAATGGAGATCATTTCGGGTAGTACAAATATTGTTCTTGACGCGAAAGCCGATAAGTGGATGGATATTTTAGTAAGATTCGACGTAAATCTGCAAAAGCGGAAGGAGTGTCGAAGACGAAGAACACTGAAAACAAAACCTGAAAAAAAAATACACACACACACATAGAAAAAGCGGGGGTGGGAGAAAAAAAAAAGAAAATTTTCAACGGAAAAGCGAGATTAGGTGATTGATTGATGAGGGGAGATATTGTTTGAAACGTGTAAGCTGTTTGTTGTTACACGTGTAAACGTTAAAATAAATAAATAAATACAATAAATATACGAGAAAAAAAGAAAACGTTTGTTAATAATGGATATTGATTTATTTATTTATTTATTTATATATATTTTTATATATGCATACAATATAAAAATAAACGTAAAGTTTTAAATGAATAGGAAAATTCTAATGAAAAGACGTACAATTTTTATCGGATCATCGTGTATTGTATTGTATGTGAAAAAAAAAATTTTTTTTATTATTACTTAAATAATGTATGAGCTATTCGCGTGTGAAAACCATTTTCCAATATTTGATATAGTCATTATATATATATACATAATATTTTGTAGGAAAACCCTTCGAAACTTTTCAACCGAACAGTGGCCACTTGACCTTTAGCTTATTATGAATAAAAATAATGTGGGCTTTTTATTAAAATTTATCCCTGTTTTTAACGTATTGCCATTATACGTTTATTTTATCCCTTTTATATATAATATATACATATAAGATATTATTATAAAATTAAAATATTCTTTCGAAAAATTTTCCAACGTTAAAATTCGCCACATTTTATATGCAGAATATTCAGTATAATTTGATATAAAATATTCTACTTAATTAATATTTTTCATATTAATAATGCGTAATAGGATTCTTTAACCCTGTATCTATTTTTAAAACGGATCCAAAATGAATACCTTATATTTTGAAAATATTTTTAATTATTTTTTTTCCTATTAAATATATATTTCGATTTCTATTATAACATATAATATTATATTAAAAACGGTTTTCGGTAAATTATTGATGTCTTCACACGTCAACGATTATTATTATAAAATACGATGTTCAAAAGAAATTTCACCAAAATAACCACTTTAATAATAGAACAACCTTAGGGCTGAAAATAACGTCTTAAATATAGGTATAATATAGTGAAAATTTTCTAGTTATTATTAGCGAAAATTAGTTTTCAATATGAGAATTATAAAGGAGTTAATTAATTAATATACGTTCGATATATTTTTTATGTAAGAAATATGTTCGACTATTTTTTATATTCTATTATATATAGTAATGTAATTTAATTGTTTCTATTGTAATTTATATATTTTCAGCAAATTGAAATAGTAAATAAGATGAAATTTTTAGTTTAAAGAAAGTTGAACGTGCTGTATTGAAGTAGAGTCGTATAGAACAAACTAGAAACAGATTTTCAATAATGAAAAAACTTTTCTATAGTTACAACGTGAACATAAAGATAACATTGTTTATATGAAATTATTATCTGTTTTCTATTTTTGTTATACTAAATGAATAGTTGAATGTTTGGTTTATATGTTGAGTTCAAATTGACGATTAGATGTTTTGAAAATTAATTTTATGTAATAATTCTAAAAAATTTTGTATATCCATTCAGAGATGCTTCAAAAAATTAAAATAAAAAATATATGTTTAAAATATAAATTTTAAGAATACATTTAAATCGATTCAATAAGCGCATTCATTTATTTCTCACTTTCTATTTGTAAGCTCAATAAATATTTTAATGTAGACTTTTTCAATAGGTCAGTGGTCGGCAATCAGTGGCTCTTTAGTTCCATTTTTTCTTCTTGTTTATATATATATATATATATATATATATATATATATATATATATATAAGTATATTTTTTGTTTAGTGTGAGTTTTAGAAAACGCGAAAATAAACATAGGGTTCCGAAAGCTTTGAACTTACGTAAACACGAATAGGTGTATATAATTAATTGTAATGTTTACCTATAACAACTCCGTCGACGCTGGGTCCAAAAGCGTATGCAAAATCTGGAGCCTGAACCGGAGCTGACAGAAGGGCCTCCAGAGGTCTGTCCCGCAAACACTTCAACAAGTGCGGCGGCGGTAAGTCTGATTAAAAATATACACAAACATATTATATTTAGAAAACAAAAACAAACACATGAAAAATATACAATGTAGAACGTATAGCAAAAAAAATATGTTAATTTGCCTTTGTTTGCCGGTTTTGTGCTTCATTTGTATGTTAAAAATACAGTCGCTGAATATTTTGATTATGTGACACTTTAAATATCTAGTAAAAATGAGTGTTTTTTTTTTATTATTTACGATAAAGTGTCACATAGGCAAAGACGCATTGATTTGTATTCCGCAACTGCATGTGGATAAGCGAAAGACGCATATTTGCGTATCCCGCAGTTAGTGTGTTAAAGTTTTGAATCAAATTCATAGTTTGAAGTGAAAATATTTATATATTTTTTATTTTATTTTAAATATTGATATATACATAAAATATAATAGTTAAAAATATGTATATATTTAAATTTTAATATACAGTCAGGTCTCGAGTTACGACTACCTCGACTTATGACAATTCATATATATATATATATATATATATATATATATATATATATATATATATATATATATATATATATATATATATATATTTAAATATATCATTATATACTACAAATATTTTAAAAATAAAATAAAATAGAATTTTATATTGTGAACAAAGTATAATTCTTTTATATATATTCGTTTAGAAAGATTTCATTATAAATATAAATGGAAAATTTTCTATTATACAGAAAATAAAATTATTTAGTTTAATAAATTTGTACATTATAATCTAAAATAAACAGATTTATGTTTATGAAATATTTAAAATATTTTTTTTGTAAAAAAAGTTGATTATAAAGCTGAACAATTTCATCGTAAAAAAACTAATAATTTATATGAATAATTTTTTTTTATTCAGTAAAACATTTTGAATACACAAAGGATTTAATACGCGATTTTATATAGAAAAATATATTTTTACGTAAAAAGTCGGGTGTAATTAAATGTATGAAGTTCAATATTTTTTTTAATATACCGAAAATACGTTCGTTTTAAAAGTCGAATGTGAAAAATTCAATACGTTTAATTTAATTAAACGAAACCGTATAAATAATTTCGGAATTTGCATCGAAGAAGTCGCATTCGAATGTTGTCCGTTTCGAATTAAAACACGACGGGGTTGTGTTCGACTTAATTGTGTAATAATTGGATCGACGGTACTTTCCTAGAGGGGTGTTTGCCATAAATTGAATCCACCCTCCGCATTTCGTACCACCCACACGGGAAAATTCATTCCCCTCAGACGGAAAATTCGTCCCCAAAAACATCGCTTGCAGTTTTCCAACATTCGAAACCGGATTCCGCGCATTTAAATCGAAACACGGCTTCTTAAACTATTTTTTTTCATTATATTATATATAATTTTTTTTAAATATATTTACAAATATATAGATTATTTTAATGGTATAATATTATATAAAATGATATATTAGAAGGAATAAAAAATAATAGTTGAAGAAACCCTGTCCGTTGCGCCATCGATATTTCGTCGCGAACGGTGGAAAGATTCGGGTGGCAGCTTTTCCAGAGTACGTTTTTCCTCGGAAAATTTTCCGGAGTTTGAGTTTAAACGTAGTTATAGGCCGGTCGTCGGAGTTGTCGGTGTATTCGTAGGATGAGAACGCGGATTTATCGATGTTTCGTCGGCGAATTTGTTTCATTTTCCCGCGCTTTTGTGTGAAAATTTACGGCACGCGAACAAGAAAATATGTTGCGCTATTAATTGAAATTTATTGGGTAATTACCGATGACCGTCCTTGGGTCCTAGCGATTCCGAAAAACCTGGATGGGAAAATTGCGCAAAATGGGGGGGGGGGGAAAGAAAGAAAGAAAAACTTAAATCGGCGTATCTCGAACGAAAGCGTTTGAGATTTTCCGCCGGGAAAATTTTAGATTAACGAGCGAATTTTTATGCGATCTTTCTTTCCGCGTTTTCAAACACGAAGCCGTTTTAAAAAAAAGTTAAAAGTATTTCTTTTTCATTATTATTATTATTATTATTGTCATTATTTCGGCATTCACAGAAATGTATGAAGATTTTAAAACGTGCGCAAAAGGATTAAACGAAACTGTATAATGTATTCAGTAATATTGGCGAGTTAAAGCTAAACGAGTTTTGAAAATGAGATGAAAATTATACAGCTGGGACAAATTTTACGGATTTGACTTTTAACGTTATTTCTCTTGATATTGTTTCTATTTTTGTTTTGTTCACCGTTGATGTAGGCTCATTTTATAATTATATTATTCCGTTTATTACTAACCTATTCAGTATTAACTATATATATAATCAAAAAAAAATAATATTTTAGTAAATAATTCTTGTTAGTTTTTTACGAGTTCAATTGTCAGCTCTAGATATAAATATCAACTGTTTTTAATATTATTAAATTAGATATCATTTTAAAATATAATTTAATAATTATTTATATAAAAAATATTTTTTAAAATAATTACCCGGTGAGCAATTTACATGTTTGGCTACTACGGCTGCATATTTGGCAGGATCAGGGACGATGGCCCAAGGACTCAGGCCGGATCCTGACATAAGCACCGCTCTATGAAACAGTAGTCCTGAAAAATAGATAAATAAATAATTTATATAATGCGAATAAAATCGATTGAATATTTGTTTGCATGTATATTTCATTTTGTGTGCGCGCAATATTGGTGTGGTGAAACCTATATATATATATATATATATATATATATATATATATATATCTTTTTCAATATAGATCCTACGTGAGCATATGACGCGAAACCGTTTCCGGTTGCTGACTGCGAAAATCCGTTTTTCCGGTAATTGGATTCGGCGGAAATATGCGCGAACGGCTCACGTTCGTTACGACGAACGCGAACGAACGTGTTCGAATTATCGAAAGAAATTAAATAAAAACCAGGATCCAGTAGTAATGAAAATGTGTAGGATACTAAAAAAAGGATACAATTTCACCAAATACGAAATAGTTACATTTACTACCAAAAACAAAAATTAGACTCTTTTCAATTTTTCTTTAAATTACACCGATTAGTTGTTTTAAAAATTCGATATATATATATATATATATATATATATATATATATATATATAAATATTTATATACAAAAGACAACAGAAATTTGTTTTTTATCTTATATACATGATATATTTATATTTATCAATGATTAGAAATATAGATAAAAAGTATGATTTTATTGAATATTTTGAATGTAATTCCATTTTTGAGAGTATTTTTCGGTATATCTCGAAACGTTTTCGGTAGTAATGTCATTTCTTTCTTTTTTTTTCTTCACTTTTTGCAAATAAACCGCGTTAAACGAGTCGCTTCAGCTGGCTCGATACAGTTTTTCCGAATTGAAATCAAATCGTTTCGTAAAATAACAATTTCCCTCAAAAACCGTATCAATTCAAAAAAACGGAGTCAATCGACGGTTAAATTAAAATGTCACCTTTGGCGCGTTCATTTTTTTGAAAATAATCCCGCCAACGAAAAAAAGAACCTTTTCTTTATTTCTTTCTTTTTTTTTTTCGTCTTTCATATTACGACGACGGAATTTATTCGTCGATTGAACGGCGTTCGAACTTTCTTTTCTGCGGTTTAACTGTCGACTATTTGTCGGTTCGATCTTCACGTCGTCTCTCTTTTTTTTCTTTTTTTTTCTGCTCTCGTGAAAATTCGGAAATATTTTCGTCTCTTTTATTTTCTCAGTCTACTTTTGCAAGCGTCTCGATGGCGAAAGTCGTATCTTCTATGAATTGTGCCATTTCCCCATTTTTCCGACTCATGACGTGTGATTCAACAAATAGCCCTTTTCTCCCACTTTAATATCCTTAAATCTCCTTATTTTCGACGAACGACGATGTATAGATACTTTTAATACCATTTCCGTAATGCTTTCAAAGATAAGTTCAATATTTCGTTTCTTTAAAAAAAATGCTTACCAAGACATTTTTCAAAATAAATTTATTATTACATATAAAAAAAAATATTTTCATATATTAAAAAAATCATGGGTCCATAATAGAAATTTGTTTAATTGTGTAATATCTTAATAATTATTATACAGATGGAATTTTTTCTAAATAATAAATGTATAATGTTCTAAACCTTACAGAAATTTTCTTAATTTGGAAATGATTCTATTTATTGATCTACATGGATGTTATCTCTTTCAAAATAATATCTATTATATATTATTACATTTATATTAGTGTTCTTTACAATTCTGAAAATACTGAAACAATGAAAGTTGATTTTAGAAATTGCTTTAAGTACTTTCATCAACGCACTATAATCTTATATATGTTTATAAAACGATGATCGTTCAAGATTTTCTTTATAAAATGCATGGGATTAGTTTGGCGAATATGGAGGTTGGAGTAACAAATTTTGAAATATCATGTATTATATTAGTCCAATATATAATTTTGAAAATATTCGTCACCTTTACAAAACAATATATTATAATAAAATAAAAATAACGCATAATAAAGATTTCTATCGATACACACACACACATATAAATTGTACTATATAAAATGCAATAATACAGTCGCGAATGCAATTAAACAGGTTATCGGATCATCGCAGCACAAGGAAAGAACAATGTAAGCGAACCGTATTATTGTCGAATATAATTCTCATCAGATAATAACGGATAGAGAAGTGTAGTAACAAGGGGTTTTAAGCGGGGAGAGGGGGAAGGGGGGGGTGAGACTACGGCGGCAGCGTCGGCAATAAATGAGAATTCCTAATGTCATTGTGATCGGGGAAAACCCCGGATACGATTGCAGATTGCACTAGTGCTTTTGTTGCACCGAGAGCCATTCGCCATTGTTTCCCGTAACGAAGCGTTCCTCCGCATCACTTAAATATTACCGACTCACTATTCAACGGTATTGAACCGTCTATATCGATATATTGATATATATATATATATATATATATATATATATATATATATAATTTCAAATTTCAATAAATGTAGGCGCTACCGCCGTGCGCCGACGACGGAGTCACGCTCGAATGGTGACTTATTTTAACAATTTAATATTAAATGATATTTAAAATTCAAAATATACATCGTTGCCATGTGAGCGTTAAATTTATTACTACATGTTTTCATGTAAAATATTTCAGTATTTACGATTGGATTTTGTTACAATTTTTGACACTTTCGTCCGTACTTTATGCGTCATAACAATACTTTTCATTACCATAATTGTATATATTTTTAAATTAATTTATTACAATTTATTATTTGTTTTATTTTTAAAGTGATTTTTTTTATTTTAAAATTTATTTAATTATAATGTGTATAATATAATAATTTTTGTCATATATTTTGTTTCAAGTGAAGAAGATTGAGGAGATAAAAATCGAATCGAAGTAGGCTATACAGGAAAATGACTATTCCGACTGTTTCGAAGACTGAAAAAAGCGTTGTTAAAAGTGCGTTTTATTCGACGGGGATTACTTTGTAGGGGATGAAATTAATTTGGAAGAATAGATAAATAATTTATATTTTATGAACAAATTCATTTTACTCTTTGATCAAAGTGTTATATATATAAATATATAATTATATATATATATATATATATATATATATATATATATATATATATATATATATAAATGAAAATGTTGAGAACGAATGCATTTTAGTAATGAAAATGCGAGGCAGTCGGCTTTGAATGCGTATGAAAATTTAACGTAGTGAAGCGTAGTCGGTGGATTTTGCATTTGGCACGTATTACGTGTACGTTGTACGCGGCGTTAGAGGTCCGTTCTACAGGTTAAAACATATCTATAGTATTGTGCGTTTCAACAATGGCATACGTGTAAAACGGTTCGGGTTTTAATCGCGATAAATGTGTACCATATTGTGGTTTCACCCTTCCATCCGTACGTTTCGAAATATTAATTTCTCAAATTAACTTTTCGTACGGTGAACGTTTTGCCACTTTAATTAGACTATATATATATATATATATATATATATATATATATATATACATAATTTATTCTACAAATATATATTATATTTTGCTTAATTATTTTTATAATTGCGTTGCATCTTTTAATATGTAAATTAATTGCGTATGACTTTAATATTATATTATTTTAAGCATTTGTTTCCTTTTATCACTCTTAATAATGTTAACAAATTCTTCAAATATTAACCGGATAATATCAAAGGTGACTAATAAAAGACCCACTTCATATATTTTTATACAAATTTTACTGTATAACATTGCTGAGAAAGCTGCGAATTCAAATCGGCTTTTCAGCATACGATTATCACTTTTAATCATTTTCATACATTTTTGTTTCATAACTTTACTGAAAATACTGCATTTTCAGAATCGTTTTCGACAAATAATTCATTTTGTCAATACGCATCCGATGATGTATAAGTTTACTCGTATAAGGCACACTAAATTTTGTATCCAAATAATATTAATTGTAATTCAATGTAATAGACTAGTATTGTGCAATTTTTCATACAAAATATCAGTTTTTTTTATTTTTAATTTTTTTTATGCAAAAAAATACTTTATTTACTGCAGATAATGAAATTCGTATTTTAAACATATTATAATCATAATATGTGCCATATTGTATACACGTGTGATAATCAAGAAGTCCTATTAACCGATCGACTTAATAAAATTATCATACGGAGCCAACAAAACGGGTCGTAAGGGATGCGAGAGCTGCATATATAAACAACCCTAATTATTTGCACGTGTCGTATACAGCAAATATAATCGATGTTAGCCTAATGTTTTACTAGATTAGAGACCAATTAGGTCACACACACACACACGCGCGATGCTTCATTTATTATATAATGCTCTATATTGAGATGTACTAGTTAAACTGTGGTTCTCCACCCAGTGCACTTCTGTAATATTAGAGAAAAGCGGGGGTTGTTAGGGGAAAATGTGCGGCTCGTTGAATAGGGTACGCCCTTAGCCGATAGCTCAAATTCACCCTCTCGATTATTGTTTAGCCTTCTATTGTATGAAGAATCGACCATCAATCAACGTTGTGAAACGTGACGAAAAACGAACGATTCTCTTATGTGTCGAATAATAATGGAGAACGTTGAATGTGTCGACGTTTATTATTCATTCAAAAAAGAGATCGACGCCAGACAAGGTTCGGCTTATCGACGATGAACGGTTCGCTTTAATATTGTTAAAAAAAATGTTATTTTTTATCTTTTTTCTTTTTTTTTTTGATAAACGTACATTTGACAACGTTAAAAATCGGCCATTTTTGTATTATGGTTCCCGTCGGCCATTTTTAAGCTTTTCGTTCGCGTCGACATATTAATTATAAAACTTGTATGATATGTTGCGGTTTTTTTTACACTTTTCTTTTAAAATTCAAAACTCTTTTGAAAGCTTTCAAAATAATTCATTATTTTTATAATAATGCAATGGCTTAATGAAAATATATAATTACATTTTTAAATAATTTAAAATTTATATATATTATATAAATTTTAAGGAATAGCCAACTATTTGTATTTATTGACTTCAAATTCATATATGCCACAAAATTTTAGCTTAAATCAATATTTTGAAGGTCTTCTAAAAAAAAATATTTTTGGAGCATATTGGCTACCCCTGCTCTAAAATAATAAAAGGGATGTTATTTGTGTAATGATAAGTTGATATCAATTATAGGCATGTGTAAAATTTATAATGAAATATTTTTTTTAAATATTTAGGTATTATAAGAAATGATATCTTTGAACATTTCTCTATTAAAATTATATTATATATAAAAATTGAATTATTATTGATTATTAAACTATCTTTCGATAAATTTCAGATCATCGATATAAGTAAATTTATGTTTCGATCAAATATTTAGTGCAATAATTATGTTGATTTCATAATTAACCGCGTTCGTTAATTAATATTACAACATATTTATGGATATCGATTAGAGATAATTTCGAAATCAGTTATTAAGTGTTTGCCGATAACACTTTAGATTAGCACACGCAATATCTGAATTAATTCCATATAATATATTAAGATCAACGGGGTTAATTAGCAATGAAAATTATATAATGTTTACGATATATCATATATGCTGAGAAAAAAAATATGTAAAATTTGAATTTGTATATAAAATGTAAATTCTTTATTTATTCTTCCAAATCAATTTCATTCCCTTCAGAGTAATCCTCGTCCGATAAAGCTTTGAAGACCTTCTTCGATTCGGTTTTTATCTCCTCAATCGTGTCAAAACAGCGTCCCCGTATTGGCCTTTTGAGTTTGCTGAATATCCAGAAATCGTACGGAGCCAAATCAGGCGAATACGGTGGTTGTAAAAACACGTGTAATTTGGAGATAATTAAACTTTTTGACAAACAAACGCTTGGAAAATGTTATAGACAATCCTACCAATATAGAAAAAAAATACAATTTACTTGCCTTTCTAATGCCAAGGAGTTTTAAATGATAATTTCACCTTACTTTTTGATCACAGTAGTGTATATATTATTTGAAGATTAAATAAATTTAACGTACATTTGTACATTTTGAACAAAGTTCTCGTAACGGATTAAAGTCGCGCGCTTTTACACGTCAATGTTTTATTAAATAGAACCTTAATAGTCGTAGTTGAAGTAGTAGCAGAATAAGAAGACCGTATAGGGTTAAAACATTCAACATTAATCGTACACGAAAGCCCTGTCCTTCTATCCTTTAAAAGGGATTTTGTCCGGCTTTGAACGGTTTGCGGTCACGTCTAGAACGAAATTCCAACAAATTCTAATCCTTCTTTTTCAGCACTTTCGCGTGTGCTTCGCGGATAAGACCCTTGGGTTCTAGGGTCACATAATCTAATTAGACGGACCCTTTGGCGTTCACGGTTAAAAGATACATAAAACACGGGCGCCGTAAGCAGTTTAAAGTGATGTGTTTATTATTACGTAATTCGATAGTTGGGCAAACTGGGATTTTCAATTTTACACTATTTCGCGTAAAGCGTTCATAATATTATTTACAATATATATTATTCTAAATATTATATATATATATATATATATATATATATTGTTTCGTTTTTCGACGTCTAGACGCAATACAATTTAATGTAAATATGGTAGACGTGTCGTTTTATATGTGTTTCGATTCACGGGGTTTGATCTCTGGATAACATTACGTGAATTTTTATCGCGCAGATATCTTTTTATCGGCGAAAAATACGGTCATATTTCAAATCTAGCGATGATGAAAAAAAAAATATCGAAGGTCAGACGTCAACCTTGCGACACTGAATATTGTTCAAATAGTATAAAATAAATACGCATTTATTTCACAAATATTATAAAAAAAATACGTTACAAAAATATAATAAAATTATATTTACAGCGGATTGATTCGTTTGATGTCAATTCAATTTTATAATAATAATAGAAAAAAAAAAGATTTCGTCCGAAAGTTGTTTGTCATGTTGTGTTTTATCTCTCAAAAAGGAATAATGTCTAATGATTATATAAAAAAAATGATCTTAAAATTTTAAAAGATAAGATCAAAATTTAGATGTATACATATTTTGTGTAATATTATTATTGAAATAACTTTATCTAAAAATAAAAAAAATATACGTGGTTTTTATATTACCTTCAGGCACTGCTAGTGAGGTCAATAAAAAGTGAACGCAAGCTGCACCAGTTCCGTGACCCACGAGGGTCACATTTGTTGCATCTCCTCCAAATACAGCAATATTCTCTTGAATCCAATGCAAAGCTGCTATCTGATCCATAAGACCATAATTTGCAGGCGATCTTGGATAGTCGTCCGACTTTGGATTCAAAAAACCTTAAAAAAAAATAAAAATATTTTTCATACTAAAATTCATAGATAATATCGTTTTATTATGTTCGAATCAAAATATATATATAATATAATAAAAATGTATATCTTAGAAGAATATATAAAATAAATATATAAAATATACGAACATATATATAATTACGTTCTTTGTTGGTTTTTCTTATACTAGATCGTTTTCTTTTTCTCGTTTATGATAGATTCGATCGTTACGACGAAGGGAAAAATTGGCAAAAGATAAGGGAAACTCGCTACGAACTTGTTCCCCTCGGCTTCGCATCGGGATAAAAATGCCATAAAGAGAAAAAGTGCAACCGTTTTTTTTTTTTTTTTTGGGAAATTATTGGCCTATTAAAAATTATGGTACGGAAACGCAGGACTCGTGAAAAATCGGTTTTTCACGCACAGAGGAAATGCGAAATAAATCGCCCCTAATACTCGGCAGTGTCCCGCCATTTCTAACAATATTTTTTCTTTAACTTCCACTTCCTTTTTACTACGACAAATATACGTATATAATATATATATATATATATATATATATATATATATATATATATATATATATATATATGTTGTAGGCAATTTGAGTAATTTTATAAAAATCCTACATAATGTTAAATTTAATATGAAAATTATATGTAAAAGAGTGAACGTGTTTTATGTATATCGTTAAAAAAATGTTAGAAAGCACGGTCGAAATTGAATTTGAAAAATATATGAAAATGTTTGTAACATATATATATATTTCACTGTTTGAACTAGAGAATACACCGAAACGATTCTCTGAGATTTCGTAATATAAAAAAAAATAAATAAATGTTTAATATAGCGCAGTATAAACGTATAGAAGTAAACTGTGTGCGAAACGAATTGAATTTAGAACGAAGCGTGAGTGGAAATTTTCACGTTTCGATGTAAATATTGCGAAGTGAACTTCGGTTTACTCAAAAGCAAATTCTCTCTAACTGTAAGTGTTCTCGAAACGATCTTGGAAGTGATTATTTTCTAAACAAAGTCTCAGTCGTTGCACACCAAACATTGTCTGAATACATAAAACGAAAACTAGAAAGTGTACGGAGTCGTTCCGGAAAATGGCCGGATTTCTTGCTGCGAATAAGAAATTTAACATTCTACGTGTATTTTATAGAAAAAAATAAACAAATAAATATATGCCATATTGTTAAAATAATATTTTCAAATAAATTCATCTCTCATTATTTGTATATATAAATGTTAATAATAATTTTCTACAAGTTGTACTAAAGTGAGAATTAGTCGCAATTTTTCCACATTAACCATCTAATAATGCACGGTTGTTTTTCACACAAAAATGTAACTATGAATATTAGATTCTTTATTTTGTATTTTAAATGTACATTTTATAACAAAAATTAAAAACGAGTGTAGATCGTTCGCGTATCATTATCAACTACGAACAAGTTGAAGCGTACGAGCAGGGCTCGGGTTAGTGCAATCGGGCAAGTTTGGCGCGCGCGAGCAACGCTCGTCTAATAGCATTAAGTGGTTAAAGTCATAAAAATAATCTATATAAATAAATATATATATATATATATATATATATATATATATATATATATATATATATATATATATTTATTGATATAAAAAGGCATCAAAATACAACTCATTTTATATTGATTATAAATTTTATATAATGAAAAAATTGTAATAATAAAAATATAAATATATAAATTAAATTAAACATTGATTAAGAACAAATATATTATTAAAAATGTCCTCGTCCATTTTATAAGACAAGAGGACAGATGAACTAATTTAAGTATACGTTTATCCTTATGGGAAATTTACCCTTTTGTGGTGAGATTTTGGGATCATCCGAAGCAACTTTAATTAGTTTTTTGTTTGGCAAAAACTTGAGAATCTCACGTGTTTATATATATATATATATATATATATATATATATATATATATATATATATATATATATATATATATATATACATACAGGGTTAAACACAGTAATGTCTCTATAGAATTTAGGGCAAGAGATACCCTTTATTTGGTCTCTCTAAGCGTACTTTCCAAACTGTTTACAAAGCATATCCACTCGTTCATTGATCCAGTGTACTTAAATTAATATTTGAAAGCTCTCATGTATTGAATGAAATGCCATTGAACACAAAAATAATCGATTCCGTTATCAAATCTTTTATTCCGATAATATAATATTAAATATATTATAGATTCTATATATTATAAAAGAGTTCATAATGTATATTTTTATGATTCAAGTATTTTTATATTATTAATATTATATAGAATATACTATTGTGATCAAAAAGTAAGGTGAAATTTGTATTTAAAACTCTCGAGCTTTTTTTTTATCTAGGAAGGTAGGTAAATTGACAGGATTGATAGGATTGTCTATAACACTTTCCAAGCTTCTGTTTATTAAAAGGTTTAATTTTGTTTTTATAACTTTCGTTTCCTTCATCACGATTATGTACCATTTTTAGTGATTTTTTTGCAAAAAATTCGACTCATCATTCCACAACCACAATATTCGTCTGATTTGGCTCCGTGCGACTTTTGGCTATAGAGAAAACTCAAAAGGTTAATATGAAAACGCCATTTTGATACGATCGAGGAGATAAAAACTGAATCGAAGAAGGTCTTGAAGGCTATACTAGAAAAAGAATATTCTGACTGTTTCGTGAACAAAAGTGCGTTTTATCTGATGGTTATTACTTTGAAGGGGATGAAATTGATTTGGAAGAATAAACAATATAGAATTTAAATTTTATAAATATAAATGTACTAGTTAAAATGTTGATATTTCAATTCTAGTCGAATTATTGACATAATGTACAAATTGATAATCGGAACGAGTTCGAAAACCTATATAAATTTCAATATTTGGCGAATCACTCATCCTCGATCGTTTTTACGCGCGCACCAGAATAAAAGCAGAATCTAGATTAAGGGAAAATGGAAATTGTAATTTTTATTCGTTTCGATTTTCTTCAAGAGCTTTTTTTTTAACAAAAAAAAAATAAAATAAAATATAAACGAAGAAAAAAGCAACGAGTGATATTTGCACGATCGGTTCGATTCCCTTTCAAAATAATTGGATGAGAAACGATACAACAAATAGCGGTGAATCGCGAAACGAAAGTATCGTAATACGTCATTAAACGAAAATAATTCCTTTTATATATATTTATATATATATATAATATATAAATATATTTTTCTTCATCATCTGGTCGTTTGTTCTTCGTTTCGTGGCACGAGAAATAGAAGAAAATCAAATAAAAAAAAATATTTTTCTTATCATTCGGCGACGATGTAAAACGATCGTTACGAAATCGAAAAAGAAAACGAATCCGCATTATTATATTCATAATTCCGTGACGATTTGATTTCGATAACGTTATTATTTCGTATTGAAAAATTATCGAATTATTATATATATATATATATATATATATATATATATATATATATATATATATATATAAAGCGTTCTTTGATATATAAATATATATGTAAAAATGTTTTTATTTTCATTGACCTAATTGTAAAAATTTTAAATCACGACTACACGTAGATAGAAAGAATTTTATTTTAAATTATAATACAAAAAAAATTCTTACTATCTAATATATAGTATATAGCAAACACGAAGCTTTTATAAAAGCGACGCTTTTTGAAAGAAGTATAAAAAAATGGAAAAGTTCTCAAGTTTTCCTTTCTTTTTTTTTTTTTTTTTGATACTTTAGGTAGCTCTGTAATAGAGAGGGAGTTTTCATAAAACTTACTACTTTGACAAAACAGAATGGACTATAAATCATACAATTTTCAATTACTGTTTGTTATTTTTCTTCTTTCATTATTTGACTTTTTCTATTGTTCAACGATATCTAATATTAACTATAATTACGTCTAGAAAAAAATCGTTAAAAAAATATTATATTAAATATGGCTAATATTATAGTAGTTAAATATAGTCATTGAAAATCAATTATTTTTATAGCGCTGTGATCAAAAAGTAAGGTGAATTCGTTTATAAAAATACAAATTCTTTTTTTATTCTTCCAAATCAATTTCATCCCCTTCAAAGTAATAATCATCAGATAAAACGCACTTTTGCCAACGCTTTTTTCAGTCCTCGAAACGGTCGGAATAACCTTTTTTCCGGTATATTCCGTTTTTATCTCTTCAATCGTGTCAAAATGGCGTCCCCGCATTGGCTTTTTGAGTTCACTGAATAGCCAGAAGTCGCACGGAGCCAAATCAGGCAAATACGGTGGTTGCGGAACGATATGAGTCGAGTTTTTGGCAAAAGAGTCGCAAAAAACCAGTGAAAATCTAGGAAAAAGATTTAAAAATTACCTACCTTCCTAATGCCTGGGAGTTTTAAATGACAATTTCATCTTATTTTTTGATCACAGTAGTATGATAAAGATTATGATGTAAATATGAAATATACGTAAATTTTTTACACGTTTTTATGAAATAGTCGTAAAACAATTTTTTTTTATTAGAAAACGAGTTATAAGTAATATTTTTGTGAGAATTTTGTATTAGCGATTTTTCACGAGACATTTCGTAAAAATCATCCAGTTTCTTTGACAATCGTATATATATTATACAATATTATGTAAATTCCGAGTAAATTTGCTTCCTTTCAAGCTATTTCGTCGTATATATGGTATATATGGTATATATATATATATATATATATATATATATATATATATATATATATATATATATATAAATATACGTAACTCGAGCGTAACTAATTCTTATTTCTTTACTTTTTTTTCCTATCCCGAAGGTACGTTACATTATACGTTCTCATTATTTGCAATCGTTTTCGACTTTACTCGGATTAATGGTAATTCGAATCCGTTGCGAAGTGAACATAATATTATGGAAGAAAAAGGTAATAAAATTCGTCGTGGATTTATTCATAAATTATACTAATGATTGTTAAAATAAAAAAAAAATATATCACCGTAATAATCAACGCAATTATCGTTGACTTTTTACTGATACTTTTAACAGGGTTATTAAATATATACATATATTCATAGAGATTGCCGTAATGGAATTGTTCATTTTGAAATTATTTTTTAATATTTATATATAGAGATTTTTAACAATTTTAAAGGTTCAACGACAAAGCCAACGGATTTTTTTTTTTGAATTATTTCAAGTAGTTTTTTGCGAATTGTATACGAATGGACAAGTCTGAGCCGATTAGTTAAAGCTTTTTCACATTTCTGCGCAAACATTGTTAGTCGGTCCTGTGCGACATCTGGCCTCCACAATGAATACGATTATCCTCGAAACCGGTTTGCGGTTCAAATTCACCCCCAAACCCTTATTTCAAGATTCGCATTCTTTCAGCCGCCCCCCAACCGACCAACCCGCCGCCCCATCCTTTGTATAATAAATACGATCCATTTTTATACCGCGGATTTTTCAGTTTGCACGAGAATAAAAAAATATCATCAAAAATATAAAATAAAAAAAAAAGAAAAAAACGGTAACAACTCGGAAAACTCGATTCGATCGCGGAAAATTCGCCGATTTTCGAATTCCATTCTCTTTCGATTTTTCGCTCTAATCGAGATCGTTCTAATGGACTTGATTTCCGATATTACCTTCGTCATTAACTTAAATACTCGATGAAAATTCGAAAGCATATTTGTTCCCGAAATAAATTGGGAAATTTCTAGATTTTCGAAAATATTTACTCGGCACTCATTTGTAAAATTTAATTTCATATTTGTTCTATATATTGAAATTTTATATATTATTTTATATTAAGAATATATAGATTTAAACAAATATATAACACGAATATATTTTTTAGTAAAATAGTAAAACACAGACGGTAGGGTCAGTTTCTGCGAAATGGTCAAGGTATGATACGATAAATTTTTATTGGATCTTCGTAACTACGTGTCGTATTTCAAAAAAAAAACAACACAAAAGTAAAAATAAAGGACAAAAGGTTAAATTGAAAGGAAAATTATTCACGTGTGTCGTTATATATTTGCGGAGTTTTATTCGTAGCGGCTGAACCTTCGTATTTCGTTTTTGTTTTTCGAGTTTAACTTTAGCAAATGGCAAAGATGAAACGGTATACCTTGTTAAAATAAGTTATATATATATATATATATATATATATATATATATGTCAAGGATAATATAATAAAATTCTCAAGTAATTTCTTATATAGTATTTCAATCGTTAAATCTGAAAACGATCAATAGATATAAACGTTTAGAATAATATAAAATATGAAAGCAAATGCTTTCATATTTTTGTGCAATTTTCAGTAATATAATTATTATTGTAATAAAATGAACAATTTTACCAAGTTTCAGATCTCTTGAACTTTGTGTTACATAATGAGAACTTTGTGATATTTATTTTTACATTGTAGATAAAGTTATTAAGACACGATTTTCAGTAATAATTTAAAGCAAAACACGCTTAATATATTTATAATATAATAAATTTTATAAGTTTTGACGAGATAACTACATTTACAAATTACCATCTTGCAATCATTGAACAAGTAGCACGATATTATACATATAAAAATTTAATATAAAATTATAATAGTTAAGTAAAAATAAAATAAATCTACCAAAAATATTTAAAATTAAAGGTTTATATTCAGACTTGTCTTCTCTTAGTCTTTGTTAAAAATATTTAGTTTTCGAAGTTTAGTCAAGTAGTTTGAAAATTGCTAAAGATTTGTCTTTAGAATCATAGTATCAAAAATAAGTATTAAAATTATAATTATTAATTATCAGACACAAAGAAATATTTGTAAAATTACATTTAAAAATCATATGAATTATAACGGTTAATCGCGTTGAATAACAGATAACACGACGCGAAAATGTTGACACGTTTCGTTTTAATAAATTAAAAAAAAATATATAAAAGCACGATGTATAATGTCTGAAAATAAAGCAATTAGCTAATTTTACAATTTGTCAAAAATAGAGCGCAAAATAGAAGCATAAAAAACGATGACAAATTATCGCATTACTCGAGAGCCAGAGCGAAAATGTTCATTTTTACGGAACGTTGAGCTCGTATGACCAACCGTAAATGTATAATAATTATATTATATAATAGTACAAATATACCAAACTGTATTCACGTTTGAAATTTTTGAATATAATTATATCGTTTTTTTTTTACTGTAAATTTGTTTACGAATGCAAAAATGTGAGCGCGTTCAAAACGGGGCACGTTATAACAATGCGATCAAAAAGTTAGGTGAATTAATTTATAAAATGTAAATTATTTATTTATTCTTCCAAATCAATTTCTTCCCTTCAAAGTAATCTCCGTCTGATAAAACGCACTTTTGCTAATCGTGTCAAAATGGCTTTCCCGCATTGGCCTTTCGAGTTTGCCGAATAGCCAGAAGTCGCACGGAGCCAAATCAGGCGAATACGGTGGTTGCAGAACGATATGAGTCGAGTTTTTGTCAAAAATGTCACGAAGAACCAATGCATTATCGTAATGAATGAAACAAAAACTAGTGTAACTCGAATAATCGTTATAAAAACTAGTGTAACTCGAAGATAATTAAACATTTTGACGAAGACGCTTGGCAAATGTTCATGAATTGAAACCATAATAGCTATCTATATTAAGCTAATTTTAAAAATATCATATCTAGTTTACGACTCAATAAATAATACGTGATATAAGCATATCTGTGCAAGTAGGGCGCATATTTCATCTGAAATATTCAGCGATCCAGTGCAAAAATCGAGTTTATTTTTCACGTGTTGTACACGTGTACGTATTAAGAAGGGACGTAAGTGAAAAATGTGTAAAGCCTATACGGGCTACACGGCGGTATATTAAATCCTAGGGGTGGTCCTGTGCGAAATTGACCATTGTTCCAGTGGCGTGCGTTCGGGAATCCCGGGTTTTAAGGTCTCCCCTTAGACATATTAAAGGGATCCTTTGGTCGGTCGTGTCGGCGACCGTTTCGAAAACAATAGTACCACATAAAATTACACTTTAATTTAGATCGGCGTCGGATAGTTAATATTTTATAAGCGGGTCTCATTTCGCATTGAACGTGAATTGTATAACGGCATTTAATTTAGAAACGGGGTTTTCGCTTTCGTTCGATTCTCTCGTCGGCGAGGCGCTTTTAATGTGAAGGCGACTGACTCGATTTCGGCGATTGTTGAAAAATTTAATTATTACGCGCGATAAAATGGCACGCGTTTTGTAATGCGATAATAAAAGTGTAAATATTCCTAATATAAAATATATACTTTTTACTGATGCTAAATGTAAATATTTTTAATATATTAATAAATAATATTAAAAAAAAATTCTATATATAAAAAAAGTTTAAAATCTCTGATATAGACTTGATTTGTTTGATTAGAAATAAACGATTTAAAATCATATAAATGTTGACACATGAATGAATTAAATTATCAATGAGAGTAATAATAAATTATATCGATTGATATATATTTTTTAAAAGCAGTGACAAATAAACTACAGTCCGCAAACAATATGCGGTCCGCGCATATTTACAATTTTTTACATCTGTTTTTCTTCTTTTCATAAATAATATTTTAATATTTTTTTATATATGAGTAAAAAAATGTATTACAACTAAAAAATTTTTTTTTTAATTAGCAAAAAAAATAGATTTTAACTTCTTTTATATATTTTAGTTACGAAGTAACAAAAAAAGAAAATCTCCATTTCCCAAAGGTTTCACATAGGCCTCGTCTACTTTTCACCTTATTAATTATTTAAACTGATTAGTGTTGTGTTGTGGAGAATTCCTTAACCATTCATAATATATATATATATATATATATATATATATATATATATATATATATATATATATATATATATATATTTATGTATACATATATATGTATACAAAGTGCTGTTTTATTTTTAATTAAAAAAAATGTAATTACGCTTAAAAAATGTATTTATTTACATAGTAAAATATCTTCCGATTCATTCTACTTTAATATTATATATTGATTATTTACGTTAAAACGCTATCGTTGTATGAAATCAAAACGCTACAATATCAACTGAATTTTCTATATAGATATAATAAATATTTATATCTTGTTCAAAATACATAATAAGAAGCGATTTAGCAAAGATATTCCGTGTTTGTCGTATAGATTATATTCGTTGTTTGAATATAGAATTTACTATATATATATATATATATATATATATATAATATGTAAAATTATCCTAGAATTCTAATTTGAAACATTTGGGAGGGCGGAGATCGTTTTCGAACAGTTTACCAAAAACCGAACACAGAATCTGTACAAATAGCTATTTTACTTGTTTATCTATTATAAATCAGGACAAGTTCAGGCTTGGCACGATAAATAACCGTCGCAAAACCGATGCAGATAGATTTTACTATACGAAGCCAATGCGAAAACTTTTCCTGGAGTGCAGCAAAAAAAAAAAAAAAGAAAAATACCAAAAAAAAAAAGGAAAACGGAATTTTCAACGTCGCAACGCAATGGAAAAATATAATATTAGAGTTAAATTATACGTTAAAAAAAAGGGTACCACTCGGGTTTAATCATGCAAAATATGAACACTCGACCTTTTTAATGATACACTTGGAGGGCACTTCACATTTGTGCGAGCGTCGTATAGTAAAAAATTTAATACGTCTCGTGAGTTTTTAATATAAGTATATATATATATATATATATATATATATATATATATATATATATATATATATATATATTTAATGGGGCAAAGAAAAAAAAATGCCATTCGTAATGTGATATAGTATAATGGTAAGCTTTATTAAGAGTTGGGTACTTAAATTTTCGAAAAGCGATTGAAGAAATTTTGATGATTTTTATTCGTTTGTAATCGATTTTAAAAGAATAATTTAACCGATCGCCTTTTATTTTTTAATGAAATATGAAATATTCGCACATTACTGTGATCAAAAAGAAAGGTGAAATTGTCATTTAAAACTTCCGGGCATTATTAGGAAGGCAGGTAAATTGTAATTTTTTTTCCTAAGTTGGTAGGACTATCTATAATATTTGACAAGTGTCTATTTGTCAAAAGGTTTAATTATCTCCGAGTTACACGTGTTTTTACAACTCTTGGTTCCTTCATCATCATAATGCACCATATGTACTGTATTGGTTCTTCGAAACTTTTTTCACAAAAACTCTACTCATATCGTTTCGCAACCACCGTATTTGTCTGATTTGGCTCCGCGCAACTTCTGGCTATTCGGCAAACTCAAAATTCCAATGCGGGGATGCCGTTTTGACACGATTGAGAAGATAAAAACCGAATCGAAGAAGATCTTGAAGGATATGAAATTGATTTGGAAGAATAAATAAAGAATTTACATTTTATAAACAAATTCACTTTACTTTTTGATCATAATATTTTTGTATATGTATAACAGTGAAATGTGAAAATGGTTATATTGTACGATGAAAATTATAAAATTTGTCGTATATTATGAGATTTTGTTTGTTATACGGGTGGTCAGGAAAACACTTTATGGACACGGTCCAACTTTGTGTGAATATTTTGAAAATATATGACCTAAAACATCGAATAAACCCCCGCATGGCTTTCAGCAGAATGACGAAGTTGTAATTATTCTCTATAAGCCGAACATTTGTTCTATTCACACGACATTTTCAATTATTCGCGTAAAATATGGATTAAAGATCTTTCGTGTTTATTTAATACTAGAGAATAGAAATTGGAAATCAGTATGCGATTGAACGCGATATTTAAAAATAAATTCCACATTGTATTTTGTATAATTTATTTTAAAATTGCCATTATATTTGTATATAAAATAAATATGAAATGTTAGTAGAATAAAAGAGTGTATATAAGTATAGTTTAAATTGTTCAATTATTTTTAATCGTTTTCTCTGCCATTAAATCGGATAACTTGATATATTTCGGGCAATCTAAAATGAATATTTTTCATTTATATATATATATATATTTTTTTTTTTTGTATTTTGCTAAAACAGCATTTATTTCGTGAGAAGACTAAATGAAATGCATAATTAACTCCGGGCATTGCGTATATTTTTCTTGTAAATAACGAAGAAGGAGGCGTTAAATGTGACATTTGTACGATAAATGCGAAAGATGCAATGTGAGGGGAGATTTTTTCCTTAATTTTCAAAAAAAAAATATATATATATATATATTTATATATTTAAAAAAGACGAAAAATCGTCGTAAGCGAGAGATTTATGCAGATTGAAAAAAACCGGATATTAACCGTTCTGGTATAGCGTAAAGAGAGACGCCGGCAAAAACACAATTAAATTCACGTTAACGCTTAAGAGTTCTCTTCTTTTAGACGATATTTAATTTATAAATATTTCTATGTGAAAAAAATAAAATAAAATAAAAAACAAAAATGTTATCGTTTCGCGTCTCGACGTCTCCAAAGATCTTTTATTATCGTCCGCTGACCGAATAAAACGACGCAATAATATTACATTTTTACTCATTGGCCAGATGAAACAATGCTAAAAAAAAAAAAAATATTTTTTTTTATTTGGAAAATTACGACAACGGCTACGCGATGATTTGTATAAATGAAAATTGAAAGAAAATTGTGTTTTTTTTTTAATTTTTGTTTTCACGTGCGCGAAAAAAAATAAAAGCGGTGCGAAAATTTCGACAGTAAATTAAACAAAAATCGCGTTTCGTCAATGTTTAAATAAGTCTCGATTGAATTTTCGTCAATATAGAATCGACTCTTTGTATGTGTTTAACCAATTATTTCGACGTGAAAGCGATACCTTTCGCAATTTAAACCGTATAATCCGCTAGTTGAAATCGTTTCGTATTCATCGAATGTCGTTTTGTACATATATTTATATATAAAATATATTTTTTTTAACGCACAAATGCGGTATCGCTGTTTGAATATAAAATCGAGTAACGATCGATCATATATATATATATATATATATATATATATATATATATTGTGCGTATCAAAATATCGCAAAATTAAAATTTCATATTTGTCGACCGTGTTCGCGTTATTTATATGTGAAAATTGTGTTTGACGAAACACTAAATATAATATTTTGATGTATTACAACTATTGAAAAATAATATTTTAAATATATTTTTTTTGTATCATTTTTATTATTTAATTGTAATATTAATCGTCGATGATATTTGATTACGAAATCGCTGATATATATATATATATATATATATATATATATATATATATATATATAAGAAAATGTATAAGGATATATTCGTAGATAGAGCGAATTATTTTTGAAGGTTGAACGATATATTTGGTGCAAAACGACGGAAGGATCAGTGAAGTAGAATTATCGAAGGCAGATGAGGTAACACCTGGTGTAGAGGATGGGTCATGATTGAAAATTCAAAAGCTTTTCCGAGCGTGGTTCTATATCGGACCAGCGGGAGAAGGCGCGCGTATATATATATATATATATATATATAAAGTGGAACTTAAAACGAGAAAGCAGAAAAAGATTCAGTAAAAGAGAATCAGGGATAGGTGCTGTAAAAAAAAAAAATAGGGAAAAAAAAATTCCGAAAAGAGACAGAGGTGGAAATGACGAGATTTTCGCGTGAAAAAAGGTCGTTGGCATATAACTGAAAGCGTTTTGCAGAAGCTTTTGCCATCTGTTACCGGATTGTATTGCCGAAAGAACGACACAGCCTCTTCAAATATAAAACAATATCAAATACTTAAAGTGAACTGTGAAACGTCTTTTGTATTATATAATATATATATATATATATATATATATATATATATTATGAAATGGTCACAGGTCAGACTATATACGATTTTTTATTATATATATATTTTTCTTTTTTTTAATAAGTAATGTTTGTCATAAAGTATGTAATAAAATGTTTCGTTTTAATTTTTTTATAAATAATTTTATTTTATTTTATTGTTTTAATTTGAAATAAATTAAGTATGAAAATTCGATATAAAAATAATGATTTGGTTTTATTAAGAATATTTAAAATTGAAAAAAATATATTCTTTTTAATTTTAAATATTTAATTTAAAGAAATATATTAACGGATAAAATATTGAGAAAAAAAAATTGAAAAATAGATGATTGAAGATTGCTAGAGAGGAAATGAATATAAAAAATGAAATGAAAAGTTTACAATCTCGTTTAAAAAATAGACAATGAAGAATCAATACTGAAAAATACTGAATAGTATTTTATTTAATATCAGTTATGAAATAGTTGTTTTAAATATTAACCTTTTGCATTTAATTTTTTTTTTCAACCTTAGATTATTCTGAAATAATTATTTTACATGAATAATTGTGTTTTGTTTTTCATATTTTCTAATAATTATAAGATGAAAACGAGTAGAGACGAATAACGATACACACAAATTCCATCATAATGTATAATAATTAATGAATATTTTACATCAAAGAAAATTCTTCAAATTTATACGTATATAAAATATAGAACACTTACATAATATTATTATATAAGCGGATGAAATTGTTCGTGTCGAATATGACATACAATAGAAACAGTTGTAAATTTGAAGTTCTGTTCTCGCAGTAAAGATATATATATATAGTTTTTTTTCTTTCTTAATATATAATATATGTAAGATAAGTGGATCGCGTTCATTAATTCGCAATCGGTATTTTGTATAATATTTCTATGTGACAGTTTTGCGAAACGAAACGAAACGTTATACGTCTGTCAAATTAAATAATATATATATATATATATATATATATATATATATATATGAATTCGAGCGAATGTTCTTAACGAGTTCGTTTTCAATAGTTTTCACTCGTCGACTGTGAAATTTTCAGTAATTAAAACTTTCGCCCGCGAATCGAATCAATTATTAAACGCATTAGAGTTTTCCTCGGGAAAAGCGCGCCCCATCTTCAATTATTGCTGGATATCTTGTTTTTTCTTCATTTTCAAGAAAAACGCATTAACAACGCCACTTAATTAATATTGAGAAGAATGTGTCAAAAATATTTATAATTAAATAATACAATAATGATACATTGAAAAAGACACTTCGTTTAAACATAGGAAATGTTCATATAATATATTTTCATACATTAGAAAAAAGTAATACTGATTTTTTTAAAAAATATTAATATTTTGCATTTTTTTCTACAGAATTTTTAAATTTATTTAAAAAAAAATATTAAAAAATATTTTGAATTAATATATTGTTAATTAATAGAGAAAAACATTAGAATTTTGATGAATTATTGCACAAGCGAAGACGTTTAATATTATTCTTTCGTCAATAAATAATATTTATTATGTAAAAAAAATAGATGATGTTCATACTGCATTGGTTCCTCGCGACTTTTTTACCAAAAACTCGACTCATATCGTTCCGCAACCACTGTATTTGCCTGATTTCGCTCCGTGCGACTTTTGGCTATTCAGCAAACTCAAAAGACATACGCGGGGACGCCGTTTCTTTATTAATTTTATAAACAAATTCACCATATTTTTTTTATCATAGCGTTATATAGAATGAAAAATTCGCTTCACGAATACAAAAATACGTTTCTTCCCCGTTTATTATAAAATTCAACGACGTTGATATAATAATAATTAATTATTATTAAAATCGATACAAAACACGTATAATTCCAAACATATAAATATCGATATATATATATATATATATATATATATATATATATATATATATAGTGATTTATTCAAAGAGGATTGAAAATGTTCGTTAAGTCGTTTGATAATATAGAACAAAGTTTACTAGTATAGAATACTAACAAGCGCTGAATACTAAATTGATACGTGCTATATCATAGTTAATAACATTTTCGTCTATTATATATATATATATATATATATATATATTTATATATATATATATATATATACAAGTTTTCGTATTCGAATCCTTGAAATATTTATAAATAAATATATTAGAAAGTGATGTGATATATTAGAAAGTAAAATATTAAATATTGTTTATGTGTTATTATTTAGAAAACGTCGACGCAAACAGTACTTAGATATTTGTATATAACAAGAATTGTCATTTGGTAAATATGTCAAAACTATATATATATATATATATATATATATATATATATATATATATATATATATATATATATATATATTAGTAATATATATTATATGTAAGCTATTCAAATAAATGTATATTATTATTGCTACAATATAATACTATATAGAGTATTGATTGTATGACGAAAGTTGGTTCTAATGTTCATGTATATATAAATATATTTATAACACACACACACACACACATATATATATATATAACGTATGTTAAAACTTTATTTTATGTTCAATAAAATGAATATGATGTCACTGTAACTAGTAACGTTTGTTTTTAAATGTTCATAAACGTTGTCGATAATGTTAATAGAGAGCATCGTTTGAAAACCCCTGTTTTCTATTGCAGGACATAATAAATTCATAGATATTTTAAACGTTTGATTATTTTATATATATATTTTTTTAATATCGGTTTATATCGGAGATATAAACCGATATTTTACTATAATAACGTTTACTATAATATATCAAATATATATTACCAACGTTTTACTATAATATATCAAATATATAATATAATAAATGGATTTCGGATGATTTGAATTTTGTTCATATAATTTGAAAATGATAATATATAAATATAATTATTAAAATAGTTACTTTGATTTCATTGAAATATGTAAAATATAGAGCTTCAAATTGATGTAATTCAATATCTTTTTTGAAATTACATTTTCTTTTATTTTATTGTAAATTGAAAATGACATTTCGTTGATTTTGAAAGTGGCAAAAATTCAAACGATTCATCAGAATTAACATTACTTTTTAAATAATGCCAATTATACTAATTGGGATAATAAATTAAGATATAAAAAAAACATCATTCGATTGTGTCCATATTTTTAAATTTAACATATATTGATAATTTTATTAGATTAATGAATTATTATTTTTTTTTATAACAAAAAAAATATCTATATAATCACATATTGCAAATTAAAAAAAAAGACCCCCCGAGTACGGTTGAGATTAATCTCGGGCAACTTTATATCCCGTTATATAATTCAACTTGAAAACGAAGCTTTTCCCCTTTTCAAAAAAATAGGAGCAGCAACAATAATAAAACAGAATAAAATTTCCCCAGTTATGCGAGCGTTACGCGTATACAGACGTACATATATATATATATATATATATATACATATATATATATATATATATATATATATATATATATATATATATACGGGGGAAAGTTCGCGCAGGTTGTGAAAACAATTTTATGGCCGATTCGCAGTCGGCGGTCTCCCAATCTGGTCTTGAGACGGTCATAAACTCGAAACTTTAGTGCCCACCGTTTTGAATATTCAAATGCGTTACGTCGGTTTAACAGCCCTGATGGATTAGTGACGCTCTCGCGGTGCACGCTCCGTATCACTTAACACTTCTTGCAGGTGCGTTCAACTCGATACGTCTTCCCGAATATTGCCGCACGCGCTTGACGTGGGTCGCCATTGGAATGAAATGTTCAAATTCCGAAGTGACAGTTTTATACTACGCACGATTTAACTCCACTGTTTTTTTTAATATTTTATATAATATATATATATACATATATATATATATATATATATATATATATATATATACATATATATATATATACATATATATATATATATATATATATATATATATATATATTAACCAAAAAAATATATGGTATTACATAATATTTTTTATTACTTAAAATGAAATAAGATTAATATTTTTGCATTTGTGTGATGAAAAATATTAAATATTTATAAAAATATGAATTACCATAATATTAATATATTATAAAAATGTAGAATTTTTATTTTTTACCATATTTATATATATATATATATATATATACAAATTTGTAATAAATAAGATTAAAAATAATTTTCATGAAAACTTATGCTTGATTTGATACTAAGCTTAATTGATAATTATAATTCTATTTTAAAAGTATAAAATTATAACGCGTAAATAATTTATATGTATTTAAATACATATAAATTATAACGCGTAAAGTTTAAAAAAATATATTAAAAATATTTAAATCGTATAAAAATAATAAAATTTTTGTAATGATAAATGTATAACACTTTGATCAAAAAGTAAGGTGAATTTAGTCATAAAATACAATTTTTTTATTTATTCTTCCAAATTAATTTCATTCATTTCAAAATAATCCCCGTCCGATTAAACGCACTTTTGTCAACACTTTTTCCAGTCTTCGAAATAGTCGGAATAGTCTTTTTCCTGTATAGCCTTCGAAACCTTCTTCATTTCGATTTTTATCTCCTCAATCGTGTCTAAACGGCATTCTCGCATTGTTCTTTTTAGTTTGCCGAATAGCCAAAAGTCGCACGGAGTCAAATCAGGCAAATACGGTGGTTACGAAACGATATGAGTCGAGTTTTGACAAAAAAGTCGCGAACAACCAATGCAGTATGACATGGTGCATTATGATGATGATGGAACTAAATTTGTAAAAACAGATGATTGGCAAATATTATAAACTGTTCTACCAAATTACGAAAAAAAAATACAACTTACTTGCCTTTTTAATTTCACCTTACTTTTTGATCACAGTAGTATATTTTTATTTTTACACTTCAATCTATTATAAAAAAATATACGTTTTATAAAATCTATCGCGATTAAATTATTTGTCTATTTTTGTCAATAAGCTCGATTATTAATCGTTGTAAATCAAATTTCGGTATATCAATCAAATTTCGTATAACGCGCATGTTTCTTATGTGACAAATTCGGCTGCGACAAATCATTTAATTCAGTTAATTTCTCAACAAATGTATTGTTGGAATTTACGATGAGTGCTTCACGAGTTGTCTGGGAATTGTTCAAATTGTGAGAATCCTATTTATATAGCAAAGCTGAGATTGAACGTAAAGCGGTTTGCGACACTTCAATTTAAACCATTACGTTCGTATTTCGCTGCAGTCGGAAACACTAAATGTATTTAAACAACAATGTCTAAAACGTTCCACTATTTATAAAGATAAAGAACAGATTTGTTTGTTGGACAATTATATACATTATCGACAGTATAATATTAACATTAATATTCATTGAAATTGTTTTATTTAAAGATAAGGCGATAAACCGTCCCCCTTTTTGAAGTCGTGTCATCTTGCAAAAATGTCCCCCTTTTCGTTCTTTTTTTTTTATACATGTGTAAAAATGTTGGTCATCTTATTCCAAGATGATTATTTTTCTCCTTCCAAAGATATTAAAGATTTTGGAGATTCATGTTCAATAGCAATAAATGTCTCCTCCTATTTCTGATCATGGATTTTACTTCATCAATTTTATAATCTATAGTTTTACAAATTATTATAATACTTATTAAATATAAATATATTAATTTATTAAAAGTATGAATTTTTTTAACTTGAAATATATAAAAATATATCCATAATTCACTCCATTATATATGAAAGTTGTTCATAAATTTGGCAATTCATTAATATTTTATAATAATATAATGATTATTTTTTAATGAAAATACACCAACATAATAAAAGTTTATAAATTTATCTTCAAATTTATAAAGAAGATTGCTTTCATAGAAAATCGTATAATTCCAAATGAGCACACTGTTAAATATCAATGTTTAAATAAGTTTCACTATATTCTATGTAAAAATTTATATATAAAAGTAGAAATTGTACGTTTCCATTGTAATAAACTCTAGTTTAATAATTTAATTTTTATTACAGTCAAAGAAAGACGAATAATAAAGATGGCATAATAGGATGAATATTAAAATTCACTTACCTAGTATACCCAGTCTGTAGTTGACTGTTACTACGACGAGTCCCCCGTAACTCGCCAGCACGGAACCATCGTAAGGATTCCCGGAACTCCATTCGTAACTTTCGCCGTGGATGAAAACCATAACCGGATATCGAGTGTGAGTATCCCTGGCGCCCACTGAAAACATAATAAGAATCGAATTAAAAATTAATTTACACGCGACAAATTCAAACGGAATATTTTAATGAATTAAAAACGAGATAGAAATATACATATATATATATATATGGAGAATGGGGGAGTATCGTTAATTTTGCATCGTTCGCGGAAAATCTTCGGACCGGTTTCGAATTTCAAACAAAATTCAACGTACACACGTATAAAAGCACGCGCGTCAAAAATAAAAAATTCACTCTTAAATTATGACGAGAACACTCTTCAACTTTTGAAAGTAATTACGTTGAAGAGCGACGAAAGCAACACCGTTCTGTGTAAAGTTTGTCGCAAATTTTGTTTCTTTCTTCGTATAATTTTTTTTTGTTCTTTCTCATTTCTACATCGTTACATATATATATATATATATATATATATATATATATATATATATATATCTTGGTTGCTGCTTTTCTGTGTATTTTTTCGCTTTTTTTTTCGATGGTATGAGGTCGTTTTCGGTATTGTTTTCGGGGTGGCAAAAAAAAAAACTTGACCCTCGGACTGCCGAGCGCCTCTTTCCGGGGTCGCGTTTACTTCTTTTGTTTTTCATCACTATTCAATAAACGCGGAAAGTTTCGCGGAAGGGTCCCCCGCCATAATATAATAATAAAAATCACGAGATAAACGTCATTTATGCGAACGGGGGACGGACGAAAGAAATAATTAAAGTGTTTTATTGCAAAAGTTCTACGAGTGGATCTCGTCTACGAAGAAGAAAAACAAAAAAAAAAAATAAAGAAGAAAGAGAATGTTAAAAAAAAGAAGATTCGTGAAAAAAAGTTCGCGAATAACGCCAAACAAATATATATATATATATATATATATATATATATAAACGTTTTCGATGCGGAAAGAGAGAACGCAATTTTCCTGTGTCAAATTTTATATAAAAAGACATATCAATCATTCGTATTTATAAATTTGTACAGACATTTTGGGAACTGTAAAAAATATTTAAATCAAATTGAAATTAAAAGTTCTTATGTACTTTGTTAAAAAAATAATATCTTTATAAAAATTAAAAAAAAAAATTGAGTTGTGATTTTTGATATTATTTAAAATTTCGATACATTTAATTATAGAAATGAAAAAAAATCTTAGTGAATCGATATTTAGACATATATTAGACCTTCTGTTTAACTTTCTCTTTCTTTCTCTATATTTTTAATTTACACATCAAAGAGAAGAAAAAGGTTCGAATGTTCGAACAAAATATCATGCGAGGTTCTTAAAAGCTTAAAATTTAAAAGCACATAGATTTTAAAAACATCTAAGTTATTTATGCTGTTG
The DNA here is from genome assembly GCA_024500535.1 of Leptonema lineaticorne. Classification (NCBI taxonomy): domain Eukaryota; kingdom Metazoa; phylum Arthropoda; class Insecta; order Trichoptera; family Hydropsychidae; genus Leptonema; species Leptonema lineaticorne. The sequence continues at coordinate 1,482,728 of JANIJI010000009.1, forward strand.
AAAATTTATAATAGGATTTTTCGAAAACCAAAAACTTCAAGTTTTTAACAGCTCTAAATCATAATTTTATCGATTGAATTTTTGAAAGTTGAAAACTGCAGTAGTTTTGAAAAACTCGACATTTGAAGTTTTTAGATCTTCACAACTTGGAGTTTTAAACTTTTAAGATTTAAAGATCAACGAATTTTTAGATCTATAAGCTATTATTTTCAACGAGAACTTTATAAATCTTAATTCTAGCACATAAGCTATCAAAAAATTAAAAGCTTATAAAGATTTTTTGAGAATTTAGAGATTCGAGCATTCAAACTCTTGTACTTCTAGAATATAAATTCTTAAAATTTCATAGAAATTCAACTTAAATTATTGAGATTCAAAACTAGAATAATTAAAATTTTAATTTTTAAATATTTAGAGTTTTGAGCTATATAAAATTCAAAGTTTTAAGTATTCAGTTTTCATTTACAAATTTAGGTCTATGAAATATTGCTATTAAGCTTTTAAAAGCAAAGTCTAAGTTTTTTAATGATTAAAGAATCAAACGATATATATATATATATATATATATATATATATATATATATATATATATATATGTACAGGTCTACATAAACGTCTACTAAAATCTGTCATATTCATCACCGCGTTCAATTTTCAAAGCAGTTTAAAACACCTGCGCCTTGCGACAAATCGCCGTGTACTTTTATTACTATACCGCTAATGTACTGAAAAACTTGACCTTCTGAAAATGCTTTTGCCTATATAAAATTACGAATATATATATATATATATATATATATATATATATATATATATATATATTATAATGTAATAGATATGTGCAATTAATTTTTTTTTCACCCTTTCACCATATTTCTAAATAATATATAATATGAAATAATTATAAAAGAGCTTCTATTATAAATTATGATTGAAATAATAATTTATAAAATTTATAATTCTTATAGAATTACTTTCGATATAAATCAACAAATATAATATATATATAACGAACAAATTTATAACTGTAATTAATGCGTTTTAATGTTGTTTGAAATAAATAAATCAATGCCGCGACAGCTTTTAGGGCTCGAGCCGTTGTTTAAGGTGTTGAATTATTTTTTTTCCGCAGGGTCAAGTCGTCAATTTATCTTTAACCTTTAAAAATTCATTTTTTTTCCGTTTGAAATTTCTAAATGTATTTTTAATGATACTTTTTTCTGTTAACAACCTAAGTGGAATAATACGAAAATTATATTAAGTAATTAAGTAAGTTTTGATGTTTTTGAATTTGAGAAAGAAAGAAAGAAAGAAAGAATGAAATAAAAAACACTTGTATATTTCTATGTAAAATTATTTTATTCACCAAAATAGCTATTTCCGCTTTAATTAACTTTTTCTTTGTGTCAAAATAATTTATAATTTTATATAACTGCATTTTGCTTAAGCGCAGACTCAGTTTTTAAAATTTGCAAAAGGTTAAATCGTACGCTTAAAATGTTAAAATAAATAGAAATATATAAATTTAAGGGTCGGCAAAATATATTTAATTAATGCTGTGTATAGTTATATGAAATTAAATAAAGTTTTTGTAGATTTCAACGAGTGTACTAGTAATATAATAGAGGAAAATTTTCTGAAATTTTACTTTAAAATTTTATACGATATAAATTTTATATGATATTATATAAATTAAATTGTTTTCTTAAAAATGAATTTTTCATGTAATATTACAAATTCAGATGGATAATATTTACAAAAAAATGGATATGACGTTTAAAAAAAGTATAATGAACTCGATTTTATTGTAATTAATCAGTTTTATTAAAATACTTAATTAAACAAAAGTTGGAATTAATAGAAAAAAATAAGTCAAAAATGAAATAAATCAAAGAAATAAGGTTTTTTGTTTATGATTTCAGGTCTATAGTTAACCCATACATCTTTTATAGTCTTTTTCCTTTTTTATACCCTTCAAGATCTTCTTCGATTTGATTTTTATCTCTTCAATTGTGTCAAAACAACGTTAGTCTCCACATTGGTCTTTTGATTTGCTGAATAGCCAGAAGTCGCACGGAGCTAAATTAGGCAAATTCAGTGGTTGCGGAATGATATGAGTCGAGTTTTTGGCAAAAAAGTCAAAAACCAAGATAACTCGGAGATAATTAAACCTTTTGACAAACGGATGCTTGGTAAATATTATAGATAGTCCTATCAACTTAGGAAATAAACACAATTAACCTGCCATCATTATATTTTTATATTTATAGAATATAAATAGCATTCGATAAAATTTAATTTACTTTCAATAATAAACATTTCGAGCAATAGGAATATTCGAGTGACGACATAACGAAAAAGCCACGCATTTTCACATTTTCGAGTTGTGCGAGGGCGAATGCAAAAAGGGAAAATTTTCATACATGTATCTATACGTGTGTGTGTGTGCAATATTCATGAATATTCGACGAAAATATTAATATTGAAATATCGAAGAATATCATACGGATCGACGGATATAAATGTACGAGGGAGGCTTTCGGGTAGTTTGATACGAGTGCGATGTAAGTGTGACATTGTACTAGACGGGGCTCGAAAGGTTATATATATATATATATATATATATATATATATATATCGCGGCCCTCTTTTTTCAGAATTTCGCGTTTGTGATTATCAAATATTTATGCTTTAATATCTGACATACGAAAGCGTGTAAGGGATGTGAATTTTATTTTTGAGTTTGTATCGTCGTAAATACGCTTTTTCTCGAGACGAACGCGTATAATGTATGCGTATGTTCACAACGAGAGCTGAAGGGATGGTTTAAAGAAAAATAAATATATATATATACATATATGAATTGTGCTATAAGTATTCGAACACATTTCGATAGAGTTAAAACCCTCTCGTCTGCGAAAACGGGAACATCAGACGCGCTCCCTTCGGCACTGACGTGAAATTTGCAAATTTAGCAGCCTAGGGCGTATTATGTAAATTCGCGAAATGATTAATTTGTACGTGACAAGCTAGGGAAGAGGAGACGTTAAAGCCCTTGAGTAAGAGCCGGGCATTTTTTTTTTTAAAAACATAAATTCATTTCATTTTTCGTCTACTCGGAGGAAAAAAAAAAGAAAAAAAAGATCGAGATAGAAGCAATGGGCGAGCGAAGGGCGGAAAGAAAAATGCTTCGGTGAAAATTTTTGACAATTATCGTTGTCAGTTTGATTTTTCATTATCAAAATATAAAACGGCACATTCGTCGCACGTCGTTCATTTAATGTGGTGACAAGGCGCGAAAAAAATATATTTATTTTATACGTGTAAAGAACGACAATTCGACGAAATAATACACATATGAATGCACACGCGTGTATACGAGTCGGGTGGGCTTTTTTTGAAATTATTACTTAAATTTTATAACAGCAATAAAACTGCGAGTGAGCGAGGCGCACGTTTGTGATTTTATTGTATTAAATATGAATTTGGGACCCTTTTCGGTGCGGCCGCAGCTGACTTTTCAGAAGAAAGCACCTATGAAAATTCCCATAGGAGGAACGTGATGGATATAAAATAACAATATGTGCGTAACAAATTTTATTTGTATTACTCGTGTATATATATATATATGTGTGAGAGGGTTGACGGGGGTTGGGGGTGCGGTGGAGAAAAAAAAAACGAGGGAAGAAAACACATAAGCGCTCGTATAAAAGTGAAACGTTTTTCCCGCAGAGCGAAACGGGTGGAAAATTTAATCTAGTAACGTGTGCGAACCGCCACCAGGTAACAACGATATGCTAAAAAATACAGCCTCAATTTTAATATCCACAAGTATATATATAGGGAGGGAGGGGGGAGGGGCACTTCTTCGGAAACACAACTTTCGGTGCGGATTATATTGCTGAAAAATTTGCATGAGATAAAGCAACGTGTTCGACGATCTCGGATCGAAAGGTTAACATTTTTTGATATTATATCTGCTATCTGATAGAAATAAAACGAATATACTGTAACTTTTGAAAGTTTGGGAATTTTTTTTTTTTTTTTGAATTTTGGGAATGTGATATTTTGCTCAGTTGTGCGGTCGAATTATTTTATTGGAGTCGGTTCTATGTTGTAAGAATATATATTTGACTTGATAAAAAATGTTTTAGAAACCCTGATCTATAATGATATATAACAGGGGTAGCCCATGGGTGGATTGCAAATCAGTTTTTTGATCACAGTTGGCAGAATCATATTTGAAAAAAGGTTGCAAAGCAATCAAAAAATCTCTTTTTTTACGTTTCTTTTTAAAATCGAATAGTAAAAAACGTATATATGCTGGTTGATAATACGTTTAAAAATTAATCATACATACAAAAAAAATATTATATATAATAATCAAAAAGTGGAGGAAATATGATTATTAAAAATAAATAGCAAAATTGTTAATATAAGAAAAATAATATTTAAAAGTCAGAAATCGAACCAACGATCATTATTAATTATTTTTAGATCACACAGCATAATAATATATATTCATTAACGAGTCAATATTTAACTTTCACCATTTTTTTTGGCAAATAATTCACGACAACGTGCCAAGGAAAAAGAAAAAAAAAAGGACGAAAAATTCTCTCATATTTATTTTTTCTCACAAGTGTTCGCCTTTTTTATTCAATGTCGATTTTTAATTTTAGCCGAAAAGCACGTGAAAATTCTGAAGGCTTTAAAAAGCGGGTCCATTTTACGATTCTTGATTCGAATATTTTTTACGTGCCTTTTTCCACCTTTTTTGTTGAGTCGCCTACGGGCGAAAAGTTTATATACATTCGCGAATATATCAATATATATATATATATATATATATATATATATATACAGGGTAAAACGAAGTGACAAAGTCGATATAAATGTAAAATAGACGTTGTACCATTTCGTTGCCACCGACAAACTGGCTTTACAACCCTTGTTCGTTATATTATTATAATATATGCGAGAAAAATCTTTTTTCTTTATTTTTTTATTTTTAATATGTCATTTATAATATAAAAAACATAACAGGTGAAAATAATTATTGATTCTTTTATTGTAAAAATTTATGAAAAATAACGAGACACTTTTTCGAAAAGCAGAATTTAGTAATTATTTTTGAAATAAATACGTATGGATTGTTTAATGAAGATAATATGAAATTTAAAAAAAAATGGACGAAAGCTATCTTATTCATTTAATTAATTATTCTCGATATATTTTATTGTAGAATATAAATATTTAAAAATAATGAAAATGTTTCAACAGCAGATAAAATCAATAAAATTGAACAGACATCACATGAACGTCATAACTAAATTTTAATAATGAATTATTAATATAAACAAACGCTTTGAAATTGTCAACAATCACAATAATAATCCATTGATAATTTAAAATAAACACTAATTGATTTTGTTTGTACTTGTTTCAAACAAACATATATTATATTATTTATAAATACCCAATTTGCAACAAAAATATATATTAAAAATGATCCGATTTCGTTTTAATAAATAAAAATTATATTTTTTTTGATATTGTGTTATTTTTGCTTTACACAAAGACGCGACACAAGAAAATTTATATCTTAATTCGTAACCATAAAGCTAAGATACCGTAAAAATTCAACAATGAGAAATACAGTAGCTTTAAGTCGGAAAGAAATACAGTTTAATTACGTTGTGTGAAAACAGTAAACTTTTTCTTACAACGAAACGTAATGGTTTAGGGAACAAAGTTGTAACATTTTGGTAGTTAAAACGAAAAAGATTTATTATAACAAACAACGAATATTCAAAAACTAAATATATATATATATATATATATCTATACATAGTATATCGGATTGATATATGTTTGTTTTATTTGTAGAAAACGTTAAATAGCACGGAAATAAGGTAACAAAGCAGTTAAAGCTGCGGGAAAAAGGAAATATGACGGTTATAGTGTTTCGGTGTTAAATTGTCTTGGACGTGTCGTCGACACCTCCATAGACGAACATTTTCCTTTTAGGGCGGGAAGGGAGAGGGAAGGCTGTATAGGAGAAATGAGAAAATATTGGCGGATTTCACGCCAACATCCGCGGAAAAGCTTCGCATTGGGAGACGAATTGCCGCATGGCGCAAATTCGGTTAGTGGTGACTTTGCCCTCTGGGGGTGGTTTTGTCTACGAGAAAAGCGGAATTCTGCGGAAAAACATCGACTTTTGTTTGCGAAAGACTCTATATTTCTAGACTCCTCCTTCATTTCCTGAAAATTACGCGAGACATCGTCGCGGAATCTTGCGTCTTTCTCAAAAATGACACTTCGCCACGGTGAGAAATGTCTGTTTTTCACGGTGATGTTAATTAGCGACAACTGTTTCGCGTCCGTTGAATTTTGAGTGACGTGAAAATTTTCATATATATATATATATTCATGAAAAAAAAACGTATATTTTAATAATAAAATATTTCACAAGTGTTGCTATAAAAAAAGATAATGAAAAACTATCGATTTTATTGACTTATAATTGTGTTATACGAAGTTAACTCACTTTTCACAGATAAAAGCACGTTGTTTGCGGTATAAAAATTAAGAGTCGAAAGAAAAATTAGATTGTTTCACAAGTTAATGCTTGAAAGCAAACAATCGACCTCGACAAAATTGAGTTTTAGTTACGAAACAATATATGACGAATAAAATTAAGCCAAGATAAAGAATAATCTATTTATAACACATGAAACATTCGTCAATATTGAACGATTACATTACGGAAATAAAATCAGAATAAGTGAAAAATTAATAATTATATATTATATATTATATATATATAATCACTCGTTTAATTTTTTGTGTAAAATTGGGAAATATTTGTATGTTGTACAGAGGTTGTGTTCGCGATAAGTTGGTCGTACGATTTATTGAGCCGTTAATGCCAGTCCCTATAGTTTGGCTCCAGTTTATTAGAGCAATCGGTTGTATCCGGTTTCGAGGTCTGAGGTTCGAATCTCCGAAGCCGTAAAACGAGAACATCGAAGCGGTGTGATTTAAAATTGCAGGACATTGTCCCATACCCACCGTTGTCTCCTGTAGAGTTTTCGAAGGACGAAAAGTAAAAATAGAAGTCTCTCCTCTGGTGAAACGTCGCTATTTTCTTTTTTTTTTTTTTTTTGCTACGAAGAAAAATCGTGGCTTTTAGCCTCCGGTGGGTAGAGTTGTCGTCGTTTTGTTGCGGAAACGAAGAAAATACGGAAGAAGAAGAAAAAAGAAAAACACTGACATGTTTGTTCGAGCGCGAAGAAAAAAATAATAAGATTAACCCTTGGCGTCCCGAAAAGCCTCGCTTTGTTTAAGTATATACATGTTAAGTTCGCGAAATAAGATTGTAGCCGTGTTTCTCGTTAGCATTTCCTCGAAAAAAGAACAAAATTCATTTTAACCAATAAAAATATTATACGACAGACGAATAATGAGAAACCATGTCGGTTTATTTTCAACCTGAATTTAAAAATAATTATAAAATCGTCGTTGATACACGTTTCATTCACGATTTAACTTCGAAATATAAATAACGTGTCTTTAATAGCATATTTCACGTTTTTTCTCTGCTTTGACTGCTATGGAAATTTTCAGAAATCTAACTCTACTACTGTTCGTTTTTAGTAAATTTTCTGTTTATGCAAATCAGCATTGATTTTTCGTTCTTTTTCCAGAAGTCATCTAACAATATTATCACTGATATAGTCAGAGTTTAATCGTAAGTGCACAAAAACGGCAAGTAAAAACACAAGACGAGATAACTCGTATTTGGCAGTCAAAGTGTTAAAATATTATTTTCACAACTGAATTTACGCATTTCCCAAGATATTATAGTGGACGATATAAATTGAGATATTTTTATCAATAATGTAGTTTTTTAATGCGATTCGAATTGGAATAAATTATATAATAATATAAAGTGGACGCCGGATATGAGTTCAATTGTAAAATTTTCATGCATTAAATTATGACAGTAATTGACGCATATTGTTATTTTCTGCACATGATTGATTTCAATATGTCGTTGAATTATGTATGATGTATCGATTAAATCACAATTCTATTTATAATATATAACATATATATATATATTTTTTTTTTAAATCATATGACGTTGCGATTCATGAATGTTAATGAAGTTGTTGTCTTTGAAGCGTGCACTCGGTTGTTTAGCAGATAGAGCAGTTCTTTCGTTCGCGTTAAGAACTATAAAGAAACCATTTGGCTAAGTAGGAATCCTTGTTACCGGGTGTACTTTTGCGGTCGCTTCAGAGATTTTTCAGAGTGAAAAATACAAAAAAAAAAAAAAGAAAAGCTTGGAAAAAAAGCGAGCGAAAAAGAGGAAGGGAAATCGTCGCACCGGTTTCTAGGTCTGAAAGGTAAACTGTGTTACTTTTTACAGCAGACGGCGGCCAACTTTCCGAGTCTTGTAAATTATGTATGCCTTTGAGGCGGTTGCGACATTAGTACACGTAAACAAACCTTAACGCATACGATGCTTAAGAGTAGAAAAAAAAACAAAAAAAATATATATATATATATAAAAGTATAACAAGAAATAAAAATAAAAACACTCTTTTAACGTTTCGACTTTTGTGTGTGTGTGTTCTCAGTTAGTAGTCTTGGATGTATTCATAAAAAAAGCCAGCTAGTTGTACTTTTTGAAAGTATTTCGATGTTGTGTCGACCCAATAAATTTTCGTAATGAACTTTTCTCTTCTTACGCGGACGAATCGCGGCAACTTTTTTTAACTTATTTTTATTGCGCACAAATAATAATAATAATAATAATAAAAAAGAGCGTATTTCTTGTGCATGTTTACGAAGTAGAACCGTTTGAACTAATCTGTTTATGCGGACGACGACAACGAAACAACACAACGAGCTTTCGGGACGTCGTTCGACCCCTATATATATATATATATATAATAAGAAACGAGTAAAAAGTAGAAAATTTTTAACGGTAGAAAAAGATTTGTGTTTGAGTATAAAATTGCGGAAAAGGATTAAATGCAATATTCAGATGGAACAAGTGAAAATGCACGAATCAGTGCACGAAACCGCGCAATGCGTTTTCGGTTCGCTTTCAACGATTAAAATTCATAACTGTGCACAGTGGATTTAGATTTCAATTATGTGCCGAGTGCTCGTTACTAAAACTTATTCTTGAAAATATTATGATGATATAATCCGGCGACAAAGGTTGATGATATTGCATAAATGTATGTTGAATATCGATTTTCGACTTAGCGATGAAGCGTTTTCCATTATGAAATGTTCGTAAGTAATGTTGTTTTTATATTGTACAACGAAAAGTCTTATTTACATTATACGTAAAAAAGTTAAATAAAATTTTTCTGAACACGTTGCCAAATTATGAAAAAATATTTAATTATATAAAATACGATATAACTTTATTTTGTCATATCTAAAGATGTGTACTAAAGTTAAATTAATTAAGATTTTTTTATAGTAAATAATTTAAGTTTATAATATAATAAAAGATTACTATAATTGAATTAACCTAAACATTTTTAAATCATAGTAAATAGTTGATGTCCAATTTTTTTTGATTTTTCAAAAATTGGAAATTGAAAGAAGTAAATCAGAAAAAGTGTAAATTGTGACATATTTTTAAGATGTCAACTCAATGTTATTTATATTAAAACTAGAGATCTTCGTTTATAGGTATAAGTTTATATTTTTTTAAATTTAAGATCTTCGAATTATTTTTCTTTTACTTTCTTTAAATTTATATATATATATATATATATATATATATATATATATATATATATATATATATATATATATATATATATATATGGTATATATATATATATATATATATATATATATATATATGGTATATATATATATATATATATATATATATATATATATATATATATATATATATATATATATATACTATAATATCCTAGTAATTTTAAATTATTAAGTACGTACATAGAAATTTAATAGGATTAATTTCTATGTTATAATTGCATACGTGAACCGAACAATTCTAAGTTACAATCATAAACGGCTTTGAATTATATTAAATAGCAAATATAATATAACGAATATAATATATATATATATATATATATATATATATATATACATACATGTAATATTTGAATAGAGAAGTGCTCTTAAAACATACGAGAATAGCGTTTTAACTTTTAAAAGTTAATTAATTTTGCTCTTGCAAACCGAGTAAACTTTCGCAGACAACCATCGCGTAAATACAAAAACCGTTAATTTTTCATTTAACAACTGGGCTTTGTTTCCGGATACCGGTTACATACACAACAAGAAAGTTATAAATAAAGTATAAGGGTACATCTCCTAGTGCTCGACTGAAGGGGTCAGTTTCATGAAAGGAGGCTTTATGTTCGCACCAGCCCCTGAAGCTAAATAACTTCAAAGGACATACATGTTTTACAGTTTTCATATATGCGATACTTGTATGAATATATATATATATATATATATATATATATATATATATATATATTCCAGATTTACACCGTCATCACATGAAAAACCTTTGAACTTATAGGGGTAAATTAGAAATTTGTAATTTTCGAAACATTGAAAATTTGACGTACAATTTAACGTTTTATATAGACGCGTATTGTTTATATTATTAATATACTACTGTGATCAAATTATAAATAGTCATTTTATTTCTAGGTTGGTAGGACTGTCTATAACATTTGCCAAGTGTCTGTTTAATTAATTATCACAATGTTATATTGTATTGGTTCTTCCCGACTTTTTTGCCAAAAACTCGACTCATTTCGTTCCGCAAACACCGTACTCGCCCGATTTGGCTCCATGCGACTTCTGGCTATTCGAAAAACTCAAAAGGTCAATGCGAGGACGTCGTTTTGACACGATTGAGGAGATAAAAACCGAATCAAAGAAGGTCTTAAAGTCTATATCGGAAAAAAAAACTATTTCAACTGTTTCGAAGACTGCAAAAAGCATTGGTAAAAGTGGATGAAATTTATTTATAAATAAAGATTTTACATTTTATAAACAAATTCACATAATAAACATCATATTTATAAATTAAGAACTCAATTTTTAGCGTATCGATCGATATGTAAACGTGAAAGTATAATAATATCAACTTATTACTAACATGTTATCGTTATTGATAATGGATATTGTAGTCGTATATCGAGAAATACATTTCATCAAATGCTAGTAAGCAAACAATTTCTTGTCTTATATAACAATACCTATTGTAACGAGTAAAGTTTGGTAATATTGTACTTTATAACTATGATAATATATCTTTACAAGGGTTCCGACTTGTTTTTCTTAGCTAGTTTTGCACTGAAACTATATGGCCGTATTTAAATGTAAAGAAACGATTCGATCGACGATTATAACAAAGCATAACGAATTTCGTACGATATTTTTATATAAACAATTTTCGTATATTATTTACGAACACAATATAATAATGAAAATATACGACGTATTGAACGATCATTAATCATTATAAAATATACAACGATTTTATTAGTTTATATGTTCGAATAAAAAACGCTCCATTGTTATAAATATATATTGTAATCGTTATTTAATAATGTTATATTTAGTCCAAAATACGAGTTGATTTTCGACTATTTTTCTATACTTTTTCTAACGGTTTTCGAGCGATTCGATATATATATATATATATATATATATATATATATATATATATATATATATGTATATATATATATATATATATATATATAATATATAAATGTATTTATGTGTAAATTTCGTGCCCTTTTTTCGGAAGCTTTCTCGTCGAATATTCCAAACAATTTTCACGGCCTTTGTGGAAAATTTTCGCACGGATACGGAAAATGGGAAATTCGCATTTTCGCGACGTAAACGCGGCCCTGCGGAACTTTTACGCGGGTCGAATCGGTGATTTAATCTGCGATGAGTGTGTCACATAGTCAAACTTACGGAAAATTTACACACAATCCCAATTTTCCGATACGAATCAAACGTTTTATATTTGAATTTTTAAATATAATAAATTTTACAAAAAAAAAAAATTAAATGCCCTTTCCGTATTATATCGTGAAAATATCGTATTTTCCGATTTATTTTTTCCGTTTATTTTGAAATTTATGTTGAATCAAAGAGTCATTAAATATTGATATACGAAAATAATTATAGTATCCTTATGTAAAATAAGAAAATTGGGATTAATAAATGTCTATACTGTGATCAATATGTAAATTGAAATTATCATTTAAAACTCCCGGGCATTAAGAAGACAGGAAAATTGTAATTTTTTTTCCTAGCTTGGTAGAATTGTCTATAATATTTGCCAAACATCTATTTGTCAATACGTTTAATTGTCTCCGAGTTAAATGTACTTTTACAACACTTGGTTACTTCATCATGATAATGCACCATGTTATACTACAATGATTTTTTGCAACTTTTTTGACAAAAACTCGACTCATCGTTCCGCAACCACCGTATTTGCTTGATTTGGTTCCGTGCAACTTTTGGATATTCAACAAACTCAAAAGGCCAATGCGTGGATGCCATTTTGACACGATTGAGGATATAAAAAATCGAATCTAAGAAGGTTTTGAAGATTATACCGGAAAAAAAATATTTCGACCGTTTCGAGAACTGGATAAAGCGTTAGCAAAAGTGCGTTTTATCGGACGGGAATTAATTTGAAGGGGATGAAATTGATTTAATTACATTTTATATACAAATTCACTTTAATTTTTGATCACTCTGTTATATATTTTATATCAATTAAATTATTGCTAGTTTTGTCAATGTAACGTTTGCCTGTCGGATGATGTATCAGAACATAAATCATTTATATATTTGTCATCAATAAAATCTATATCATGACATGTCCAAAATTTAAATATCAACGTTACACACATGTTACAAATATAAATGTATTTGATATTATATAAATATTTATTGTGAAAAGTTTCTAGTTTAATAAATAATTTTTCTGAGAAATTTTCATTTCGGAACGATAGTTGAAACGGGTATATAGCTAAAATTTTCCCACTTTCCACCGAGTCGTGTGCGTGAGGGATGTTTTTGAGCATCGAGCAAACTGACAGTTAGATGGGTAGTTTTAGGTAAACCCAGATACCTGAGACTTTCTAAGCAAAGTTTCGTTCTATATGATGAAAAAAAAAAAAGAAAAAGTTTTTCGCACGAACTATCGTGACAACCCACCACAGGAAAACATGGGAAAATGGTTCAACCCCTCACGGTCGGTTACCTTATTAATGTTGCGTGGCGTATTTCTGTCCATTTGCCTAATGTGGCCACTCTTTGTTTCACTCGAAAGCTTTACACTAGTTCAAAATTTGACCGTTTGTATGTATATAAATGTAAAAAAAAAGTTATCCGAGAATTTGCGTCAAAAATAATTCTCAAAAGCTCGCCTTGAGTTTGAGTTGAGCTTTCTCGTTTTGCAATCATTATTAATGTCTGAAGATATTTTCCATCAGTCAACTTGACATATTGAAATTTGCTAAGGCAATATGAAGAATTGCTTGACCTTTTTGCGGCTTATTGTAGTTTACCTTGTAAACATGCCGTTATAGAAGTGTGCGTGTCAAATCCTTTTGATGTCCAGAAAGCGTCAAAAGCAAAAAAAAAAGGTACGAAAAAAATATATATAATCTGAATATTACATTTTTATAACGGCACCCGTATAATAAATTCGATAAATTTAATGATAAAAGTATTTTACGTCGAATTTTTTCGACATAAAAAAAAACTACGGTTTTTTTCCACGATAAAAATCGAATATTAAATATGTTTAAGGATGAAAATTTTTATTTTATGATATATATATATATATATATATATATATATATATATATATTTTATATTAGAAACGATTTTTTTTAATATGTAAAATAAATTTGAATATCTTTTGATAAATTAATTAATCGATTATTTGAAAGATATTCGTTCGTTTTTCTTTTTGAGAGATTTTAAATTGAAATGAAAGCAATGCATATGTTTGTAACAAATAATCGTATTATACTGGGATGAAAAAATGGGGATCATATAAAGAATATATAGGGGATACAAGCTGTTGAGTATATATATATATATGTGTGTGTGTGTGTATTAAGGGTAGATGCCTCGACAGACAACAGATAACATTTCCATTCGGCGAAAATTGTCTTTCTTGAAGAATGGACGACGGAAGAATGGAACATTGTTACGCTATTAATTTTTCCTATCTCGATCTCAACATCCCCACTGTCTCTGCAGAATAAGAAATGGCCGCGAGTAAATAATATAAGGAAAAAAGAAAAAAAAAAGGGAAAGACTATATAGTGAAAAGAAAAACGAAACGTTTTCTATGTCGCAGCGACAAAGGATCAAAGAATTACAAAGGAGTCCCGGTGCGAATTTGAATTTCAGTCCACACCCCCGTGAAAACAACCCTCTGTGGTTTGTTGTTTATATGGAACATTGTACGTATGTTATATGGGAAGGTTTTAGGAGATACGTAATGTGTGGTTTCTTGAAAGTTTTCTTGAATACACTTCTCCGTATAATAATAGTAAAAATGCTTCTTTTAAGACTATATTCTAATGTTTAAATAGAAAAATCAGTGAAAATAAGTCCGGAAGTGTTAAAGAAAATTTAACCCTTTGTGCTTACAGTCGTCATACCATAGGGTTTGATTCATAATTTAAAATTATAAAATGTTATTCTGATTTTACAGATTTATCAGCTAAAATTGATAATTGTAATGCATCAATATGATGAAAATGGCGAAAAATAAAACAACATAAAAATTTCTTACATTATATTGACTGATGTAATTATTGTTAAATATATATGTAATTAAATTGATTTTTGAAAAACATTTTTTTTGATTTAACGGCAATTTATTATGAGAGTAAAATGTTAAAATGTACAATCTATATTTGGAGAATCGATATTGTTGAAAAATTATTAAATTTAATTTATATAATATTCTTTAATTTCATTAAAAACATCATCTGGATAATGTAAATTTTAATTATAATAAAATGTATTAAATATGAAATTGAAATTTGTTGTGGAAATTATTATTAAAAATAGTATTTTATTAATAATAATAAAATAACACGAACAACAAACAGAATTTTAATGAAAGAGTTAATTTCAATAACTTTAATATAACAATATAAAAATCAAATTATATATCGAATATTTTGTAAGAGAAGAAAATAATCTTATTGAACAAAAATTTTTTATTTCATATTTAAAACCGAAACAATGACAGCAAACTTTCGTTCGCATCTTTCCTATTAATAAACGTGAAAATAAATAAAATTATATTGATAAGAAAGAAAAATAAAAATAAAAGTAAAGAAAAAAAAAAACGCTGAGCTCGGAAGTTAATCGTATTATCCGATGTTGTTTATTTTCGTTTTGCGAACGCATATATAGGTGGTCTATATATGTGGGCGGAAAAGCCTTCAAAAACGGTTTCATCTGCTTTTTCGACGTGGAAAACTTCTATCTGCGGGATTACGAAGGTTCGCGGAAAAGAGGGCGGTGAAGTGAGGAGGGGGTAGAAGGGGGGGGGGGTGGAAAATAGCCGCCGCAGATCTATTAACCGCTTGGAGAGGTGAGTTTTCTTTTTTTTTCCATCTCCTTTTTTTCCACGGACGAGGGGTGTGTGTGTGTGTATGTGTGTGCGTAGAGGGGAGGGAAGGGTCGCGGGAAATTGGGACCGAAAATAACGGTGACCCTTTTATTGCTAATAAATTGTGAAGATGGGGTCATTCTCTAAAATATATAACGCGCCGGAAAATATTTATTGGAAAAGCGATGACGTATTTATTGACCGCCGGCTACGGGGATTATGAGTGCGGTGCGCGGGGGAGGGGTAAGTTTTCTTTTTCTATTGCCTCCCCCCATATATATATATATATATATATATATATATATATATATATATAATCCGGAAAACCGTCATCAATCTCGGAGCCAATTCATTAATTAATCGACCTTATCTTCTTCATTCAATGATCATACTTTCTGATTTTTTGTTGTTTATTTACATCGATGTGTGTGTGTATGTATTTTATATATTTATATATATACAAAAGCGTATGTCAGTTTGATTTATTACGCAGAATATGTTAAATATAAAATTACGTGTTGGCCAAAAGAATTAAAGTCATTTATAATAAATATTAATGCATACAGTGGCCGTAATATCATAGTAATTACATATATTAAGTAAATTTGAATTTAGTGAGCGTAACTCGAACTGATTTATAGCTGGGCGAGTAAATTGAAAATTTTTCGTTAATTTAGGTACTGAGTTAAAAAAAAAAACGAGGAAAATTCTTAAATACGCCTTTCATCAAAAAAAAAAAAAAAAAAAAACTCCTCAACACGTATATTTATATGAAATTAAATTAATTAATATTTAGGTAAATTTGTGAAATGTTTTTAGATATAAATTTATCATTTTTTTTTCCGTGTAATATCGGTTTCGCAGAAATAGAATTCCACTGAGGATTTGATCGAAAAAAAAAAACGCAACATTAAACTGATTTATGCGAATCGAAAAAGTGTATATGTACTCATATATTATAAAAACCATTTACTTCATGACAGATAATAAATTTAGATAATTTAAAGACGATACTTTAGGAATTTATGATATTTTTATAAGTCTATTGAGAGAAAAATGCGTAGAAAATTTACATACAACGAAAAAATGTAAATAATATTTTTATATAAATATTTATTATGTATATATAATAAAATTAATATATATATATATATAATAGGGATTGATTATTTATGAGAATTAATAATAATCAGTTTGCAAACATGATATTGCAATTTGGCGAACGAGTGTCAAAATTTCGAAAGAATTTTCCACTTAGGACAACGAAGGGGCCATCAAAATTGATCGCAGGGTTGGAAAAGCGGACCTCAAGCCACATATAACATTGTTTATCATTTTCTCACCGCGGGTACTTTATTATAAATATGGGCGGTCATAAATTTATTTCGTCGGCTCAAAGGATACCCCCAACCTATAAGGGTGAACGGGGGTCTAGAATTCGTCTGGGGAACGTTTGAAGCGACCCAAGGACCAATTTATTTTCACGTGTTTCGTTAAAATTTACGGATCATATCTGTCGCGTAAATGTGCGCGAAAATTGTGAAAAGTGGCCGCGGCACATCTGAAAACGTGAAAAAGTTGTCGACACCGCCGGAAAAATCGAGTTTGAGACGTCCGCCCATCATTCGACCGCCACGCGGAAAATTATTGCTGCGGAAAATCGCAAGTCGTGCTACTTCTTAATAGTTGACGTATGACGCTTTTTTTGCGTCAATTTTTATATTTTTTTTTTTGGTGTGTAATTTGTATTGCCAATGATACTATTACAATTTTTGGTATTGCCAAAAATTGTAATAGTTTAAAAATACAATGTTTAAAATATCATTGTTTAAAAATACAATGTATCAAAATATAAATGTTTTTCATTTTAATGCAAATCGCTTGAAATTTATATCGTTTCGATATATTATATTCCTACAGCGGTAATAATAAATAATAACGGACATTTGTAAAACAATTATCAACTATTTTTTTTCATACGATTATATTTGAATAGTATTGAGCTCATTAAACACGATCATTACAATTATTTATAATATTTTCAAACACGATAAATAATGAATAACGTCTATAAAACGGCGATTAAACGCGACATTAATGACGCGAAAAAAAAGAAAAACACAGATAAAATTAATATATAGAGAAATATATATGTATATATATATATATATATATATTTAAAGAGAATAATTTTTGTCCAAAACGATTCCATATTATAAAAGATGAAACCGTTAAGTATGGCAAACGTGTTGATATGGTATAACTATTAAACGAGAAAAATGTCTTTTGTCATATGGCTCTTTTTTTTACAAGATATAAAAAATACGTTTTTTCACGCACATATATATATATATATATAAAAGAATGAAATAAAATATATAATATAAAAGTGCTATAAATTTAAAGGTTGAACGGTTAAATACGTATCCGACGTTAATATCCGCACCCATTAGTTTTGTACAATTACTCTACCATATAATACGGATATGGCCCCTTTTTAGTTCAAATCATTAAACAATGTTCAATATGTGTGGCCTGTAATTTTTCAATGTATATATATATATATATATATATATATATATATATATATATATATATATATATATATACATTAATATAAAAAAATATACGTCAAAGGAGTGCCCTTTGTGCGACGTAATAAAATTTAAATGTCGGATAAAATAATATATATATATATATATATATATATATATATATATAGGTATAAATAAAATGTGATCGGAAAATTGTGTGCGTTATGTCGAAAACGGCAATTCAAAGTGTCCTCCATTCGTAACCCTCTTAAGCGGATCCGCGGGAAAATTCGGCGAAACAAGAAGAGGCTTTTCCGTAAAAAAAAGGCAGCCCCGCTGCAGCCCTATCGTTATCTTGAAAAGTTTTCCGATCGTTCGTGACACAAAATGATTATTGATTTTGTATTACGTATTATAGTATCGAATTTTCTTAAGTTTAATTTGTAAAGTATTGTTGAATATTCCGTATATATTGCCTATTTTATATATTGTATTCTAATAAACCTTACGAGTGTTTTAGCGATTTATTTTATTTATATTAAAAATATCATTTTTTTATATTTAAAATTTATAAAAATATTTTTTTCATTTATAAATCATATTCATGATGAATATAAATATTTTAATTTAAAATTGTTGAAAATAATTTTAAAATATATACTTTATTCATTAGTTTTATTCAAAATATAAAATATATAAATAAACATATATTTTATTTACGTAATAAATTAATGTTATTAATGATTTAATTAGAGAAAGAGAGGAAGATTTACTTATGTGAATTTATATATTGAGTTGTTGAATAAATTTGATAGAAAATGATATACGAAAATTATATTTTTAATTGAACATATATTTATATATAATGAGTATTAAATTTTATTTAATGATATAAAATTGGAAAATATAAGACAAATGATAATGATAAAATTATTTTAGGCAGTAAGTAACCTTGAATACTGAAAGTTGTATATATATATATGTAAAAAAATGTTTCTTCTCATAATTTTCTATACAGGAAAAGGAAGCAATAGAAATACCATAAATATTTATATATAAAATTAGCTTAATCTATACGAAATGCGAAAATGCGAAAAGTTGCACAGAATATAGGGGTCAAGTTGGACGAGGGTTTTTGAATTCGTTTCGTTGTATTCTTCGATGGAAAAAAGTAGAAGAAGAAGAAAAAAAAGTTACGAAACTTTTCACAATTGTGTTACGTATAGTTTTTATTCTTCTTTTTCTTTTCTTTTTTATTTTCTTCCCCCCCCCTCCCTTTTTTTTCATCCTTGTTTTGTTTATACGCGAAAAACTCGCGAGAGAACGTGTCAGAAAAAAAAATGTTTATACATTCTATATTTGAATGCGAGTGAAAAATCTTTCTTTTCAACGCCGTGTAGGAAAAAAAAACGCGAAAAGCATTTACAAGAAAATTTGTTTCATAAAGTTCCTTTTTTTTCTTCTTTGTATTTATTTTCTTTTATATATATATATATATATATATATATATATATTTTCTTTTATTTTTCCGCGAAATGTGCCCTTTTTTCACTGGTTGCCGTATTATTATCGAAACACATGTACGCCGTGGTATATTTTAACGGTTCAGTTTATATTTGAATATACTCGAGAGGATTTAACTAATTTTTTACTTTGAAAATTACTTTCGAAACAGGTATTATAACACAAATGTTTGGTGAATAATGAAAAAAATATAATATATTATATAACATGCAAAAATCATATCGTATATTTAGCTAAAAGTTAATTAATGAGTGAAAAAGCGAAATTAAATAAATTGTGTGACAGTGTATAAAGGATTAAGACTTTTATCAGATTTTGATTTATATTTAAATTTGTGTAAGGTTTTTGATATGTGAAATAATAATAATTCAGAATGGTATATTTGTATTCTAAGTTAATCAACGTAGTTAAAGTGAATCGAAGTAGACAAATTCACTATAATATTATAGTTAAAATCTATAATAATATTAAATTAATATAATTTTTAATTTTATTGATATATATGTATGAGATAAAATAAAAATTCGATTATGCGTCAAAATGTAGTTTATTTAGCATATAGCTGTTGACTCGATTCTGTAATCGATTGTTCAATATTAATTATTAAGAAATATAGAATTTATCATTTACATTATAACATTTGATTTTTCTTTGGATTACACATATTATATTATAAATATAATACGCTAAATTATTTTTCAATATATGTCACGTAAATCGCGTGTCAAAAATATATTTTCTTAAATAGGAATAATTATACTGAATTTTGATTTATGTTCATAGCAAGATGAAGTGCACATAGTTATAGAAGATAGGGGAAAGAAAAAAAAAAGTAGTTTTCTATGAGCACAATAGGTTCTTTTCATACATTTCGCATTCACATATTCCGGAGCGGTGAGTTTAAGCCATCCTCTTGCTACACAAGGAATATTACGTTTTCCGCAGCACCGCTGAAAAATACTCGAAAGATTTTTCCGAGGAAAACTCTCCGCTTTTGAGTGCGACGAGGACTTTTATCAAAAGGAGAAAAATATATATATATATATATATATATATATATATGAAAAAAAATTCGCAGACTAGACGGGCAAATGGTTACCGGTACATTTCGTTTATCAAGAATTATTGTGAACGACAAAAAAAAAAAACTCCACTTTGACGTGTATTTTTCTCCAGACAAAAATTTAGATGGAATTTCATTATGCGTTAACAAAAAGAGATACTATAAAAAATATCTTATAAAAATTTGCAATATTATACACATTATTGTCATTTTTTATATGTGAAAAGTGACTATAAAAAAAATATTCTTAAATACAGACATTGCAGACAAACACAAACGAATATTTTAATATAGACGTATTCGCATCTATTGAACGTGTGCACAGACACGTGCCGGCACTGGACGGCATTGTTGAAGAAAATGTGTTTTCTAGATATATCGACGTATATGTGTGTATGTTGCAGTTGACAAAAATATATTAAAATATTTCAATATGCAATTTAAGTAAGTATATATTAATGAAAATAGTAATAGAAAATTTTGTCTGTACTGATACGTGTCTGCGGATGTGATTTGACTTTAAGTCGTCAAATGAAGCGCGATAACAAAAAAATCGTTTATAATGTGTATAAAATAGTATATGTTAAATTCAATTGATATATACGAATCGCATTCATATTGCAATTTAGTAGAAAATTTAAAGATTTCATGGATTGTATTGGAAATTGTGGATTTTCACTCGCAGGCGAGCAGACACCTCGTACATCTTTACGATGAATAATTGGATTACTATGGTAATACTTGGAAAATGCTAGTAGAAGCTTCCGGTGTCTTAGCCGAGATCAGAGGGAGAATTGTGTAAAATGGGCTGAGTGAAAATACATTAATATGCAGTTTTCCACGACCGCCGCATTGCGGAAGAAGGTGAAAGCAAGACTTCTTCGTGGCGGAATTAAAAAAAAAAGAAAGAAAGACCTTAAAAATATAAGAAATGTCCATTATGTGTATCGAACGAACAATGGTGTGCACCTTGCCGAGATAATTTCACGAGTTTTCCTGCAATTTTCCGCGGAAAATTATTCCGCATTTATTATTATGTGACGTATAGTATAAACCGTGCAGCTCTTGAAATAAGCTTTCTTTTTGGCATGGAAGAGTAATTAATTTTTAACGACTTATAAACTGAGTAATGCCGCTTCATTCAATTATACGACGGTATTTTCGCTCGGTAAATAATAATAATAATAATAATAATAATAATAACGGCTGTTGGCGGTAATTTTTTTGTATTTTTAAATTTATGTTATATCTTTGCGGATAAAGTTTTTATCGTGAACTTACTTTTATCTGGACGATAATGTGGAAAATATTGCGATCTAATGTGTAAAAGTTTCGCTTAAAACGTCCAAGTTGTAAATAATTTTAAGATGTGGTAGTATAAATCACGATATTATTGCATTAAAAATACAAATTTTATATATTTTTTTAAAAAAATATTAAAAAAATTAAAAACTATGCTATTATATTATTTTTTCTTTTGCTGTTATCAAAATTAGAGAATAATTTTAAATCGTACGTTACTTTTGCACTAGTTGAAATTGAAGTCTAATAGTATTTTGCAAACTATCAAAATTATAATATATTGTATTGGAATAGGTTTTGCATGAAAACTATTATATATTTGCATTTTGATGCATTGCACCATGAATCGGCAATCGTTTTCAAATGTTATGCAAAATTTTCCAAAAATAAATTTCATTTTAAAGTGTATAAAAAATGTTGACATTTTTATCATCACATTTATATATAAATATATATTTCAATACGTAAATATTGAAAATTTATATAAAATAAATTTATGTTATATTTATATCAAACGAGATTGACAATCAATAAATCAAGTTTATCAATTGTATTTGAATATATTGTTATTTTATACAATGATATTTTTTCCTATGAGAATACATAGAAAACAATCAACTTTAATTATACAAAAAGAACGATTTTAAAATTGAAAAATAATGTTTGAATTGTGTATTATTTGTGATATTAAAATATAAATCTTATTTTTAATACATGAAAAATTTTAGAAATTGTAATAAAAAAAAATCAAATAAAAAGTATACATATTTATTTTTATATCCGAGTCTTATTAATATAGATATTTAATTATGTATATAAATGGACGATTTTAACAACTTTTATATATAACATTGTGATCAAAAAGTAAGGTAAATTTGTTTATAAAATGTAAATTCTTTATTTATTCTTCTAAATCAATTTCATCCCTGCAAATAAAATGCACTTTTGCCAACGCTTTTTCCAGTCCTCAAAACAGTCGGAAAAGGCTTTTTCCGGTATAGCCTTTAAAACCTTCTTCGATTCGATTTTTATCTCCTCGATCGTGACAAAACGACTTTCCCGCATTAGCTTTTCGAGTTTGCTGAATAGGCAGAAGTCGCGCGGAGCCAAATCAGGCGAATACGATGGTTGCGGAACGATATGAATCAATACAGTACGACATGGTGCATTATCGTAATGAAGAAACCAAGAGTTATAAAAAAAAAACGTGTAACTCGGTGATATTTGATATTAGAGCAAACGTTCGCTCGCGCGTGACGCGTACGTACATATTAAATATAACGGCGTCGGATGACGTGTAAATATCGCAAGAAGCGCGAAAACGACGAGCGTTATTATAATAATAATTATAATGCGGCCATTGTGCGCTCACAAAACCGCCCCAGTCTCCCCCGCGTTTTGAGTAATGATCCGTGCTCTATCGCAGGTTGTACCGGCGCACCCATGGCATGTATCCTTTTGTGGGCCGTTGCCGCGATAATATAATTGGATACGACGATGATAAATTATAAGAAAACGGTAAAAGGAAAGTTTTGTCAATGCCTCTCCGTTCGTCCGTACGCTTTTCCGGATTTTCGCGTACTCCTATTTAATAATTTTCACGCGCGCGTACTCCTTTGCACGCATTGTTCTCGAGTGCGCTCCAGAACACTTATCATATATTCGACTAATTTTATATAATTATTCAAGATGCATTTTGTATGTTTTCAATATATATTATATTAAATATTATTATAACATCAATGATGATCTTATTTATAAATGAGGATTAGGAATACGAGTGATGCGGTGACTAAACGTCCCCCCCCCTTTTTTTTAAGTTATGTCCTTTTTTGAAAAAAATCCTCGTAAACATTTTCCCGTTTGAAATTCGTCATCCTTTTTGTAAATATTCGTATATGATCGAATCTAAGTCTTTTAAAATTGATAAAAGAACCTTTTTCTCATCGGTGTTTTGACCGCTTTTTCTTTACAATTGAAAAATTAATTTTATTTTATTGTATCTTCTTTTCAATTATGAAAAAAGCTTATTTAATTAAATTTAATATATACGTCAATGAATATCGTTCTTTTTAATTGAAAAATATTAATACAAAAATTACAATTATAAAAATAAAATTTATATATCGATGAAAATTTTGGAAAAGATCAAAAGAACTTTACATAAAATTTTTGATGTTTGTCACTTTAAATATCAAATGAAACTTTTGAGTCTTTTCTTTCTATAACTGTAAAAATAAAGTATATCCATAGTAAAAAAAATGAAATAAATTTTATAATTTTTTTTCAATAGTAAAATATGTTAAAATATTTTGAAGTAATATCATTATTTTATATTTGAAATAAAACCTTATTTATAAATGTTATTTTCAAGTCAAATATATGATTTTTAAATATAAAAATAAGATGAAATTTTAACGCAATCGATAATTTGATTACACAATAACCAAACTATCGAATATTGCGGTCATAAATAATTGGGAAAAAGTAAAGGAACAATTAATTTATTACGATGTGAACGTGTCAAAAAATGATTAAATCAATAAACACTGTGATATTCGATATTTTCATTAATAAACTAGTCAGCGTCGTAAAAGACGTGACATAATACAATTTTCCAAAAAAAAAAAAAAAAAACATTCTAAACAATCTCGTACAACACCACATTGTGGTATCGTGAAAATTTTCCATCTGACGGTTTTCCGCACGGCGATAGTTTTCACAAACGGCTCTAGGTAATTTTCCAATATTCTCAACTAGGAATGAATATATATCGGAAAAGTATAAGTGTATATGTCATTGGATTATCCGAATGCACATATAGCCGGATCGGTTTATATATTAGTGGATACGTTTATTGTGCGATAATAGCGCAATGGGAGAACTATTTCCGTTGAATGTAACATAAACACAAATTCCAATTATAAAATATAGATATTTATGTACGTTGTTTGCTCGCGTATTATCGACGTGAATATCTCCGATACGCCTTAGTATGGTTAAAGCCGCAAATCCAGGGACGGACTTACGTCCGTTTACTAATTGTGTGGATCCATTAAGATAACATTCTGCCAATCCTGACAGTGGGGGGTGAGGGGGTGGGGTGGGGTAGGTTGTTTGGGTTAATCCCGTTGTCCGGCACTGACAATATTCCGTAACCACACTATGGTGTTACATTTGGGATATTTTGCACTTTGATATACGTGAAATAGAACAATTACGTTGATGAAAAACGACGTATAATTATTATTATTATTACACACTTTTATATGAGTTTCATTTGTACGTTTAGTTTGTCCGGGTGGAATTTTGTAATCGATTTTTTGAACACTTTCAGATGTGCGATTGAGCTGAAAATATTTTATACATGTTCATTTACGACGACAATACAAGAATCAATTAAAAGATGTAAAAAATAATTGATCAATTAGTAACAATTAATTATATTGCTTTTACGATATAATTGCCACCAATAATGCGATATCACGAATAATATTATCAACGGTTAATTTGTATAATAAAAAAATATATAATAAAACAATTTTCTTGCATATTCAAAGAAAAAAATAATAATTCCATAAACATTTTATGAAATTAAAATATTCACATATTGAATATTGAAAAATATGTATAAGATGAACTAAATAATAATTATATAATTATTATGTATTATATTAGTAAAATTTCTGAATTTAATATAATTAAGAATATATGAGAGACGCTTTATATGTAATCAATATCCTTGTCTGAAATGAAATCGTATATTTATTTAAATATATATAATATATATATATATATATATATATTTTTTTTTTTTCAGAAATACGTAGTTATGACAAATACAATGATTAAACTTAATATTACGACTTACGAAGAAAGAAAATAAATTTTCGTTCATCCTCTCGGATCCATTCAATTTCAATCTTAAATTATAGACATAATTGCAAAGGAAGATTAAATGTATAATACAATATGAAAAAAAACGTATGAAAAATGGATCAAATAAAAGAAGAAAAGGAAGATAAATGTATTCTGAAAAAAAAAGATGGCTTTTGAAACTTTTCAAGGACGAAAAACGTGCGAGAAAAAAATATCTTACGAATGTAATTTATGTGGAAAAAATATATTGCTTTTTTTCATTTTTTTTCATCGCCCCTCCCCCCCCCTTTTTTCTTCTCCTTTTTTTTGCTCTGTGTTATTTTCGAAAACAAACTTTGTTTGATGGTAAGCTAGACGCTTTTGTGAGTTCTATTGGTAACTTTCCTTTTAATGTTAATTAAGATTCCCTTAATAAAGTTTCTACTACGATTTCGCGAAAATAAAAGAAAATTCTCGCGCGCCAAATTTTCACTCCGTCGTCGTGTCATTTTTTTTTCACCCTCCAATTTTTCTTCTTTTTCATTCCCCATTTTCGCTTTTCTTTTTTTTCTTTTTTTTTTAACTCGTCGTCGTACAAAATGAGATCGTGATTTTTAATTGATTTATCTTAGACTCGCTCGGTTAAACAGTCCTCCTTTCGTCCAATTATTGACGATGAAACGAAAATTGGACACTGCGATGAAAAAAGCAAAAAAAAAAAAAAAAGAAAAGTGTTATCTTTTCGTCCGAAATCAATTTTGTTCCCGTTGAGGGACTCGACGTTAAACTTCAAATTGAATTTTTCAGTAAACGCAAAGATAATATTTTCATACTGATATTAGAAAGTGCGCGAGAAAAGTTTTGAATTAAGGCTGTATTATTTTACAACAATACATTCTGTATCTCGACATTTGAATCTCTCCGCAAACTTTTTACATGTTCTAAATATGTACACGGTTGCATTTTTTTTTTCATTTTATTATGATTAAAAATATTATATAAATTAGAAATGAAACAATATATTGAGGTATTTTTTTTTTTAATAATATGTAAAGGACTGTGTTTTTACAAGTGAAATACTAACAGTTCTACTAGAAAATCCAACTTTCCTCGTATCTTCGAGTGATCCTTAATATCCCGTAAATCCCCGGTGATATAACGGTAGAGGATGAATAGCAAAACCCTGACTTAACAAAATGAGAAACTCCCGTAGAAAAATTAAGTCACAGTTCTAACCATCTAGCAAAAGTTCTATCTGTGAGACCGGTTAATTATTACGATATTCCATCGAGAAATAAAAAATGGATATTATAGAAATATTTTTAAATTTACTCGTGTTAAACGATCGCACTGACTAATATAACGAAAGCGTCAAATTCTATTAGATTCAAAATGAATTCGAACTGATCGAAACTTGTATACTTTGCAGAAATACAAAAAAAAATCTGCTTATTAACTACTATTGGAAATAAGGGAATCCATTCAGCTATTTTTTTTTTTTTTTGACGAAGCACCTGTCGTGCAAATGGGTGGACTTTCTAGGGCGGCAACGTATCGAGTAACGATAGAAAAGGTGAAAGAAAAACGATAGAGAAAAAGAAGGAAAAAAAGGAAGGGGTGTGGGAGGGGTGGGTGGGGGTGGGAAATTCGAGTGAGTACGATTGTGCGAAAAATTCGGCGTTTTTCCGAACATTTCCCAAGGTGTTGGAAACACCCGCTTTCGGGGTTTTTTTTTCCTCCCCCACCCAATATACCCTTTCCAGAAACAAATTCGCTCTTTCTATACGATAGAAAATAACGAAAAACAGAGTCGAAATGAATGCGTTTATCTCGCTTTTTCGTCAGATTTTCCCCGGTATCTGCTGATTAAGGCAAACCGAAAAAGTGGACGAACAAACGATGGTTTATCGAGTTTGTCAATTTCACACTACGATTATTTCGGCGTTCTGCGAAAATTAACGAATCAAAATGTCCAACGGGGAATTGTAAGCAATATTTGATGACAAAAAAAAAATGAAACGTTAATTTATATTTTGTGATAAAATATCGTTGTATATTATATAAATATTATTTTAAATTTATATATATAGATTTTATAAAATATACTCAATTTTAAATAAATACATAATAATCTGATATAAAAATTAAACTAATGAAGTATATAGGTGAAATCAATTGAAATGTTTCAGATATATCTAAAACGATTTGCAAATATTATGAACAAAAATACTGCTGTGATTAAAAAGTAAGATGAAATTATCATTTAAAACTTTCGGCCATTAGGATCGTAGGTAAATTTTAATTTTTTTTCCTAAGTTGGTAGGATTGTTTATAACATTTGCCAAGCATCTGTTTGTCAAAAGGTTTTATTATCTCCGAGTTACACGTGTTTATCATAGTAATGCACCATGTCATACTGCATTGAGTCTTCGTGACGTTTTTATCAAAAACTCGACTCGTATCGTACTGCAACCACCGTATTTACCTAATTTGACTCCGTGCGACTTCTGACTATTCAGCAAATTCAAAAGGCATAAATAAATAAAGAATTTACATTTTATAAATAAATTCACCTTACTTTTTGATCACAGTGTTTTATATAAAAAATATAATTTAATTTATTTATTGAAAAGTTATTTTGTATATAATAATCTGTAAATAAGTTAAGAACTTATTGACATTTCTGGGCATTAAAATACAAATAACAAGTATCTATAGCATATCGATAAATTGTATAATACTCTTATCGACTTATCAATAATGTTATTGCTGATATTAAATTTAATATAATAATACCACATAGATATTATAGAATTAATTCAAAAATATTTTTACGTAATGATGCTTCATTATGAATAATAATTTGAATAGGAAAATTGATTTAACCACTAGATATTAATAAATATGAATAATTATAACATAATTTTTAAAATTTTCACGATATATTATATGTATGCGTGTATAAGCGAAATATGAGTTAAATCAAATGGAAAATGATATTTGAAAGAAAAGCCAATATTCTTACTTGAAGAAAAGTTTTTATTGTTCTTACGTCGAAGTAAAAATTAATTCAATTTTAATGGAATTCAGCGACGAGTTTCTTTTATATAGGTTTATACGAAAGAAAGTATCGTCGTTTAAGTAAAGAAAAAAAAACAACTTGTACCGAAAAATTTGTCAGAAATATTATAAATTTTCTATTAAAATAATATAATTTTATATACGATATACTTTATTCGTTTTAGGATCGTTCGACATAATGATAAAATTAAATTATTATTAAATTACCAAGACATGTGAACTCGTTATCGATTAATGTATTATATGTATATATATATAAAACGTGTAGATTATGTGCAAAATAATGTTATTTGAGAAATAATTTAATCCTGAAATTCCACACGCGGTGTGTTTCTGGTTTACTTTGAAACACGTGATAAGGATAATATATTGTACTAAACATTTTAACACTGAAGCGGAAAATATTTTTGTGTCAGTTTCACTTATTTATTTAATTTATGGTAATTAAATAACCGCTTTTGCGGTTAAAAATGAATTTTACAATTATGTTGTTATATATATATATTTTTTTTAATGTAGTTTTTATATATTGTATATTTTAATATTTAGGAATATTATATTAGAAATTTAAAATTTAAAATTATGTCAAAATTTTAGATATCATTTTTGAATTATTAAAATTTTTTATTATATAACACTGTGATCAAAAAGTATGGTGAATTTGTTTATAAATTGAAAATTCTTTATTTATTCTTTCAAATCAATAAAGATAAAACGCACTTTTGCCAACCGTTTTTTTTAGTCCTCGAAACAGTCGGAATAGTCTTTTTTTGGTATAAGCCTTCTAGACCTTCTTTTATTCGGTTATTATTTCCTCAATCGTCTCAAAACGGTGTCCTCGCATTATCCTTTTGAGTTTGCTGAATAGCCATAAGTCGCATGGAGTCAAATCGAACAAATACGGTGGTTGCGGATCGATATGAGTCGAGTTGTGAAAACACGTGATGGAACCAAAAGTTGTGAAAACACGTGTAACTCGGAGATAATTAAACCTTTTGACAAATAGACGTTTGGAAAATGTTATATGCATTCCAACCAACCTATGAAAAAAAGCACAATTCACCTGCCTTCCTAATGTCCGAGAGTTTCAAATTACAATTTCACCTTATTTTTTGGTGACAGAGTTATATATATATATATATATATATATATATATATATATATATATATATATATATATATATATATATATATATATATATATATATATATATTGTACTACATATATAATAGCATTAATATATAATTTAAAAACACTTTGAGATTTTCAAAGTGGTTAATTTTGGACCTCACAAATGGTCCACGATTTAGATTAAAATATATTAATTAAAATATATTAATTAAAATATATTAATTAAAATATATTTGTATAATATGTAAGTAATATTTTTTTGGAGAATGCTAGGTGTGTTATTAATTTCGCATTAGTTAAATGCTATTAGCGAGGAAATCGAGCGTCTTATGGGAAAAGTATCTCGCGGAATTTCCATACTACGCCCAATGAAAAGCGTCGAGGAAAACTGCGAGTCCTACATACGTGTGGGGTGAGTGAAAGCACTCGTAGGACTTATCGATTTGACCCGACGACATTTGTCCCTTTCTATCCAGCGGAGCTTTCCGAAGGAAAATTCTCTAAGGTCGTCCTTTTCGCACGAGCTTTTCCTCCTGTTTCACGCACACAGATCAACTCTCATACACACACACAAACACACAGATATATATATATATACATGTGGGATTATATTGAAGAACGCACGGAAGTTGGGGGGAAAAACATCTAAGTTTTCTCGCAATCATATCTAAAAGATTCATCTGCCACGGAAACAATGGGCGAATATTAAAAATAAAACTGTGCTGCGGACGTGCTGCGAATTTGTATGAAAAAAAAATTCGATCCTTTTTCGCGAAAATATTCGCTGCATATTGCATACTCTATTATTGTATTATCGATTGACAAATTTTATAATTTTATTATTATATTTTTATTCAATGTTTTTAATAGGAATATGCTTTGTATTTTTTCATTTAATAAAACAATATTTTTTTTTGTAGTATAAAATTAATGATATAAAGAGCAAAATTAAATATTGGAATCACGCCGTAATAAAAGTAAAATTATATAAAATAAAAATGTACGTATATTTTTGTGAATCATTTTTTTTTTTGTTATATTTATATACAAATACGTATGACGAATAATAGAAAACTCGACAAATCACATTAGAGCTTTTCACCTAAATTATAATTCAATCTCGAGATGATGCCGTATATATATATATATATATATATATATATATATATATATATATATTTGTCAAAAAAAACTGTGCCATATTACAAAATAATATATTTTTATGATATTCGATATCGGTTTTTATCGATCGTTTGAATGTTTTGCGACTGTTCGTCTTGTATTTTCAAAAAAAAAGAAAGAAAAAAAATGTAACAGAAAGCACAAAACATATTGTTATGTCTTATTGCTTACGATACTACGGCAAAAATGGCTTGCATACTCTGTATATATGTATATATATATACAGGGTGGAGAAAATAATAGTAAAAGTAAATAAGAATAAAAAATATATATATTATATAACGTTCGATGGCCATTCATTTCGCTATCGTCGGAGTAAACTTAATCTTCTCTTGTAATAAATTTCGTTGCTTTTCAAAGAGACCTCTGTATTAATATTATCCTTCTATGTTACGAATCGGAAATAAAATGAAAAAAAAACATTGTTTTTTTCTGGGAAATCTACGGACGTATAAAGAAAAACGTTATGCGAAAAACTTTATTATTAAAAATATTATATGAAATTTCGTATTGAAATTTTTTCACGTAAAGCATATAATGTTATTAAGAAAAAAAATGTATCTATATATAATTGTTCGTATAAAATAATATACAATACAATATAATAATAAAATCTCTATGAAATTAATAAATATTATTACTCAAATATATCGTCAAATATTATATTATAAATAAAGAGAAAATATTAAATATAAATGAAATAGGTAATTAAAAAATATTTAGTGTTATATATATATATATATATATATATGGAAAAACATTATGAGAAAAATGCTATGATAATTAAGAGAGACGAATGCAAAAGTCAAATGAAAAACTACTGCATGAGAAGTTTTCCTCGGAAAAGTCGTTATGGACGGATTTGATGAAAGCCCGACTCGGAATACTTTTGTCGACTTTAGAACAACTTAGCATGAAGGAAAAATGAGAAGAAGAATAATTTCGGTTCCGGAAAATCTAAATTAAATAAGAAAATGAACGACGTAATTATGTATATATTATAAGAAAAAATATGATTATATTTATTTAATATTAAGTATTTTTTTATGTATTTGAAAATTAATTTTTATGTAATATGATAAGTAAAAATATTTTACATAGTTATATCGTTTGATGATTAAAAGAAAAGTTAATAACTTGTCTCGACTTGAATGATTTTGTATATGAAAATATCGTATTATCAACATTATTGTAATTTAATTTTTATTTTTTAATATAAAAACATTAACGTACAATATTTTATTTATATTTATGACGATTTGAAAGTCTAAATATATATTTGTTTTTAATTAAGCAGATTGTATGCCTATTAAGTTGTTGCATTCGTTGATGTTTTCATGTAAAATATTAAAATACGATAGACAACATGAAGACTAGACATTATCCGTGTCGATTTTATAAACAGACGGTTATTTTGTATATAAAACAAGTTATTAGCATAAGTGATCGACAAACATTATGCGAACGACGACGTTGTGATGAATTGTCGACGGTGAGTTTTCGCGGCTTTAACTTGTCCTTTGACGACTATTCATCACGGATACAAAATTGCAGCATCTCGTTTAAACATTAACATAAAACGGTAATTTAACCCGGGAGGTATGTAAAGCATGAAATTACTCTATCTACATTCCGCGAACGTTTAATAAAACCTCATAATAATAATGATAATAATAATAATAATGAAAAATGCCCCCCCATACTTCGTATTTATTATTCTACGCTTGCTAAACATATAATACTGTGATCAAAAAAATAAGGTGAATTTGTTTATAAAATATAAATTCTTTATTTATTCACCCAAATCATTTATTCATCCCCTTTTTCAGGTCTCGAAACAGTTGGAATAGTATTTTTCCTGTATAGCCTTCAAAATCTTCTTCAATTTTATATCTTCAATCGTGTCAAAACGACGTCCACGCATTGGTCTTTTGAATTTGCCGAATACTCAAAAATCGAACGGAATCAAATCAGGCGAATACGGTGGTTGCCTAACGATATGAGTCGAGTTTTTGACAAAAAGTAGAGTTCAATGCAATATGACATGGTGCATTATCCTGATGAAGGAACCAAGTGTAATAAAAACACGAGTAACTCTGAGATAATTAAAAATTTTTAACAAACAAATTGCTTGGTAAATGTTATAAACAGTCCTATCAACTTAAGAAAGAAAAAATACAATTTATCTGCCTTCCTAATGTCCGGAAGTTTTAACAGCACAATTTCACCTTACTTTTTGATCACAGTAGTACAATAATAATGGTATGATTTGTTGTATAAAAGAAAAATATTTATGTATATATATATTTATATTATATATGAAAATTGTACGAACGTACTTACAAATTTAAGTATCGGGTGGTCGGAATTTTAAGAATTCAAAGAGATGAAAATTTACCGCTGTTTTCGTGATCTACATAGTGAAAAATGTGAAAATAAAAAAGATTCTTTTATTCTTTTTGTCTTTTTTGCCCGTCGCACAATTTCACTCTAAAAATGTCACATTGGTATGTGAGAGAATTATAAAATACGTATATTATATATATATATATATATATATATATATATATATATATATATAATAAATTTTAAGAATGTCTAATTTATGTTGTTGAAGATAAGTATTTCTAATAGATATGCATATATATAAAATATAATTCTTTAAAAAAAATATAAAAATCATATTTTTAATTATGTAAATTTAAAATTATATTTCATTATAATACTTTATATTGAAAATAATTAAATTACAAATAAATAGATGAAAAATTAGCTTTATAATAATTAAAATATATTTTTTAAGATTTAAAATGCAAATTCAAATTTCAATATTATTGGATCAATTCGCTTGTTCTATGTATAATTTGGACAAATTATTTTATTCTAAAAAAATAGATATATTATCATTTTTTACATATATATTTCAAGTTGAAATGTCAATGTATTTTTATATATTTCTTTGCGTTTGAAAGTTGAAGATCATTATTTCCATTTTTATTTTAAAAGTCTCAAATTTAGAGAATCCCAACATACTGAACAGGATTTTATTCTTCAAACTTTATTTATTTATTCAAAAATTATATTTTCATGTATTCAATAAGATAATAAAAATATTTATGTTAAATTATTCAAACTATAAGCTAAAACAATTTATGTAAAAATTCATATTTAATATTATAAAAATATATAAAAGTCAAGTATCGACATATAATTATAATTTATTTTTATTTTAATAAATCGTTCAAATATTTCAAACCATTTTAAATATGTTTTATATTAAAACCAGACTCAATATTATTAAGTATCGTGTAAAATAAAAGTTTTATTTCAAAAATTCACGTCATAAAGTAAAATTTAATACTAAGAACGTTTCAGTTGTGCGAACAAAGTTTCCGTTTCGAAATATTTCATCAACTTTGTATCACGGCGAAATTATTAATTACTTTTAAAATTCAAAAGTCTTTGATTTATAAATGGGCACGGCGCTATTAATTATGAAATTTTAATATTCAAAAATCGTCAATGGCCCCCCTCCTCATTTCAAATAAACATAAATAATGTCGTAATACTGGTTCCGTTCATCGTATTAATTTAAAGTCCATCAATTAGGATGAAAACGAAAATTTTCCACGAATATTGAGTTACTAATTGGATTTTTTTTTTCAAATTATAAAATTACAGTAATATATCTATGTACATATAATATTTATTAATTTTAAATAATAGTTTTTAAAAGGTATATTAAATAAATATTCTAATTATTGATTGAATTTATATATAAATATAAATATAAATTTAATAATTATATATTTATTATAAAATATCTAATTATTAAATTAAGCACGATATTATGTTCGGTATAAAAATTTGTGAAAAAAAAATCAATTTATGTTAAATGATAAATCTAGAGATGGATAAACGATAGCACATCCCCCTTAACTATCATCAGTCTTTTATTAAATTTGTTATTTCAGTAAGATAACTAGACAAAATCCTAATATGGTAAAAGTAAACTAATTTTACATCAAAATTTATATATATATATATATATATATATATATATATATATATATATATATATATATATATATATATATATATATATATATATATATATATATATATATATATATTTATAATCGTCGACATTCTGCGGTTATTTTTACATAATTAACGCAATCTTGAAACGCAAAAATCAGCATATTAAATTTTGAAAGAGAAGTTTTGACTCTTATAAGGTTAATTATTAATATATAATTTTTATCTTTATACATATTAAAAATTATAATTATGTGATACATTTCAAATGAAGATATAATTTCGATTAACGAACCGCGTTTAGGGGGACGCGTTAACGACTCGGAGGTTCATTTATTAGAAGAAAAAAAAAACTGAAAACTGAAAAAGTTTCACGGTTTAGAATGTTCATCGGGGGCAAAATATGGACTCCACTCGGGGGTGCTGTTAAATTGTAAGATTTCCGAGGTGAACCGATGGGACAGACAGATAACGTGGTCATATTTCATAGGAATTTGCAGAAGCGTGGCGAAACTTTACGGCAGATATCGGCAGATGGTATCTTCTCGTCTCTTGTTAACATTACCAAAGGGGGATGCTGGCTGAGGATTCGACCGAGCTGAAAAAAATGTTTTAATTCTATATATATATATATATATATATATATATATATATATATATATATATATATATATATATATATATATATATATATATATATATATATATATATATATATATCTGTATATAGATGGAAAATTCGCTGTGAATAAAAATACAATCTCCAAAAATGTACAGTGTGACCGTTCTTTGAATCGCTTATGTCAGAATTTTGTGCAAACATTTATATATTCGATAGATAAATTAATTTATGACATAATAAAGAAATATTATATAATTAAAAATAAATGTAATATATATATATATATATATATATATATATATATATATATATATATATATATGGAATCTAAGCTCAAAATTCAAATCTAATAATTTAAAAATATATTCTAGATCATAAATATGTTGCTTTTGCGATATCTAGAAAAGAATTCACGTATTTTATCGATATATTTAATATTATTAATCATTTTTCTATATATTTTATAGATTTTAATTTCATTACTCAAATTTTATCTGAAATAATTTCCAACAATATATTAAAAATTAAACTAATAAAATTAATAGAAGCAACATGTATCGATCAAATATTATCATAACGTGTATATTAAAGTATTTTTTTTAATATTCTTACTATATAATTTTAATGTTGGATGTTTTTATAATATTATTAAAAATAAAATTACGAATAATAAAAACATCCTGTATATATAATCGGCGAGTGGAATGAGAACCGTTCGTCGGCTACAAGATGAGACGAATAAATCTCTAACGTTTAGGAAAATCGAGGTATATCCCTTATAAAATATACCGCCTCAGAGGCTCA
Organism: Leptonema lineaticorne; assembly: GCA_024500535.1. Lineage (NCBI taxonomy): Eukaryota > Metazoa > Arthropoda > Insecta > Trichoptera > Hydropsychidae > Leptonema > Leptonema lineaticorne. The sequence continues at coordinate 1,519,580 of JANIJI010000009.1, forward strand.
TCTGGTGCAGAGAGTTTTCACGAACCGGAAGTTGTATTGAAATTATGATCTTCAACGTTTTGCAAATTTTCATATTGTAATATAAACTCGTGCTATATAATATTTTTTTTTATTAGATAAAATGCAATTGATTTAATGGAAAATTCTGTGATTTTTTTCAATATTATATATATATATATAATGTGTTAAAATTTGTATGGAGAATATTTAAAAATGAATATGAAACGATTAATATAGTGAAAATGAAAAAAAAAAATGATGCAGAAGTGATTCAGACATAAATGTTCATCACTCCATTAGGCCACGGTTTGTATATTAATGCGCAATAAATGTCATAACTGATTCGAAAGGCGACTTGTAAAACAAGACCCCCAACGGTATTTAGAATGCAATTAAGATAAGCACTAATCTTAACATGGCGTGAGTGCCTGCAATATGAGGTTTCAACACACGGCTCGTTCACTAGGGGAAGTCCTTAAAATGGGGCCAAGTTTTCCCCTTTTCATACGCACGAACATCGTCTCGTTATAATAATAGAGTTAATGATGGAAAAAGTAAAAAATAAAATATAAAATATGTATATATATAAATTAATAGTATACGAATTATTTTGATTGAAAAATGGGAAATGACGCTAGAGTGGTATAAACTTGAAATTTAGTGACCGCACGAAAAATTCTAGGCCTCGAGGGTGAAAAGCGAAATACGAAAAGAAAAAAAAAGCGAAAAATCTCTATTAATAAGCGTCTGGATTTTCCGCGAACGTTCCTTAATAATAACGAACGTCATAAAGAAAATCGACGCTCGAACCAGAATAAAGCCTGCAAAGACGATGATGAAAATATATATATATAAGAGAGCTGAAAACGGGTTCTGAACAAAAAAAACGCGGACTTTAATCTTGCTCGTTGTGAATAAGCAAAAAAAAAAAAAATTAGAAAGAGAAAGCGCCAAGTTACGAAAAAAAAATTGAGATAATGAAAAAAAAAATTAAACGAAAAATGGTCACCGTATTTAAAATGCAGATTGACTCGAAGTAAAAAGGAAGAAGAAAAAAAGAAGTGGAAGTTCATTTGAGAATATAATTTACGACGTTTTTTATTTTATTATATATACATTATTTTTTTTTTTCAAAGATAACTTCGTTCGAAAGCAGATTAATAATGTTCCCTCGTTTTTAATTCAATTATGATTAAAATACTAAAAAAAAGCTGTTCGAGTAAAAAAAATATACGGTTAAATTATATATATTTATATATATATTTATATATATATATATATATATATATATATATATATATATATATATATATATATAAGATTTGAAGTTGTTAAATTAGATGGCATTTAAGATGTCGGAGAATAAATCAGTGCAATTTTAAAACATATTTCAAAGTCTAACTGCTCTTATCTACGTTTTAACGCGTAAAGTTAAACAATAAAAGTTGACTGGAAAAGTTATTTTGTTTATATCTAATCTGTACAGCGAATGCAATTTTGAAACTATTCGATTTTATTTCGAGCATTTAAGTTTTGGATATAATCGTCGAAATTTTCTAAATTATTTCACATTAACGATTTCGTATAAATGTAATAAATTTTACGTTTAATAATAATATACTACTGTGATCAAAAAGTAAGGTGAAATTGTCATTTAAAACATTCGGGCATTAAGAAGGCAGGAAAATTCTATTTTTTTTCTAGATCGGTAGGATTGTCTATAACATTTGCCAAACGTCTGTTTGTCTAAAAGTTTAATTATCTCCGAGTTACACGTATTTTTACAACTCTTGGTTCCTTCATCACGATAATAAATCATGTTATACTGAATTGGTTCTTCGCGACTTTTTTGCCGAAATCTCGACTCATGTTTTTCCGCAACCACCGTGTTTACCCGATTTGACTCCGTGCAACTTCTGGCTATTCGGGCAAATACAAAAGACCAATACGGAGGCTTCATTTTGACACGATTAGTCTTGAAGGCCGGAAAAAGACAATTCTAACTGTTTCGGTGACTGGAAAAAGCGTTGGTAAAAGTGCATTTTATCTGATAGGAATTATTTTGTAATGGAATGAAATTAATTTGCAAGAATAAATAAAGAATTTACATTTAATAAACTAATTCACCTAACTTTTTGATCACAGTATTATAATAAATTGGAAAATTACAATAAATGTTAAATTTCTACACGTCAATTAAACAACGTAATAATAATGTTTTAAAGGTACAAAAGAGTTTCGTTATTCGGCGACTATTGTTGTTGCGGCAATGGAAACCTTTCCGTTAATTAGCAGCCAAAGTCGTTATCTTAGTAAATAAATCTGACGTGATCCTATTAACGAGCTTTTCATTAATAACACGCTAAATACGCGTTATTTTCGTTAACAAAAAAAATATATATGTATTTATATAACATTATAACCGCATAACGATGAAATATTATATATATATATATATATATATATATATATATATATATATATATATATATATATATATATATATATATATATATATTATAAAAGATTGTGAACGTGACGATATTCGAAATTTTTACGCAAATTTAATCTTTATGGAATTTTCCGCCCTTTCCATCCCTTCAGCGTTAAGCTTACAAGTACTACTATTGCGTTATATTTTTAGATTGAATTTTGCAAAGCGGCCTTCGGGGGGTTACAGGCAGTTTTCTGCGAAAAAAAAAGTTTTAAAATATTTGACAAGGCACTTGTCCCCGTTCCACTCGTTTTTTTTTCTTCGCATTTCACCAAGAAAGAAAAATATAAGCGTCAACGGCAAGCACTTTCAAATTTTCACATCAATTCCAATGTAGAAAACGGAAAATAGAAAGTCTGAAGTGAAAATGGATTAAAATTTTATCACAGAACGTTCATTCGTTTTTCTCTCTTATCAGGCATATATTTTCATTTATAGAAAATTAAAAAAAAAAAAATTGTTTTTATATATAATAGTTAATTTGCGAGTTGTATTTAATATTGAGAGAACGATCGTAACAATAGTGATATATATACAATGCGTTCCTGACGAAAATGAAGAAAACCGGTGAAAACTTTCTATCGCTTTTGACGTTTAGAGTCGAGGGAGTTTTGCTAAATTTTCGTAAAGACGACGAAGGGCCGAGAATTTGCGCCGAATATTCCATAAATTCGAAAGGGATGAGGTTTTTGCGGAACGAAATATATCAATTTGTTATCGTCGTTGGTAAGTCGAGTCATTCCTGCTTAATTAGAAACGTTCAGATTCTGCTTCAGATCTCTATCAATCACGATTGTTGCTCGTCATTCCTGAACAACTTAAAAATTTAACTGTCCAAGGGTTGAGGGATGAAAGTTTTTCCTTCTGCTCAGTGTCATAATTAACTTTTACGACTGTCATTTCGGCCGCGTTAAACTTATTGGATGAATTTTTTCTTTTTTTTTTTACGGCATTCTGTGAAAACTTTTTAAATTTTAAACATTTTTTTAGTGGTTGTTAAAGACAATGTGTTGTATAACAATTTTTCAAGATATGAAATAATATATATTTTTTATTCACATTTGTGAATTTGTAATATAGCAAACTGATCTCAATAATTCCAATTAATCCGCAACGACAAAGCGAAATAATAAATTAACAAAACCAAAAGGGTTGATCACAAGTAATATAAAAGTTAATTAATACGTCGATATTGTGTAATATCAGATTACGAACAGGTATTTTCCATTCGAAAGCGGACAAAGGGTGGTTTTGTTAATTATCGCGTTATCGGCAGAATTTTCAGGGGGACGAGGGTGTTTCGTGTATTTGATGTATTGTTAATGGGAGAACCTTACAGTTGAATATCCCTGTTGTTCCGTTTTAAACGATAAACTCTAAAACTAAAGCGAAGTAAAATTTTATACGCTAGAAAATTGCAATATTATATGGACCGTTTATTTTGAAAGTGGAAAAGTCCAAACGAGTCATCAAAAACATGTTATTTCTTAAATAATGTTAATTATATTAATTGTTATAATAAATTTGTATCCTTATAGAAGTCCAAAAACATGATTCGATTGTGTCATCTATAACTTATTTTTTTTTTAATTTAACCCAAGTTAATTTAATCCCCGCTCCTCAATCGCATCAAAACTGTGTCCTAACATAGGCCTTTTGAGTTTGCTGAATAGCCAGAAGTCGCACGGAGCTAAATCGGGCGAATATGGTGATTGCGGAATTATACGAGTCGAGTTTTTGCAGTATGACATGGTGCATTGTCGTGATAAAGAAACCAAGAGTTGTAAAAACACGTGTAACTCGGAGATAATTAAACCTTTTGGCAAACAGACGCTTGGCAATTTGTTATAGACAGTCTTACAATTTACCTACCTTCCTAATGCTCGAGAGTTTTAAACGACAAATTCACCTTACTTTTTGATCACATTAGTATATGAATTTTATTTATAAAAAGAAATCTAATTTTGTATATATGTATTGAAGGTGGATAATTTGCAGGTAAGTCTATAAGGTAGTTTTGGTGATAGAAAGAGACGAACCAGTGCTCTTTGATCGCAATATATAATTTGTGTGTCGTGGCCTCGCTTTTAGCCGGGCTCGGGTTAAATGTGCTTCCCCTACATAAGCCGCATAACTTAAATGTGTGAGGTCAAAAGGTTAAGGCGTTCTTGGCCTTAGTTTGTAAGGTTCAGTTTTTCCCGGCCTCGCCTCTGAACTTCCTCTAACACAGACGAGCTACGTGGTAGTTAGGAAAGTTTATTCACGTGCACGTAAGCTCTAATTTTTTTTTTTAGTTTATTTGACCGGAAAGATTATATTTACGCGATATATAAACGTGTTGAATAGCGCTATATATTTTTAAAATTAATTATTTTAATGAAAAAAAAATTACACTAAATTTATACGATGTCATGTAAAATATGAAAATAAATTGATAGTATAATTGATATATATATATATATATATATTTAGTAGTAGAATTAATCATACTAGTTAGAATAAACTTTGTGTAAATTTATTCTAGAACAGTGCTGGAAATGTGAAAACATAGTTGAACTAATGCGATTTGCATTCACTTCAATTAAGAATAAGTTGGAAGCCGATGAAACTATTTTTGAGAATCGTTACACGAGAACTGAAGACAATAAAAAGCTTACAAATGACTGAAAATATATATCGCTGAAGCTTAATAAAATCTGCATGATAAGTGAAATCTTAATTAAATATCACAAAAATTATTATAAATATATAAATAATTTTATACATACGTGTATTATTATTATATGATATAATTCAATATGATGGCTCTTACCTGAAACAGAAATAAAATAAATATTAATATATAATTGAACACGTTCATTAAAACTATGTAAATATGTGAACATATTATTTACAAATAATATATTATATATTCGATATGATAATAAAATCAATATACGAATTCGAATACGTTTTATGTGTGTTAAAAATAAAACGGATAATGTCAAAGTTGAACGTTCAATTTTTATCAAAGTTGCACAAGTTATTAAAATTTAAAAATAGTATTCGAATCGTATAAGATATGAAATTGAAATGAAATTTTCATAACAAACTTCAGTAGACGATTTGAATGAAATGAATTTATTCATCCATATTTATTATACGTTTCTGTTTATTTGGAATATTTGTACGAAATTTGTGACGTTGAAACGAAAATAAATTCAGATGAATATTAATAAAAGTAACGGTTAAATTTAACTATACGCTTTCTTTTACATTTGTGAACAATTTTAGAATGTGAATTGTGAATATTTATATATTGTATATATTTAACTAAAATATATTAAAATAAGTGGTTTAATATTTTAAGATATTTGTAAGATTATTATATAGAGCTATTATCTTATATCTGATAATATAATCTAGTTGAAAGGATAATATAATATAATGAAACAATTTATGTAACTGAAAAAAAGAAGTAAAAATTGAGAGTTAAATGGGTCATTTTAATTTTATTAAAATTGTAAAAAATAAATATTTATACGAATATATATATATGTGTGTGTGTGAATGGTCACAAAATAACGACAAAGACACGGATCTGAATCGACACCGGAAGTATATTTTGTGCGTTACGCGACGTTTTTCCGGTCGTAAAATGTTCACGTCTGAGAATATCCAAAGTGACTACTATTTAGACGGTGCAAAAATACAAAGAGTTGCGGCCCCTATCGTCGGGGTTTGGGGCCGCATAAAAGTGCGGTCGTACGCCATTAACGACGGTCCGGTCCGTGTTAAGCGATTTTCGACGCGACCGCAACCCGGCTAATGGCCGGCCCCTCGTTTAACACGCTCAAATTAATACAATAATAACAATAAAAAATCGCGCAATATCATCTCGCGTAACCCTCTAAACGCAGGGCGAGCCGACGTAATTAACCCTCGAGCGGGACGAAATCGTAATGTCGTACGAGCGAACGTCGTAAAAACGAATACGCTTCCTTCTTTTTTGTTTTTTAAAAAAAAAAGAAAAAAAAGTTTCAGTACGTTTTGACGTTTCAAAAATGATTGTTTTGACGAAAATTTATAGTATTTTTATGAGGCGTGTAAAAAGCGTTTTAAATTTATGGAAAAAATTAATATTTTGAAGACTTAAATTTTTGCTGACAAAAATTCCGAAATATATATTAATTTTTCGAAAGCTTTCCAACGAGACGAAGCTTTTTCAAAACAAAAAGAAAATATGATGCACGTCAAGTAAACAATGAAATAAGGCGGACGTCGGAAAATGCATTCCGTCATCGACATAATGTCGTAGCTTTTGACGCGTCGTTTAGTCGAACGTCATTTTTTTTTAAATAGTAATTTTTCAATTCGCAAATTAATTAAACAAGAAAAATGGACGAGATCATGGAAAATTAACGCGATCTCGATTTACATCCGCAATATTGAATGAGGCGATCAAATTATATATTCTTTCAAATTCAGAGCATATGCACCTTTTTATGATAATATTGAAAAAAAAATATTTATATCAATTTACACGATAATGATATCTTAGTAAAAAAAAGTGTTATATAGGAATTAATAGATTTAAATTCAATCATCAATTTAGATATCGATGAATATGTTTTCACTTATATAAGAAAGTGGTTTTATAAAAAGGTTTAGTTCGATAAGAATGAAAAAAAAATCACGCACACACACACATACAAGAATATGTCTAGTTTAAGTTTCAAAGGCTGACAACGCCTGTTCTAATCCGTTTGATGGAGCAAACGTTCACTTTGTTCGTGGCTTTCATGGTTGAAATGGATCACGAGGGAACGAAATGGTGGTAAAAAAAAAAAAATCCCACACCGAACACTCGCTGAATATTAGACAGGATCTATTTGTATGGTTAAAGCCTTTTGCTTTTATACAATGTTTTTCAATCTTTTTAAATCTTGATTAGTTTATTTTTTTATATTATCTTATACAATATTCCCATATCATGTATAAGAAGAAGAAGAAGGTGGAGGTGTAGCATTTATTTTTCGTCAAATGCTACTTTATTATCACAATTTAATCTTAAATGATCTTTATTATTTAAAATATAGATCCTTGTCATGACAAAATACAACATATTACTAAATGATTTCATGTAAAATATTTCAATATTTACAATTAAATTTTGCATCGATTTTGACAGGTACTGTTATTAACGCGATATACCATAATTTTCGCTCGCACTATACTAGTGTGAATTTGCACTATAATTTATTAAAATATATTCGATTATAATTAAAATTATTTTTTACGTATCGAAGAAGAAGAACTTATTGTAATAAAGTATTTGAAAAGCAACGTTCTGATTTTATGCGGCGGTCCAGACTCTTTAATGCTGCACATTAATTTAATGCGTTGGCGGTTTTCGGCGCCGCACAAACCCATAACTGTGCCTCGTTCTGGAACAAGGGGTCAGTTTGTCTTTATGTTTTTTTTTTTTTGGTTTTTTTGTATGTTTGTTTTCCCCCGGAAAACGAGAAAATTTTTACGCGCGTTTGCGTGCGCGTATCCTCTTGCATATATACGACCGATTAATTTTCAAAGCGCGTCCCTTTCTCGCTTTTCTCTTCACTGTTTAATTGGAATCGTGTTACCGCTTTTCGGTGTGTATCGTGGAATATTTTCATCCCTCTTGAGTATTGCAAAAATATATTTATATTGTCGCATTTTCATTATACAAGAGGATTGTGATTAATGAAACGCTTGACGGTTGCGATATCACGTCGAACGCATCGTCCTCAAGGAAATCGCTCCATTCCAATTTTATTCGACATGTCAAAAATCAATAATAAAATGATAAAATAATTTTATATCAATAAAATGGTTTCATATAAAATGTATGAAAAGTCATATAAAATATTTTGTTAAACGATCAACACGATATATGGTAATTAAATAATAATATGTAAAGTATATGTTTAATACGATGTAATCGTTTCTTTCGCACTGTAATAAATTTTAAATGAAACAATTGTTTATATATATATATATATATATATATATATATATATATATATATATGATATAAAGGGTCACGCGTAAAACTGGATTAATTTATGAAATTATTTCGAGCAATTCGCAAAACATAGAACGAGATTGCCGAGTTTATTTCACTGACTGGTAAGTTTTAAATGCGTTGCGCATTCGTAACACATATAGTGTTCTCAGTAACGAGATTGCTTTGACAGTTTTCCCAGACAGAGAATTTTCCACTTTTCCACGATACATACGAAAGAGACAAAAAGATATAAAGAGAAGGTTCTACGTGTATTTATATATATATATATATATATATATATATATATACGAAATGACACACCGCGTAAATTCGCAACATTCGCCATTATGTCACCGTGTAAAAGCTTCAGTGAAATCAAAAAGGGAAAATTGAACGTGAGCTTGTACACGACACGTATTACTAACGTGTACATGTGATATTCAAAAATTTCAGTCAAAGCTTCTCAAAATTTTACAATTTATAAAAATATATCGTTTTTTTTTCTTATAAATTAAATATTAATTTATCACTTTTATTATGTAAAAAATGTTTTTTTTTTAATATTTATCGATATATATTTTTTATAGTCGAGTCGTTAGCTCTATACGTCACCTATATACATTATCATTTTTTAAAAGTCATTTTAGTATATTTAATTAAAATTAATATAATTTAAATATTTAGTATATAGAAAACCTGTGGATTGTAAAATTAACCGTTTTATAAGAGCTTAATTTTAATACGGTTAGTTAAATTATATTATATAAAGTATTAACATTTAAATTAATACAGTTAGTCGTATATTAAATTATTATATACGACAAATTTTAGATTTAAAAAGCTTGTTTTATATATTTTAATTTATATTATGAAAAAATAATTTATTTTCATCAGATAATAATATTATAAGAAAATATGTTTGAAATATAAAGAGTTGTTTTATATTCAGTTTTAACTTTTATATCATTTTTTACGATTATAATAATACGAATTAAACAGATTCGCCTTGCTTTTTTTTATGACGTACACAAAATCTTAGCTTTTATTATTATTATATAATAAAACGAAGATTTGTTTTTCTCAACATCAGAACGCTTTTCAAAATATATATATATATATATATATATATATATATATATATATATATATATATAAATGGTAATTTATATAATAGATAGTTCAAAGTGTCGATATTAATTAGAACGATTATATAAAATTTAACTGTCGATTAATATACTTCGAAAAAAATTTTTATTACTATATATATATATATATATATATATATATATATATATATATATATATTTATTTATTTATTATGGAAAAATATATTTTTCTCATTTAACGCGCGCAATTCGAGTGTGACTCGTATCGTTACGAATAAATTCACAGTTTTAATCAGAGCCGGAGACGAAAATTACGCTATAACTGAAATCTGGTTAGTGCGTAATAACTGTCGCAAAATGGGGTTGATATTAGTCGGATGGGGGTGCGATGCGGTTTCATCAAAACCGACTGCCGTTTTCGCGACACATTCGTAAATCTCGTCATTATCACCGCTTAATTGCGCGCCCCTGACTCGAGTTTTACCACCCCTGACTCGAGTTATAACACCCCTTTAAGTAGTAGTACACGTTACATTTTACTAATGCTTATATAAAATGGTTTTACGATCGATAATAAAGATGTGGTTTTTTTTACACGTTTAAAAAGGTCTTGAGAACGTTAAAATTTACATAATAAAAATATTCTAATCGTTATGATAAGTAATTCAAGTTCATTTTTTTTTTCAAGAAAAAGATTATATATTACTAAACTTGAATTTTTATATTATATTTTCAACTTTACACTGTGATTAAATTGTTTATTATTATGTATATATAAAAATGATTTGAAATGATGGTCGCCCTAACGAATTGTAACTTTTTTTTTAATATCACAAAATGGTGTGGATCGTTTGTCGGTAACTTTTGAAGTTTTATATAATGTTGTCAAGGGACAGGAAAGTGTTAAAAGGACGACTTTAAAACGTCGGTCGTTTTAAGCTTTTTGCAGTTTGTTAAAGATAAACTTGATAACAAGGTGAAAATTTACATTTTTTTTTCAAAGAAAAAAAAATATTAGAAAATTTATCTTTTTTTTTTGTAATTTGTTCTTATATTTTAAAAAAAATATTAATTATATTAAAAAGATGATTATTGATTTATTTTAATATATATTAGATGAACATAAATACAACTGAAATTAGATATGTATAATTTTTTAAATAAAAGAAAATATTATCAATATATGTAAAAATACTTTTTTTACGTATTTATTTTTAATATTTTTTTTTAATATTTCCTAGACGTCTTTTTCATAGAATATTGAAGTATTTCATTATAAATATTTAATAATAATAATTAATAAATAATAGATATTTTATAACGATTGAATCTAAATATATTATTATACAGTAAAGTAATGTTATATTTAATAAAAAAAAATATATTGTATAAAATTATAATATATACGTATAATTATATATATATATATATATATATATATATATATATATATATAATTTGTAATAAAATAAACGTGATTTTATAAAGGAAATACACAATAAAACACCAAATAGAAAGTAAGCCGCGGCCGAAAGAAGTCGAGTGAAAATTTCGAAGGCTTTTCCCTTTTAAATTTAATTAAATAAGATGATAAGACGATGATGGTAGTATCCAATTTTAGAATGAAACCGTAAGCCGAATCAAAATGCGAAGATTAAATGTGAACCTTACGGTGTTTATTCAAGTCGTCGCTTTTTAACCGTTAACACCTTTATTCATTAATAAAATTCATACAAAAAAAAAAAAAAACCACCCCCCCAATCCCTAACGATTGTATCGTCGAAAGGGTTGTCGAAAAGCAAATATATATATATATATATATATATATATATATATATATATATATATATATAATGAACATATAAATATAATTTTTTTTCAGAATTTTCACGTTGACGACTTAATTAATTTGAAATTGATAAACGAAAGCGTAAATATAATGTAGACTTGATGTTGGTTTTAATTAACGGAAATGTTAATTGGACTCGTATTTTGAATAGAAGTATTTTATATTTGATTTAGAAATATATATATATATATATATATATATATATATATATATATATGTTAGCATTTTTATATATTGAAAAATGTTAATTTTTGATTATAAATTATTATATGAAAAATATGATCGTTGTTTTCTTCAGAATGTGATGAATATTTAAAAGGTAAAATCAAATCAAGCAAACAGTTTTGATTTAAATATACATGAAATGCGTAGGAAATAATATGAATAATTTATATTTATTTCAATAGATTTTTAAATTATAAAATATCATTGATAAAACGTAAAAAATATATAAATAAAATAGAATATAAACATAAAATATAATTGTAAAATAATCTGATAAATTTATTTTTTAATAATCAATATATATTTATTATGAATATTTTTTTAATATTATATATTAATCTGAAAAATGATTCATATTTTTATATTTATATTATATATAATAGATATTTCATTATTAAAATTAAGAGTGACATTTTAAAATGTAATGTGAATATATAAAAGATAAAAATCGCATGACCCGTTTTAAAAATGACTTATTTTAACTTAAAAAAATACTTATTATTATTATTATTGTAACATTCGAAATTCACGTATTATAACACGATATACATATCTCGTAATATGAAAATTTATATTCATCACGCGTTCGCTTTCTATTTATGTGATGAAAATGAAAAATTTTTCATAATATTTTCCTTTTATATACATAACAATTTATATGTGTCGTACATATGTTATAATTTTAATTCAAATAATATTTTCGCGATAATACGCATTATGATACGAGCTTACGTATCATAATTTAATTTTTTTTATTATGAAACGAATTAATATGTAATAATATATATATTTTTTTTATAAATTATATCATTAAACGTAAATAAATATATACGAAAATATCGTATTTTTCACAACTTGTAAAGAAAACGTATCGATTTGGTTGACGGCCAAAAAAAAAAGAAAATGGAAAAGTGCTCATCGTATGCAAATTATCGAAAGTTGATATTGAAACGACTCCAAATATGTTCCGTTTATATTTTGCGTGCGTGCGTGTGTGTGTGTAATTTTTTTTCATTTCGATAAGAAACATTGGATTATCGATAAAAATGAAAATTTTACGACGGGTTCGTATTCGTATCATTTGTGCCGTTTGTGTTACGAGCGAATGTTTATATTCGTCGCTTTAAATATAGCGTTATATATTATATAAAAAATATATTAAAAAAAAATTAAATATTTTTCTTATTTTAATACTATTTTTTGACTTAGAAATGTTTCATTT
>JANIJI010000009.1:1537500-1590000 GCA_024500535.1 Leptonema lineaticorne
AGAAGTTCCTTCGCGCCGACACGGCCTGCGCCGATCGGGGGAAAATCCTCGGAAAACTCGCGAAAACTTTTCACAAAGCCGCCGCCCGGCCGGCCTATAAATAAAAGCCCGGTTTATTTTTCACAATACGCCCTGTTCGCTGTTAATAAACGGAAAATTTTCCCGACTTTAAAATAGCATTTCGCACCGATGCACAAATATAATATTATTAAAATACATCCGGCTTTAAAAAAAAAAGATATTATAATAATAAAAGAAATGCGCCTTTTAAATAGCCTCAACGACGAAGAAGGACTAAAGTCCGCTTTTGAAGATTATTTTATATTTTATTTTTCCAATATTTTAATCTTTAATTAGATTATATATTAAAAATATAAAATATCCAACTGTGCTCAAAAAGTAAGGTGAAATGTCTTTTTTTTTAGGTTGTTTCGGTTTCTTTATCACGACAACACACCATGTCATACTGCATTGGTTCTTTGCGACATTTTTGCTAAAAACTCGACTCATGTAATTTTGCAAACACCGTATTCGTCTGATTTGGTTCCGTGCAACTTCTGGCTATTCATAAAACTCAAAAGGCCAATACGGGGACGCCGTTTTGACACGATTGAGGATATAAAAATCGAATCGAAGAAGGTTTTTGAAGGTTATACCGGAAAAAGACTATTCTGACTGTTTCGAGGACTGGAAAAAGCATTGGCAAAAGTGCATTTTATCGGACGGGGATTACTTTGAAGGGGATGAAATAGATTTTTAAAAATAAATAAAATATTTACATTTTATAAACAAATTCACCTTATTTTTTTGATCATAGTGTTACGTTACACAACTATTGTTCGATTTTACACGGTTTTGACCTTTAGTCTAACATTTTATATTTTTCTTGTTTTGAATGCTTTATATTACGATAAAAAGTTAATAGATGTTTTTTATATAAAAATAATGATTTATATTATATAATATGATAATACTAGATTATTATATAATTAATATTCAAAGTATTTTTGTCAATGATAAATTGCATTAATTATATGTTAAATAAGTATGTAATATTTATGATATTTACACGTTAATCTAATACGAACGAATAAACAGATATATGTAATGTTTATATAAAAAAAATAAAAATAAATTACATATTATATATGAACGGTAAATAAGTTTAATGTATATTTATACGTAATAAAACATAAATATTAAACCATTTGTGTATTAGGTAACAATTTACCACCCGAAGAGAAAATTGCCGTGATTATACGATAAGTGTAATAATTTGCCATTATTATCGAAGAAAAACATTTACGGAACTTGTAACCGCGAAAATGATTCATTATAAATAATATATGATTTATATACGTTGCGGAATGTTTGTAAATATTTATTATATATATATATATATATATATATATATATATATATACATATAATGTGCATATATATTTGCAGACTGCGGCATGTTGCGGTCGGATATCCGGTTAAACTGGCTGCTTCCGTGTCCGCCGCAAGTCGTGTTTTCCACGCCGAAGTTTTTCCCGAAGATTGTCTTAATGGAAAATCGCGTCGCTTCCGGGCCAGAAATTAAACGGTTGTCAGAAGTAGTTAGCGAACACGAGTCCGAGGTCACAATTTGCATTCGCTCAACTAATATCCGAGATACGCGAACGTAATAACCGTATAACTTTATAATATTTTATTTTATTTTATTTTTTTGCGAAAAAAAAAAATAGCGCAAACGTTTATCTGCGCGATTATATCGCAATATTGGCAAAGTAAAATGTCGTTAATGATTATTAATTAAGGGGGACGCGGCGAAAAATTTATTCGAAAAGATTATGTCCAACGTCTACGTTCAATCTTTCATGTTCTGACGGCGGAAATTTATTACTGCGATAATTATATATATATATATATATATATATATATATATATATATATATATATATATATATATATAAGGAAATTGTGCATCTGAATAATTTCCGTTTTATTAATTAATAAAAAAAAATATTTTTTTTTATCAAAGTACATTTACGTTTGTTTTGATCATCTTTTGTTAGAACGTTGCCGTGATTTATATACAACGTAGTAAAGCTTCGATAAAACGCGGAAAACATTCTCCCGGATCGGAATATATTAAGGTGCTTTTTCTTCTGAGAAACGAAATCGTTCCTCACCCCCTCTCTTTCTCTCTCTCGCCTCACCCTTTTCTCTCTTGGTGCGATTTTGCCGAACCGCTTTTCCATTTTCTTTCGGTCCCCGTTTCGTCCGAGCTAATCTACGCTAACAAAAGTGCTATCAAGATCGAAGATGTCCTGTCTCCAGTAGCAGGCCGCGCAATCAATAAAACCTGTTATTTCCACAATTTCCCGTTCGGGACCACCCATCCCTTTGAGGAGTTTATCAAAAGATAATGGGGCCTGCTGGTGGGATAACGTGACAGGAATTGGGGCGGATCTTTGCCGTTTTGCAACAGACGAACATAAATCGAGTGAATCATTCATAATATATATATATATATATATATATATATATATATATATATATATATACGTGAGGGTCGTTCTATAAGTGCTATTTCACTATTCTTTCATCAACCAAAATAGCTGAGAAAATATATTAATCCCTCCATTTCAGATACATACAGAATTTTCATATACATATATATATATATATATATATATATATATATATATATATATATATATATATATTTTGCTATATATAAAAAAAATATAGAATAATTAACTTTTACTAATATTAGTGTATTATATTTTCAAATATGATATTACATTATGAAAACTATTATACAAAAGCAGATCTCTGATTTATATATAAATATTTGTAATAATCATAATTGAAACATAACACTGTGATCAAAAAGTAAGGCGAATTCGTTTATAAAATGTAAATTTTTTAATTTATTCTTGAAAATCAATTTCATCCCTTTCAAAGTAATTCCCGTTCGATAAAAAGTACTTTTGCTAACGCTTTTTTCAGTCTTCGAACGAGTCAGAAGTCTTTTTCCGGTAAAACCTTCAAGACCTTCTTCGATTCGGTTTTTATCTCTTCAATCGTGGCAAAACGGCGTCTCCGCATTAATCTTTTGACTTTGCTGAATAGCCAGAAGTTGCACGGAGCTAAATCAGGGAAATACGGTGGTTGCGAAACGATATGAGTCGAGTTTTTGGCAAAAAAGTATCAAAGAATCAATACAGTATTACATGCTGTATTATAATGATGAAGAAATCAAGAGTTGTGAAAGCGTGTTTAATTCAGATATAATTAAACCTTTTGACAAACAAATGCTTGGTAAATATTATAGACAATCCTATAAACCTAGGAAAAAATATACTGGTTATAAAAATTGCTTTAAAACAACACAAAAATCTTTTTTATTGACGTAAACAAGTATAATTTTGATTTAACTGCATAAATGACTTTAGTCGTCTATAAAACTATTGACGCCATATGGCGTCAATAGTTAGAAAATGATTAATATCAATTTGTTTTACATTTTTATTTCATTCTTCAATATTTTTCCTTTCAAAATTACCGTTATATTTTTTCAAATATTTTTTTGCAATATTTCATACTTATATAAACGTAATATGTGTTTCAGAAATGAAATATTGCAGATCTTAATTGTTGATACGAGTTCTCCAACGATTTCAGCTTTCTTCAGGACTTCATCGCGTGGTAAATCTTCCGTGTAATCACATTTCGAACAACTAATCATTTTATCATATAAAATTATTAATTTTTCTACAGGATATAATACAATAAATTAGATTTTAATCGTGATAGAGAAAAGTTTTACGCTTTTGTAACATAGATCTATTACTGTTATACTTATTAGTTATTTTTATATCTTTTACTTGAAAATTTTTTCGCAAAAGTTTAACAGTTAATTTTTCTGTATTGTTTCAGGTTAAAATATCTAAGTTAAAAAACTTTATAATAGTGTATAATATCTTGAAATTTTCTTTTAGATAATCTTGCAGGAAAAATTCGTAATTATAGTGAACAAAAATATTTGAGAGTTAATCTGACAATTTAAATATTAGTATTATGACTAATATTTTTTATTACTTTTGTAACTATAGAAAAGGTGTAAAAGCTAGATAAAGACAGTTGGAAAGCATTCTAGAACTTAAAGAGGAAGTTATTAGTGAGTATCGTCATCGGAAATGAATTTATCGGAAAACTTTCATAACGTTCGAGAAAGGAAAAATCTTAGGCGGATTATCATCCGTTCGACTCGCTATCTGGAAAAGCGTTGAAAAGGATTTCGTCGAACAACAATTATTCAAACGGGTCAAATGTCGTCTTGTCCTTCAAAAAGGCGTAAAGGATCGAACGGCGAAAAGCTTCGAGTTTGAAACAAACGTTTTTTTTTCCCTATTTTACTCTCCGTCGAAAGTTCTTATCGGGATGTATCGATAAGGATTTTTATGCAGCGTCGCGTAAAAAAAAAAGTCGATCCTTTCGAAAATGTAGGCTTTCGAGGAGTTTCGAGAGTCCCCCGGAGATACTCTGACGTTCGCCTGTGTAAAACGACAACGCCTTATCCGATCGATTCTTCGTGCGTAACTTTTCGGTTTAAAATAAAAATAAAATAAAAAAGCTCCGAGAAGAACGAGGAAATTTTTTTTATCTCGGTTCGCGTTCGGAGAGAAAAAAAAAGAGAAAATCACTTCTCTTTGTGATAGACTTAATTAAAAGTAACTGAATGTTTTGTTGAAGTTAAGTTACTTTCTATCGAAATCGAGCGTTCGCCCTGAATAATTTTAACTCTGTTAATAGAAAAAAAAAGGTTCATCGGAAAATATCTGTGTGTACTTACATAAATTCAATATAGTTTAAAAAACTTTCACGTACCGGTTAAAAGGGAAAGAAATTGAATAAATTTAAAATTTCGAATATCCATTATCTAAATATATAACGTAAAAAAAAGATACAATTGAATTATCCGTATTAAACGAACTAATCTAAAAATTTTCAGGTGAATCGTATTATTATAATATATATACCATATATAAAACGCGCAAAAATATGGAAAAAATAATTTATAAAAATGAATTTCCGTTTACAATACAAACTGCACATGTGAATTTTAAAATATTTGGCACGAATTTTGTCTGTTAAGGCCAACGACGTTAATATTTCCGTATGTAAATTTTTTTCGATGCGTATCGCTAGTTTTAGCAATTTTATTATGAAATCTATATAATTTTGATTCTAAATTTAAAAACTTGGCATGCTAATATTTTACGGTTGAAATGTAAATTATATATCTACAATATTAATCTAAATTTAAATTTAAATTATATCGAGTTATTTAAAATTTTTAAATATGATATTTTTCATATATATAATGAAGTAATCATAATATTAATAATGAATATTGGTTAAAAAAAATATATAAGTAATTAATGCAAGTAAATCAATAATAAGACACACAAATACGTTTTTTTTTCATTTTTTCCAGTTATTTCGTAACACGTTAGACCAGGGGTCTTCAATCTTTTTTTCAGTCGGAAGAGTCAAAAATTACAATTTACAAAATTTTAAAGTTTTAAAGAGTCACAAAACATTTTCTTGCCAACAATAAATAGTGCTCGCATAAATAAAGCTTTTTGATTTAAAAAAAAAATCAATTTATTCCTATATAAATAGTGTTTTTTCGTAACAAATTATATAATCTCTTATTATTTAAGTAAAAAATTAAAACAATTAAAAATTTACAAACAACATTAACTTGTACTTCAATAATAAATATTTTTTTATACATAAAATAAATAAAGAAACTAAAGAGCCTCAGGTTGACGATTCCTGCGTTAGACGTTTTACATAACATACGTTTTCAGTAATCATATTCAAATATTAGTATTTTATCAATATGGAAATTATTTATTATTACGTATCGATTACATCAGTGATATTCAATCTTTTTTTTTAATAAAATATATAATTAAAAAAATAATAAATATAAAAATTATATTATATCGATCGATTTTGAATCGCTAGTCATAAATTTTCATCGCTCGTTATTAAAAAACGTTATTTTTCTATATCAACGAAAAAAATTAACTCATTTCAAAAATATATATCCATACAAATAATAGTATATAAAAAACAACGGATAACTGCCAATAACACGTATAAATAGTAATAGTAAATATTATAACATTGTTTACGTATACATCAAAAAAAAAAAGAAAAAAATAGTGATTTTTTTCATACATAGTCGAGTTCGATTATCGCACAACGTTACTTATATTTTTATTGTTGACATAAAAGCAAAAATAAGATTGCCGTCACTGTTATATATAGTTCAAGCGAAAACAGTATACGTTATAAGAAACGACTAGTTGTTGTTATCTATAAAAGTTACGTGTACGTTTTTACTGATCTTACATAATTCGGCTTCAGCACGTACATTTTCATCGCTACTTTCTTTCTTTTTTTTTTTTTCATCTTTTCATCCCCTTTTTAGGTTTGTTTTTCTTCTACGGAAAAAAATATGAATTTTCATTGTGCATATCTGCGAATAGATCGAATATCTGCGCATTTTTTATTTTCTACGTTTCGTTACGGATAGATAAATGCTAAATATTCACGGATTATGCAATACGTTTATCTCTGTTTAATATAAATATTTTTATATACGAATATATTTTTTTGAATATATATATATATATATATATATATATATAACATCGTAATTAAAAAGTAAGGTGAATTTATTTATTTTCTCAATCGTGTCAAAACGGTGTCATCGTATTGACTATGCTGAATAGCCAAAAGTCGAATGGAGCCAAATCAGGCGAACACGGTGGTTGCAGAATGATATGAGTCGAGTTTTTGGCAAAAAATTGTAAAAACACGTGTAATTTGGAGATAATTAAACGTTTTGACAAACAGACACTAGGTAAATGTTATAGACAATTCTACCGACCTAGAAAAAAAATACAATTTACTTGCCTTCCTAATGCCCAGGAGTTTTAAATCACAATTCCTTCTTTTTTTTTGATCACAGTAGTATATATATATATATATATATATATATATATATATATATATATATATATATTGGTATATACATATATTGGTACTTTGACAGATAACATAGAGTTTTTAAATTAATAAAGGAGTGCAAATTTGTTTTGTGTTTCGTTTTATATTTATATATTGATATATAAATAAAAATATATTTTTTTCTATATCTTTATGATGGATCGTTAAGAGTTCGTTTATCAATTCTCAAAGCACACGCGATGTTCAAATTTATACGATGTATATCTAATTGATATCGATTATATTGAAAATGCCATATTTTATCATATAAATTCCGTAATATCGTACATTTTTTTTATCAAATAAAATTATACATCGTATGTAAATATAATATAATTAGTTATATTTTTTATCGTGTTACGAAAAATATATGAATTATTTGAATATATGAAAATATATAATAATATACTGATAGTAATGAACGAATAGAATTTTGTAAATTAAATCCTTTCGTTTGAAAAATAATCGATATTTTTTAAAATATTCTTATTCATAATAAAATTTAAAAATTTATTAAAAAAAAATTATATAATATAATATAAAACATTATAAATATGTTAATGTGATTAACGTCATATAAAGATAAATATATGTATTTAATTTCAATAAAATTAATTTGTAACTAAGTATAAATTTGAGAATGATTAATTACACCGCTTGTTGAAATATGAATGTAATTAATATTGAATATTAATAATGATAATTTAAAATATATTCATGAAATCATTTATTGTTATGATTTCGAGTAAAATAATATTTTATTTGATTACGAGCGTTAAATAATATTTAAAATATTTTTTATAATGAACGAATTTTAAAAATCGTTTTTAAAGGTCGTTTTAGAGATAATTCAAAAAAGTCATTGCGAATAATTGAAATTTTATTTTTGAAAAAAAAAAATAAAAAAGTAAAAAGTCAAAAATTTTTTTCACTTTTTTTCTGTCGTTGATAATTTCAAACATATATACGACGTTATAACGAGATAGAAAACATTCCGAATATTAAAATATGAAAATATACATTAAATATACACGACAAAGGTCAAATATTAAAAATAAACAGATGCCGCGAAAGATCCAAACAAAAAAAATAAAAACAAAAATAAAATGAGGACGAAATGTAGAAAAGAAAAAGAAAAGATGATAGAAAATGGAAACGTGCGGCGAATTAAAACCGCGTCACTCGAGCTATTCCCGGAAAATTAATAGACGCGCAAAAGCGACCCGGAAAAACTCCTCGACGGAAGACGTGAAAATTTCTCACAATTTGACGTCATATAAGAAAAAGACGTGCTCATATTACGTATCGCGGCCCGCGCAGCGGTTCTAAATCGCGGGGTCCGCACACGCGTTACACGCACACACACACATTGCGAATTGATTTTTCGTATTTTAACCGAGATCTTCCGGTTGGGTTTGCTCGACGAAAAAAAAAGGGAAAGTTTATTAGGTTGGATAAGGGTTTTCCGACGATAAATAACTGACCTTTTTATATGGCGGTTTATCTTCGACCAGAACGAAACGCACATTTTAATTTCGTATAGAGCGATCGTCTCTGCTCCCTATCCCATTTTTTTTATTATATATATATATATATATATATATATATATTTATTTATTTTTCTGTACCCCATCTCCTTTTTGCGAAATGGAATTTATTATATTACTTCTCACCCACGCGATTTTATCGAACGAATTTTCGGCAAATATTTGCGATATTTTGTATTAAATATGCATTACATACAATTCATTATATATATATATATATATATATACAAAATAAAATATTGATATGAAATCAATTACAAAATAATTTTATTCCCATGTATATATCATTAATTGTTAAATAAAAAAAAGACGATAAATGTATCATGATTCGTTAAATTCGTTGTAGTTTTCTTACATTAAACGTGCATATGTATAGTATTTTTTCCCATTACAAAGTATCTAGTGAATATGGGGAGGAAAATTAAGATTGATTTTTCCCTAGACAGTTCTTCTAGAGGGTCCCAGATTGTGCCACGGAAAATTAATGAAAATGTTGTGATAGATTACAGCTGCCAATAGAAATAAAATGTATGGGATGCAATCAAAAGGACTGTTAGCCATATTTTTCGTTTTTTTTTTCTATTTCACTCTAGGTTTTTCTTTTCCACTTGTACTAGATGATAGTATGGGGAAAAACGAGATTTTTTTTTACTGGCGTATTTATTGTTTCGATACGTCTCATATTACGAGAAAAGATAATCTGAAAAACACACTAAAAACAACATATAAGATCGTAAAAATTTCAGAGGCCATGAATATATTTTTTTATGTGCAAAATTGATGCTCATACCGATTCGTTTATCTTACAGTGGAAAAGCACGAAAGAACGGATGAATGATTTTACGGATAAAAGCAAAAGCACAGTCTCGTTTGAAGTCAACACAGAGAATGAAATAATAATACAAGCGAGGGGTGTGAGGGGGAGAGGGAAAAAACGCAAAGTTTTTACACAGGAAGAAGACAAGTAAAGTAAAGTAAAATAGAAAAAAAAAAGAAGAAAGACAAGAAGAAAAAGAAACGGGTCAAATCTTTCGCTGACTAAGATGGAAAAAAGCACGAAAGAAAGATAGAAAGAAGAAGAAAAAAACAATACGAAATGAAATAAGAAATGTAAGTCAGATAATTTCATTATTAAAATTTTCAACAATACGTAATTATAAAGGTTTTTCTCGGCGAACAAAAGAGTACACGCAATAAATTCGCAAGAATAAAGTGGAAATTTGTATAATATTCACGATTATATTATAGATATAATATAATATATTTAAAAAAAATTTGTGCTTTCGTTTTTCATCATATTTTGAGGTTGATTTTTTTTTCTTTTTTGTAATGTTGCTTTTAAAACATGGAGCGTTATTACCTCGTTTATTAATTAATCAATTAATTAATAAGCGGCTGTCTGTAAAATTTTGACGAGTCATTTTTTCAATTATCCTTTTCTCATTGAACCGTTTTATAAACATTTATTTTATCTATCGGATCACGACTAAGGAAAACTTGAAGATCAAATTTTAAAAAATGCGCGCGAATTAAGAGTGTTCGTAGAGTGTTTTGAAAATTTTATATTTTTCATTATTATTTAGTTATATAATATATATGTAAATATGATTTATTTATAAAATAATACAAACAAAAGGGTGGAATATTAACACGGAAATTACATAAATTGAAACGAAAAGTAAAATCCGATTCTCGCATATTCGTAAGCGATAGCATATCGTTCGATCTAGAATATTGTGAAAATTCAACGGTTCTAAAGTTAGACAATATATCGAAATACAAAAGCGGCGTTTAATTTAAATATATGATGACATTATCTCGAATAATTCGTTAGAAATCATAATATAATAATAGTGTAAACGATAGATTAAAAAAAAAATCATTAATAAAATAAGTATATGTCATACGTTTTCGGTTATCATAAATATTTCGCACGCACAAATACGTCACGGTCTTATTCAATATTATAGAAATCGGGATTTTAGATAAAAATGTATTCGTCTCGGACGCCCGAATGAACAAAGATAAAATCCCGGGGTCCCGAGATTCGAATGTTTCTGATCCCCGTCGGCTTATCCGGTCCCAAACTTCGTTCAGATTAAGAAGCTTACACTATATATGCTCTCGTGCTGTGCTTTCGGTATCGTGGCACGTTTTCATCGGGGAATGCTTTCGTGGAAAATCGTCCGAGAGTAAAGAAAAAGGGCATGCATAAAAATATACGATGTCGTCGAATCTGCACTTGCAATTCTGAAAGTAAAAGCGACAATTGATATAGTCCTGTATACATAATTAAACAGGATCCATTTGTATACGTTCTTTCTTTGTGATAAGGGAACGTATCCATTTTTTTTTCGTTTAATACTGAATATATAACACTGTGATCAAAAAGTAAAGTGAATTTGTATATAAAAATGTTAATTCTTTATTTACATTTTATAAACGATCTTCTTCGATTCGGTTTTTATTTTTTCAATCGTGTCAAAATGACGTACGCGCATTGGCTTTTTAAGTTTACTGAATAGCCAGAATTCGCACGGAGCCAAATCGGGCAAATACGGTGGTTGAATCGAATTTTTGGCAAAAAAGTAATATTCACGCTTCTCCAGGTTTTCTTTTCAATATTTTTAATCATAAAATTTAGTATGAAATTAGAAAATTACGATAGCACACGCTAAAAGTTTAATATAATTTCATATTGTTTCTTCGCATATATATATAATTTTCATGACGTTTATAAAATAATTTATATACGTAAAATACTCTGTATATACATTTTCATAGAAACGATAATAGAAGAGTTTACCAATAGTCACACAAATATCGTGTGAATGAGACGAATGGTCCAAGAAGAATTATGAACTATACAGGAAGTGAATTGTGAACTACGTGTTGCGAGCTTTAACGTGTACACGATTAATTTTAAGGCTTTATAATAAAACGCGACGTCGTGCCGAAGGTGTTAAGAACATTAGGCAACATTAAGTTAATTACTAATAAATTTTATCGTTTCTTCCTAATGCAATAAAGTGAAAGGTCGTAATACTATTATGAGCTTAACTGAATTTATGGAACACAAGGCGTTGATGTGTCCTCGTTCGGTGTGAGCCATGCTTTATATTTAAAGACATATGTACTTACTTACGTATTTTGCAATATGAACCCTTAAAATCAATATAAGGTATATGCGAAAGGTTTTAGAATTATCGTATGGTTGATCTAAATCAATTTATCGTCATAATAAATAATAGACTTCAAATGTGATCCTTCTGAGAAGAAAAAAATGTAATGTAATTTTTCAATGTTGTATTGCAAAATATAATTATAATATTTTTGGTGATATATATATATGTGTGTGTGTGTGTGTGTATAATCGACCATAATATCGTATTCTTTGATAAAAATATTCATATTTTCTACGAAAAGTACATTAAAAAAATATTCAGTAATATTAAAATAACAGTCACGTTTTTCGTAGAAAGTAAAATATTAAAATGATTTCCAGAAATAGGTAATGTTTTTCTTTGTCGAATGATAAACATTATTTTGACAGTGGAAAGTATAAACAGAACTGAAGCTTAGCTTGAGAAAAAAAAATATTTATATTAAAAAAAAGCGTTGTTTTTCCTTTATATTAAATAAGAAAAAAAAATATATTACATTGTCGCCAATCAAATTTATAATCATTTAATCAAGTTTCTCCATTTCAGGTTTATTTTTATTAGAACGAAATAAAACGAATTGTTTTTATTGTGTTCTTTTTCAATGCTTAAATGACGGAATTGTTCAATCGATATCGGTTTCGATTCTACTTTTTCATTTACACAACAAACATTTTCACTAGAAATTTTCGTAGTGTTTATTTTACAATAATTTATCCCCGAATAAACACTAGAAATAAATTCTATAGCTTTTTAAAATGATACAAGACTGTGATCGAAAAGTAAGGTGAAGTTGTTTATTAAATGTAAATTCTTTATTTATTCTTCAAAATCAATTTCATCCCCTTCAAAGTAATCCCCGTTCGATAAAAAGGAACGTTTGCCAATATTTTTTCCAGTCCTTGAAATAATCAGAATAGCCGGTATATGCCTTCAAGATCTTCTTCGATTCGATTTTTATCTCATCGATCGTGTCAAAACGGCGTCCACACATTGGCTTTTTGAGTTTACCGAATAGCCAAAAATCGCACGAAGCCAAATCAGACAAATACAGTGGTTGAGAAACGATATGAGTCGAGTTTTTAGCTATTTTTTAGTAGTTTGACATAGTGCATTGTCGTGATTAAGGAATCGAGAGTTGTAAAAATACGTGTAACTCGGAGATAATTAAACCTTTTGACAAATAGATGCTTGGAAAATGTTTTAGACACTCCTACCAACCTAGGAAAAAAATTAGAATTTACCTACTTTCCTAATGATCGGGAGTTTTAAATGAAGATTTCATCTTACTTTTTATACTTTTTAATCACAGTAGTATATATATATATATATATATATATATATATATATATATATATATATATATATATATATATATATGTAATATAGAAAATTTCATCTGAAGCTTTCTGAATTGAAATATTATATATAAAAATGGAATAAAAATAGACGTCAATTTGTATTACGAAAAAATTCAATTTACATGTAAAATGAAATTTTAAATATATACTTTTACATATATATATATATATATATATATATATATATATATATTTACGATTAAGATTGGCGAATGCGTGAAACAATTCGCATTGCGAAAATAACGTAATTTCACGCGAACGATTCGCAACAAAGAGTTCTTGCATAATAAATTTTTTCCTTTTCGTTGAAAATGTCGACCGTTTAATCTGGACCGAAACAGAATCGTGATTACAAACAAACAAACAAACGTTCATATATAAATTTATATATATATATATATATATATATAATTTTTTTTTTTTCAATGATATATAATAAGAAAAATGTGTTCAATTTAAATTGTGGTATTATTTATCCGTTCCTATTTAATATTTACAAGTAATATATTATTATATCTAATAAATAATAATATATTGATATTTTAACAATATATTGATTCATATTTAAAAAAATATTTTATAAAAATGATATTGAATATTTCATAAATGTATGTTAAAATATTAGTAAAAATTATGATTTATAAATATCGTTTATTGATAATTTTGCATACAGTAGAAATTGTGATTAGTTTTATTTTTGTAATTAAAAATGTATAAAATATTTATAATTGAAATAATAGGTTGAATTACGATTTTAATTTAATTTTTTTCACATGACATTTTGTAAAGTAATAAAATGTATATTTGATTCAATATTGTATATAACAAAAAAAAAATGTTTTTAATATTTATCTTAAAATTGTGCTTTTAGATATTATGAATATAAATTTAATATATTATATATTTTTTTATAAATATTTTATATATAATTATAATAAAATTATATTATATATTAAAAATGGATAAAATCAGTTACAAAGCTTCACACCAAAAAAAAAAAAAAAAAATGAAAAAAAAGAAAGAAAACCGGATAGATTTTGCAAACGGTCAAAAAGCAAACGAGATGATACCGCAGACAACGAGATCGAGCCTCCGCAGAAAAGAAAAGAAAAAAAAATAATGAAAAAAAAGAGGACATGTACGGGTGTGAGGGAAACTGTATGTGTGTGTGTGTGTGTGTGTGTATATAAAAAAAAGAACTTTTAATTTTTCCGAATCGTCTATTTTATTCGTAGTCCGATAGTTTGCGGGTTAAACGTAGAGCCTTCGCCGTTTGAAAAATCGCCGGTGTTTACGGGCCGTCGGGCATTGTTCGGTGCGGAAAACCGAATCGCGCGCGTCGGGAAAACTTTAAGAATAATGCTTTATTTGCGTGCTTACACAAATACGGCCCGAACTTTTCAATGCGAATTTTTTTTTGCCGTGCCTCTTTTCTCTTTTTTTTTTTTTCATTCACCCCGAACATCCGCACCGTCCGCGCGTCGCCCCCTCGTTTTCCTCTTGAATTTTCCGACTATATATATATATATATATAGTGTAATACATAGGTCGTTTCTCTCTCATTCGCAACTCTCGCAATTTTCGCTCGGTTTTTCATTCGAATTTTCCCCGCTTTCGCATTCATATCGCGAATCTTTTCCGCAGAAAAAAAATATTTACCGCTCTCGTTCACCCCTTTCGAAACTTGGACGAGGCGCGATTTTTCCCGCGAAGTTGGCACGATTTTTCGAATACGCGTCCATTTTTTTTTTTTCGTATTATTTCATTGTGTTCTATTTACTTATTTTGTATATGTATTGTTCGCATT
Organism: Leptonema lineaticorne; assembly: GCA_024500535.1. NCBI lineage: Eukaryota > Metazoa > Arthropoda > Insecta > Trichoptera > Hydropsychidae > Leptonema > Leptonema lineaticorne. The sequence goes on from JANIJI010000009.1 coordinate 1,552,457, forward strand.
TGCTTTCTGTCCTTTTCGCGTTTTTTCTTCTCTCTCTTATATAAATATATATATAAAAATATACGGATTTATTTGCGAGTTATTAACTAGTCCGAGTACTCAATTTATATAAATTTATTATTTATTAATTATTTAATACGTTCATGCGGGCGTGTACCACCGGTGGCTCACGGTAGATTTTCATTGTGTTGCACGTGCCATCAGTGACTTGCAGTAGACTATATCATCGTGCAGTAAAAAACCACATATTATAATATTATATATTAAGTTATGTAATAAATCAAACACAAAGAAAAACATGAACGCGTTAAACATTTCTAATAATTCAATAAATATGAGTTCAAAAAAAACTATATTTAAAAATTGTAAAGAAAAACATACAACTAATAATTGAAATCGTTAATTACTATGGAATATTATATATATTAAAAAAAACTGAAAAAGTTTTCAGTATTTAACTCGCATTCCGGCTTTTTGTTCATTACGAATATTAAAACTTTTTCAATACTCGTTCGTATCGATTTTAAACTTCGTTAACGAAATGCCGAAAACGTTTTCAAATATCTAAAAGTGTTAAATTGTTCTGTACATATATATATATATAAATATATATATATATATATATATATATATATATATATATATATATATATATATATATATGTATAAATATATATTTATATGTATCGACATTGTTTCAAGAATGTTTCCAATATTTCCGAGCAAATTCGAAATTAATTTTAATGGCATGTTTTGAAATAATTATCTACAATGAATAACCCTAGCAGCGCGTTATTAATCGATCAATTTTGTTTCTATAAAACAATTCGAATCAATCATTTAACAAACATCGCATTATAAAATAACGCGGAAAATAGAAAATAGATATTGATACACACACATACACACACACACACATATATATATATATATATATATATATATAATATGTTTCAATGAACACAAAGAAACACGAAAACGTAATTCCGAGAAAAATGAGAGTAGAAGAAAAAAAGTCATCTGAGAATAGCGAAGGTTTAGACACATTGTTAACAAATCTCGACACGTGCTCGGTAATCTTCTCATAATACGAAAGTTTTTGTCCATTTATAAGGCGGTTGTCCATTCTTAGAAATGGACAACAGATTTCGTTAATCTAGATTCCGGGAATAGTACAATACAAACGATATTATATTTGAAGCAGTGCGGATTTAATAAAGGAAACCGCGGACTTATCATATTTCGAAATCCCCGTTCGAATACCAATATTATTTACAGAACATTAAGTTGTACGAAAATATCGATTCTCGCAAATAAAGACCATCTTAGTCGAAATGACTCGTATTGATTTATCGATCTCATTTCATTTTAATATACTACTGTGATCAAAAAGTAAGGTGAAATTGTCATTTAAAACACCCGGGCATTAGGAAAGCAGGTATTTTTTTTTTAGGTTTGTAGGACTGTCTATAATATTTGTCAAGCGTCTGTTTGTTAAAAGACTTAATTATCTCTGAGTTACACGGGTTTTTTCAACTCTTAGTTACTTCATCACGACAATGCACCATATCAAACTGCATTGGTTTTTAGTGACTTTTTCGCCAAAAACTCGACACATCGTTCCGCAACCACCGTATTTGCCTGATTTGGTTCCACGCGACTTCTGGCTGTTCGGCAAACTCAAAAAGCCGATGCGAGAACACTGTTTTGAAACGATTGAGGAGATAAAAACCGAATTGAAGAGGGTCTTGAAGCCTATACCGAGAAGTGGAAAAAGCGTTGGCAAAAGTGCATTTTATCGGACGGGGATTACTTTTAAGTGAATGAAATTGTTTTGGAAGAATAAATAAAGAATTTGCATTTTATAAAAAAATTCACATTACTTTTTGATCACAGTGTTATATATAAAATACGATTAGGAAAAAGTCGAGAAGAATATTTTTTTTATATTTTATAGCATATGCTGGTTTTTCTTGATTTTATATGATTATTCTCTGGTTTATCCGTAAAGTCCGATGTGTACGTCAAAAGAAGACATAATTTTAATTTTGTCTTTCGTCTCTGTCGTCTTTGGAGGTATTTATTTATTGCAAATCGACGCAAAACGAAATCGGAAATTTAATTTAATACAAATAGCATTTACGTCAATCACAATTTCGTGACTGGCGAAAAATGTGAGATTTCATTCGAGAGAGCGTCGTTCAAAAAAAAAAGTAAAAATATAAAAAGAAAAAGAAAAATGAAAAAAAGAAGAAGAAAGAAAGAAAACAACGGAAAAAAATATTCGACAAGAGGCTTGAAAAAAATTACACGGGAATAAAAATAAATAATGATATTAAAGAAAAGCGACGAAAATTCTTCCGCACAAAAAATAAGACAAAGTTATTTAATTAAGAACCTTAAATACTTATATATATATATATATATATATATATATATATATATATATATAAATATATTGTAGATGGATGTCCTATATACGTTCGAAACAATTGAAAAAGTTTTTTAAACGATTTTAACAGAGTATATACAATTTCTCTCTTGAATTATTTGACAAAATGACACGTTGCTTATATATATATTTTTTTTATTTCCTGATTACTTTTGATGAATATTTTTACATATTTTTTGATATATTTATAGATTAATTAAATATTAATTTATTTTTCAGACATCTTTGTTCTAATAATTTACTATAGAAAAAAAATCTATCGTATATGATAGAAGAACACTAATCGCTATTTGGAAATTAAGTTACGTATTTAAGTCTAAAATAATGTTAAAAAATATTTTTTCAGTTCATTTGTGATATACATTTATATAATATAATATGATTTTTATACGTATTTTAAGAGAGATTCTATTATTAAAACGTATTGTCTTTCAAATGTTCAAATATAAGAGAAAAATAAATAAAATAATGACGAAATAAATCGAAATTGACGTGAAAAATATTTACTCGCCATATTTTTTAAGGATCACATTTCATAAAATGTTTATTTTTTTTTTGATACATGTGGGAGAAAATCATAACAAACATCAATATAACGGAATCGAACTAATTTCCAATTATATTTCGTTCTATTTGCTGAAATAACTCAGAAAATTGAATAAATTCATCGGTAAACTAAAAGAGACTGACGGAGAAAAAAAAGATATTAAAAAATATATAGAAAAAAAAATGGCGAACGAATAGAAATAGGAATAAATCGTCACGCCTACTTAACCGCAAAACCGATTTTTATACGCACAATATTCTAGTCTATTTCTTATAACGGACCACGCACCAAAGAAATAAAGAAAATAAATATAAATATATATATTTACGAGTGCTATTCGTATATGTTAGATAGGAAAATATATATATATATATATATATATATATATATATATATATATATATATTTTCCTTCATTTATCGTCCAGCTTTTTAGAACGAGCGCATATCCTTTTGTATTCATATGCTGAAAACAAAAATGTTCAGCAGGATTCTCTAGTAGCGATTGGAAAAAGTGAAAACGGCATCGTTTACTATATATTGCTATACATTATAGAAGCAAAAGGCGAAAAAATATCTAATATATATATATATATATATATATATATATATATATATAGATAGGAAAAACGTAACAAAGATAGATGGTTCATCAGTCAGTCGTTACCAAGAGAAATACGTTAACCCACGTCTGGTGTTTGCTGAGTTTTATATATATATATATATATATATATATATATATATATATATATATTCTACTATATATTACTTCATAGTACATAGTATAACACTATAGGTTAGTCGAATATGTGTGTGTGTATATTTTTTTCTATTTTCGTTTCGCGTAATGTAAGTACGTTATAGTGGTATATGATGAAGGAGAAGAAAAAAAAAACACGTTGGAATCAACGAACCAACCCCATTTTTCCACTGGGAACTGAAAAACCTAGAGATTAATGGGGTAAAAATGGACAGGATGCCGAAGTCGAACAGATAAAACAGTCGTTTCAATGAAAACAGTCAATCGAACGAATCGCGAGGAGGCTTTCGTGTTTTTTTTTTTTTTTTGGCGATCGGAAAATCCTATGACGGACGACCATCTTAAATTGGATCGTTTCTCTATCCGATGAAAAATATATAAGTATATATTATTTTTTTATTTTTTTTTGTAACGTTCAAAAATTATAGAAAATATTTTGAATCGAAATGTATTGAAAATATTTTTACTATGATAAAAATGTAAGGTGAATTTATTTTCTTGATATATATATTAATATATAAGAAAAATAAATAAAATAACATTAATCAGCTCAATTACTTTTATCTAAAGATTTCGCTAGAATTTAACTCATTCAATTTATTAAATGCTTTTTTCATTATGAAAAAGAAATAATAAAAATGTTATATATAACATTGAAGTTATGAATACAAAATTGAAAGTGATCCATAAAACCGAAATTGCCACGGAATATATTATCTTGCTCAATTTCGTTAAATAAATTAATTCATGTCTGAGCGTTCACTTACATAATATAATATAATTAATCATTATTATTATAATATAATTTAATTTGTTTATATAAAATAATTTATTTTATGATTGTTTATTGACAATAAACGCGACCGCACATTTTAAAATTGATATCGCAACTAAAATTAATCATTATTAATGATAATGGAGGGATGCAATTTGGAAAATGTTATTCGGTAATATTATTTTCATTTTGTCGCGTTTATAAACACGAATTAATTATTACGGGGGATGCTTTTTGGGGTTTTCGAATAATTCTACTTTTTTTATATTATATACTATTGTGATCAAAAAGTTATATATTTCTAATGATTTTAAATTTAAATATAAAAACAATAAATTGATCGATTAAATAATAAATAAATATATATATATATATATATATATATATATATATATATATATATATATAAAGATTTATATAAAATAATAACGTAACGAGTTATTTTATTATTCGGTTAAATTATCTGGGGCGATTAACGTTAACGAAAATGTTATTTAAATATTTGACGGTGAAAATAAACGAGAGTTTATCCGTATCGGCCACAAGTGGATTTATAAATATGATAAATAAGATATTAAGGTATCGTGTGTAAGGCAGATGTGTTCAACCGTTTGCTGATTTTAATATTTAAATAATTATAATGGAATATGTGAATGTGAAATATAGTAAAATTATAAAAATATTCGAATCATTTTTCATTTTTTTCTTAAATAGAAATTTAATATGTATATATTTTAATTTTTAATAATAAAAATATTATTATAAATAAAATGTATATATTGTTTTGCAAATTTATTGTGAAATAATGTTTTTTTTTATTTAATATCAAATAATCACAACAAATACTATTTACGATCGTCTTAAAGTTTCATTTAATGATTATTTTTAGATATGAAAAATATATCCTTTAAATTGTTGTATAAAGAAAAATATAAAAGTAAAGATGCTTCAGAAGAAAAATTATATCATAGTTGAGAAATTTATATTAATAAATAAACATGAAATGTGTAGTTTTTAAATGATGTTTCGTAAAGTTAATGAAAATTTTTGTACCAAAATTTTATTCATTAGTGATAATATATAATTTTGGAAGATAAAATTAAGTCTTTCTAATTTATATAATTTTTTTAAGATAAATGAATAAAAATATTTTTACTGCAATAATTGCCAATTGTCTTCAAAGAAAGGAACATGTAAAAATGCTCTTATAACAATTTATAATCGTCTTATTGTTGATTATAAAAGATAAAACGTTTTAAAAATAAAATTTATTAATAATTAAAATTTAAAATCACTTTTTGTATACATTCTGTACAACGCGACTGCTGCGCGAACAATATTATTGTTTTATTCGGCAATTTTTCAGATTTACGCGTTTTCAGCGGTAATTGTCGAATTAATTGCCTCCCCCCTCCTTTCTCCTTCCTTCATTATAATAATAATAATAATTATAATTGTACGACTTAATCGTGTACGGCGAAATTTGCACGTACATCAAATCTATGTAAAAACGACGTTCAACCCGATTCGTACCAACTTCACAATTACAGCGTATAAATTGCGAACGTAACGCAATAATTTAACTTTTCCCGGAAAAACAGGTGAAGTGTGTTCGCGATTAAAAGATTTACGCTTTTCTTTTCTGAAAAAAAGGATGGGAGGAGGGAGGAGGGGGGGTCACCGTTTTTAATAAGGGATGAGTTGTTTCGGCAAGAGCGGTATTATAAATAACGGGCGTTTTCGAGTGCGAAACGCGTCGTCGTAAAATTTAATGAAAAGCCCATCTTGCACGCCACTGATCCGTAACATCATCGTAAATTATTAATTTTGATTACGAATAATAAAATGGAGAAGGGCGGCGCGTGAGGACGAGACGAACAAGTCTGGGGTGGAAAATGTACGACGAGCTTACGCGCGGGGTAAACAACGATTAAGCGCATTGATCATTAAAAGCTTTAATCTGATATATTTATATATTGTGTTATACGTATATTCACTTCTACGTTAACGTTAATCCCGTACACGTATATATGTATATATAAATATTTCATTTATCCCTGTCGATATTTTTTAATTAAAAAGTCTCTTGCCGTCGTTGTTATTTCGTTCGACGTGACATTAAAAAAATACTGATTTATATATATATATATATATATATATATATATATATATATATATATATATATATATATATATATATATATATATATAACACTGTGATTAAAAAGTATGGTGAATTTGTTTATAAAATGTATATTCTTTATTTATTCTATCAAATCAATTTCATCCAATTCAGAGTAATCTCCGTACGATAAAACTCACTTTTGTCAACGCTTTTTCTAGTCCTCGAAACAATCGGAATAGTCTTTTTCCGATATAGCTTTCAAGACCTTCTACGATTCGATTTTTATCTTCTTAATCGTATCAACACGGCGTTCCGGCATTGACCTTTTAAGTTTGCCGAATAGCCAGAAGTCGCACGGAGTCAAATCAGGTAAATACGGTGGTTGCGGAACGATATGAGTCGAGTTTTTTGCAAAAAAATCGCGAAGAACCAATACAGTATGACATGGTGTATTATCGTGATGATGGATCCAAGAGTTGTAATTCGGAGATAATTATACCTTTTGACAAACAGACGTTTGGTAAATGTTATAGACAGTCCTATCAACATACATAAAAAAAATACAATTTACCTGACAATTTCAACTTACTTTTTGATCACAGTAGTATAATATTATTTATTTATAAATATGATAAAATATTCAACAAATTTAATTTTATAAATATTATGTATAATTCGTACGTTAAAATCATTGATTTCTATGAAAATAATTAACATATATAATAAAAATAAACTTATAAATTCTAGGAATTGAAAGCACAACATTGATTTGTTACAAATTTCGAAGAATTTTCCGTATAAAAAGGTCGCGAACTTTGTCCGTGAATTCACATGATAATTTATATAAATATTTAATTAAGCTGTATATTTTCGAAATCCTTTTGAAATATAAATGAAGCATACACGTATATAATGTATGTTTTGGAATTGCGTAGGTTTAATATTATTATTATATATATGTATATATAATAATTCAAAATTTTATATATACTATATAATTTAATTTATTTTGATATTAAATATAATATATATCCAAATATATTTGTTTTCTTTGTTTCAAATGGTATTTCTAAGAAACTAAAATGATTATTTTTCTAATTTTTAACGTGCTATATACGAGATATCTCGCTTTTGCAGTGTATATAGTCTGGATGTCTATTATACATAATATTTAACCACACGTCGTTCACCTTTCATTTTATGGTTTTAATTATAATTTTAAATTTCTATTAGAATTAATATATTTTAGAATAAACTTTACTCATATATTTTCATTAAATTTTAAGATAATTTTGAATAATATGAAAGTAAAAATAAAATTTATTCATAGTCAATAAAATATTATTTTTGAAAACTTTCAGTGTAATTGATAGATTGCTTGTGTATTATTTTATTAAATTGTATTTCTAATTAATTCAAAATTCTAAAAGCTTTAATTTTAAATATTTTTAATCACTCATTAAATATTAATATAAATATCGTAAAATGTAGTAAAGCAGTGTTTGTGAATGTCAAATATATTTTTAAATATTTATATATATATATATATATATATATATATATATATATATATATATATATATATACAGAAAAAGAAAACAATATTTTGTTCGTTAGAAAATTATTATAATTTATGAAAAATTAATTATTGAATATTCAACAACGAAAAATATTGTAACGATTTAATTTTAATTATGTAAACGTCAATAACAACCTATCCGTATTTTTTATTGGATAAATTATCGAACATCGCGCAGATTAATAAAAAAAAAAAAGAAAAACTGTAGGAAAATCTCGCGTGTTGCTCTTTGCAGGCGCTTTAAATAAAACAAAACCGCCCTCAGGGTAAATAAATATTTTTCTTTTCGTCGCTGCCGATTTTTTTTATATTTATTTATTTTCTTTTTTTTTTTTGATCCTCGTTTCTCTTCATATTTTCGACGTGAGCCGCGCGAGACGCGAATTTTCGCGTGCCGAGTTTACTCGTTCGCCCGTTTTTCCGAACGAGAAACGGTCGTATTTTCATCGCGTTTTCTTTCTTTTATTATTCACTCTAACTCGTCCATACGTTTTATTTTGATGGGGAAAACAAGACCGCGAATCATATTTTAGCGTTCGCATGAAAATGTTATTTTTTTTCTTTTCAGACCATTCATATTTTTTATTGCGCGTATCTAAGTGTGTGGCGAACGATGAGCATATTTATGTGTGTGTGTTTACGTGTTGTTCAATTTTTATTTTTCACGAATTTTCCAAGAAAATATATTCTATATATATATATATGAAATTTTACAGAAATATGATACTTGCGACATTCGTTTTCTTCATTTTACACGTGCGTTTTTAATTAAAAGTTCTCAGTTTACTCCGAAAGACGTTTTAGACTCGTAAAACGAAAGGTCGACTTTAAAAATTATATATACCATATATATATATATATATATATATATATATATATATATATATATATATATATATATAAATAAAGAGTTTAATTTTATTGTCTTTTAAAAAAATAGTGTTTACGATAAAAATCCTATAGAAAATAAATTATTGCATATTGAAATTTATTATGTGTGTAATTGTATTGTAATATATGAGCATAAATTTTTGTAATATTTTTTATAATATTTTTATTTTATTATGTCGATTATTATATTGTATACAATATAATAATAAATAAAAATATATTAAAATCAACTTGAATTTTATATATGGATTCAAATCGACCCGTGTACAAATTCGTATACGTATTAATATATAATTGATTTTGGAATTTAATAAAAAAATAAACAAAATGTAAATAGAATTAAAAATATATCATATGTAATTTAATATAATTTTTTTCAAAATAAAAATATTTTAAATTATGAAATATATTATAAATCATGCTTCTTAGATTGTAGTGACAGACATTTTTAATATAAGTATTATAATAATAGAAGAAAAAATTATATATTTTAGTTTCTTATAAATGATTGTATGAATATAAATATAATTGATTTAAAAAAAATATTTTTTTTAATAAAATTCTTTATTATATAATCATTTTATATCTAGCTTATATAGAATGATAGAATAAAAAAAGGAAAATTTTCGTAAAAATATTCTGGAAATTGGAAAAAAAAAGAAAAGCTGAGGAAATCACCCGTATGAGTGGATATATATATATATATATATATATATATATATATTGGCGAATTATTGAAACATGTTTTTTTTTTCAATTCGGTCGACGCTGATGGGAAATCAATAAGCGATTACTGTGCGACGCGACGCTAAATGAAAATATGTGAGGCTTCGCGGCGAAAAATTGATTTTCAAGCCTCATTACGATCATAAAATTTTATGGCACACGTTGTATAACGGTGCTTTTCACGGCTAATGTCTCCGGAGGCTTCGGCGTTGGAGTCGACGAATCGGTTAATATCGCCGGAGTCGATGAAATATAACCGACTCCACGCATCGATTCATATCCAATTGTTATTTATTTATCAAAAAAAAAAAACATTTTTATATAGTAACATAGATCTGAATAAGAATTTATATTTAACTATTTTGTTAAAAATGTGCAAAGCATTTCATATATCAATATATTCTTTTTATATTATTATATATAATTAAAATTAATATTGATAATTTTTTATTGTGGTTGTAATATTTATTAGAAAAGGATTAAAAAGATTTTAAATAGTATTAAGAAATAATTAATCGTCCCTCTCTCTAATAAAAGTCAATTTTAAAATTTGTACTATTAATTTTTATTTATATTTTGCTATTGTAGACAATTGATATAAATTTAAAATGGTTGAGAATCTTTGATTTATATATGAACAATATTAGAAGCTTCCATAAATACAGTTGTTTTCAAAAGCGAAATAAATTTTTTTTATTGAAGTAGTTCAAATATTCATTTTTTTATATAAAATACTCTAAAATTAAAGTAAGTCAATTTTTATTTAATGAAAAAATATTTTTTCATATTGACAAAATATATTTTTTATAAATTAAAAATATATATTATAAAATTTACTAATTAAAAAATTAAACTTAAAATTTTACTAATTAAAAAATTTACTAGCTAAAAATTTAAATTTCTTTATTTAATTTAAAATAAATAGTTGTGACATTCGTGATATTCGAGAGCGATATTCTCGTAAATTTTCTTCACACAAACGAATATTGTGACACATTCAATCATATCAAACACGTTTAGTGCAGACGCCGCTTTATATCTATGCATATTTCGCGTGTAAACTATCGCTGATGAAGTTTGCACCACGTTTTAACCCTTCAAATATACGGAATATATTATTCATTACGACGTTTTGTGATTGTGTGTGTGTGTGTGTGTGTGTGTGCGTGTTTGTGTGTTAAATTCGTCATAATTCCGTATACAAGAAACTCGAACAAAGGCGTCGTAGTGACGATTGTGCGGTGACGTATTAAATTATTAATAGTGCGGTTTTCGGTTTTATTAATTCGTCTGATTTATGTATTTAGACGAACTGTCGAAACTCGGATAAAGTCGTTTAAATAATAAATAAATTTTAATTCGTTATCATTAAAATTGATTAATTACACAATAGTAAAGCTATAATTAGTTTTCATATATTTACAATATATGAACTATTCATATGTCTACATTGAGTCGTTCAATATTCGCGGGTTTATTTCAGCATTGCCAAATATTATAATTTTAATATTACAAAGTTTCCGAATATTTTTTGTGCGATTTTTTTTATGCGGTCCCTATCTACCGCACAAAAATAAATTTGTCTGTTGTTATTTATTCGGTAATAGTAAATATAAAAAAAAACGTTTTTTTTTATGTAAAAATATTTAAATTAACTGTACTAAAAATTACGAAAATTGTGTATAATTTCGTTGGACGTTATAAAATATTGCTGTTAAATAAATAATCTGTTATAAATGTCGTATAATTCTAATTTATCACAAAATAAAATAAATGGTTTTATAAACGTATTTTTCATTTAAAAAATAACGCGAAAGACGAGAAAAAAAATGAAATCGTTTTCTTACAGAGATTTGATCTCGCTTTGAGAATTAAATTGAAAAATCTGAATTTCCGCGTTCGCTTCAAAGAAAATTCGCACTGCGTTAAAAATTAAAAACGCACAAAAGCCTCGAATTGCGACAAAATTTAATAACACACTACGACGTTTTCGTTTTCAATAACAATAAAAACGAAACTTTAGACGTATCTGAAAGTTTTCGTATTTCACGATTAAGACTTTATTTCGTGTTAAGCGAGAGGTAGATATAGTAAACGCGCTACACGATAAAGTAAAGGTTAACGATAAAAAGCTTCAAAAATTGTGTATCTAAAATGAAAATTAACACTTTAAAATTTTAACACGGATACGAATATACGACGCCCGTTGACAAAAAGCGTCATTCCCAACGGATTAACGACGCTAACACCCTTCAGTCATAAAAATAACATAGAATAGTAGATGCGATTTATGAATACGTTATAACTTTATGACGATTTCTTTTACTGTCACGTTTATTTTTATTATATGTCGTTTTAATTAGACGAGTGCTTCATCATGGATAACAGAGAGTACATTAATAATAAATTGCTAAATATTTTGAAATTTAATTTTGAAGTATTAGACAGTTGATTATATATATAAACTTTGAAATTTTATATTGATAATTGAGAGAAAATTCTGAATAAGCGTTTATGTATGAAGAATACGAATAGATGGTTTAGTTGAACCTCAAAAGATATATTTTGTGTGATGGTTTCATGAATTGCATTTGCCATATGCATTGCCAACTTGCAAAAGGAGACGATGTCTTAAAATTGTAACAAATAGCCTATTAATCTATCCGTTGCAGACATATTAAACTTATGGATTATCGAGAATTGCATTTGGTTTTGATGTGATAAAAATTATTATAGAATATTTTCATTTTAAAATATAAAATTTAAGTGTATTTCTAAGAGATTGTGAACATATTTTATTGTATATAATTAATCAAAATTTTATTAAAAAAAATTCCAGATCCATTTTCTACGTATAATATTTATATAATACTGTAATAAAAAAATAAGGTGAATTTGTTGATAAAATATAAATTCTTTATTTATTCTTCAATTTCATTCCCTCTAAAGTAATCCTTGTCCGATGAAACGCACTTTTGTCAACGCTTTATTAATTCTTCTATGATTCGGTATTTATATTCTCAATCGTGTCAACATGGCGTCCCGGCATTGGCCTTTTGAGTTTGCCGAATAGCCAGAAGTCGCACGGAGCAAAATCAGGCGAATACGGTGGTTGCGATAGTATGACATAATTCATTATCGTGATGAAGTAACCAAGTGTTGTAAAAATACGTGTAACTCGGAGATAATTAAACCTTTTGACAAACAGATGCTTGGCAAATATTATAGACAGTACTAGCAATATTGGAAAAAAATAAAATTTAGTATTTCTTTTTTATCTTATAATGATAAGAAATCGAGAATTTTATATTAAAATTATTGAATAAAAGTGATACTTTGGTATTTATCTAATAATTAAAATTAATAATATAGAATGTAATAATAAGATTTGATTCAAAGAATATGGAATATAATAATTGATGAAATATATGATATTCGAGATAATGATGATGAATAAGAAAAAAATATGTTATTTTCCACGAGAAAAATAATAAGATAATAATATTTATGCTTTTTTTATTCAAATAATAGACGTTAAAAATATCATATTTCGCAATATTCAGCGGTGGAAATTTTTAATTAACGTATACAAAATAAAAAAAAGAATGCTGAAAATAAAGAAAGAATAAATCAAGGAGAGAAAAGGCGAGTGCATGAAAAAAAAAGCTTATTTACAACTTTGCCGGGACTTCAGCGAAAATGTTATCGTTTTAAAAGAGAAAAAAAAAATACAAGAGGTGTTGTCGAGTTTTTCAAAATATAAGAAGAATGAAAAAAAAATGGAAAACAATGCCCGGGCACATTTTCGCCGGTTTTTATATTATATTATACGACGAAGAAACGGCGGCATCGAGTGCTTCGGATGTTAATGGGTTAAGACATAAAATATTCAAACCAGAACTCATAAATATCGTTATCTTTCAAGAGTTACCAACGGCCGGGGGACACCGCAATTTCGTTTTGATATGTAGAAAATGTCCCCCTCCCCCTTTTTCCCGTGTAAATTTAATTTGTTTGTCGAGGGGGGGGGGACGGTTTTGTGCTGAATTTTTCACGCGACTAATTATTTCATACTGTCGAGAGTCGGACGCCGGTTGCTCTAACCGTATAATGCGCCATAATGCGGTGAATACGGAGGATGTTCAAACGCCGCATACTTTAAATCCTTTAATTTACTCGTCAAATAAAAAAAAATGCTCCCTTTGTGGTGCGATGCATCGTTTTTATTAAAAATAATATTTTTATCCGTTTAAGAGGCTTACATTGTGTTTTTTTTTAATTACAGTTTTCAGCTGTTTGAAGATCACTGGAATGGAAACAACACACACACACACACACACACACACACATACACACACACACACACACACACACACACACATACACACACACACACACACACACACACACACATATATATATATATATAAATTCATATACTCGTTTATTTAATGATTTTGACTGAACATGCTTTTTAAAAAGTATGTCATATTCATAAAATAGTTAACTTTAATAATTTTTAGATGGAGAAAAATTAATAGTTTTTGGTTTAATGGAAGATTTATTAGATTGAATTTGAGTTTGAATATAGTTTTATTAAATGCATAAAAAAAAAGGTTTTACAAATTTAAAAAAAAATTGAATTCATAAAGTGTACCAAATTTAATATAAAATTTTCCACGATTGAAATAATTTTTAGACTATTTTTATCTATTTACTTATAATTTGATGAAATTTTTATTTTACTTTTTCTTCTATTTTTAATGCGGTTTTTTTTCTATAAATAAAAATCAAGAAATGTCAAACTTTTTCATTATGAAAACTATCAAAAAACTATTTTTATTAAAGCTGTATTTTTTTATGCAATATACTAATTAATGCATTCGCTCTGTGGTCATATTGCTTTGAATTGTAAATTTTATTATTCACAATATTTATCAAGCATCATATATATAAATATATCTTAAAGTATTATAATATCAACGATTTGTGTATATTTATTATAGAATAATTTAATTAAAATTTTTGATACTATATATTGTAAATACATCTATTGTCATGTTAAATATAATATATAACATATTGTAAATTGCTCTTTATGCAAACATAATAATTTTGGAGAATAAATTATAAAACACGATAGCGATTTATTTTAAATTATATGAAAAAATAAAATATAATAATATACGAAATTGTACGTAAACTTTTCACCCACACTGTATATACGCATATTAAGAGCACGTTACCCGAACAACAAACACGAAGGATTTACGCGATTTTCGTATACGCATTGAAAAGTGCGAAGCGTGTTTCGATTTCGGCACACTTTCAAATGACAAGATTCGAACAAGGGTTGGGATCCCGTTCGCAATACTAAAAGGTGAAAGGGGACCGTACAAAATAAAAAGAAAATGTATGCAAACCCCGTATGAAAGAAAAGAAAAAAAAAAAGAGTCAATACGTGTACAAATAGCGATACGTGGTACACAAATAGGCGAGGAAAAAAAATGAAAATTTTTCCGTATACTCTCGTATATAGGAAAATTTTCTTTTTTTTTTTTTTTTTTTTTTTGGGAGATAAATTCACAGATGAACGGCTATGAATAAAAGAACAAGTTGACCTCACTCATTGTGGTGAATCGGCATTCCGCGGCGGATGCTTCGCCTTTAATAGAAATACCGCACTGAATCCAGTAAAATCGACCCCCTATATGTATATACATATATATATATATATATATATATATATATATATATATATATATACGTATTATTATTATACCTGAACAATCTCGTTTCGACCTTTTCAAATGACAATTTCTCGATTTAAATTAAATTTTTCTCGATATCCGCCGTCGAAAACGATGTTTATAATGCGCGATCTATTGTCGAAATGCGATATCGATTCGTATATCGAAGTATATATAAGACGTTTTTTTTTTATGAATATATAAAATTTTATGTGAACATCATTATTTGTTTTGTATTTAGTTTGATATGATTAATATCTGAACACTCTTGTCGTATATTATCGCACTCTTCGTACATTTTACAATAATTGTCCATTAGAGCAATTAATTCGAATGATCGTTGATCAATTGTGCACCAATTTTATTCTATAGGATAATATGAATTATCAAATACATTATTTAGTGCAAATTGAAGAAATTATTGCTGACGTAGAGTCAAGTATTAAGGAAGACCCAATAGATTCCATTCGAAAATTGTAGCTGTGTTCATCCATTTTATGAAATATTTGAGTTGAATTGAAGCCTTACAACCTGTATATATATGATGAATATGATCAAAATAAAGTTGCTGGTGAAATTGGACCTGTGAATTGGTCAATTTAACACCGCTAAACTATTGTTTTGGTACTATGTAAAGTCTCTGTAGACATTTGATACTTTGGAAAATAATATTTGCCGTGTTATCATTGATATATGGCCTTAATTGCTGCAGAAAATAATCGAAAATTGAACTTCCCGTTTAAAGACTTCCTTCGAACTAAACGAGGTATCCACATACCGGAAATTATATTCAAGCAAAATGATATAGAATTATATTTTGAATAAAGTCAAAAAAAAAAATACTTTTAAAAAATACTTTATATATGAATATATAGAGCAATATATTTTTATTTTAATTTTTAGATATGATTCAAATTCAATTTTTACTCTATTCATATTATGCGAAAATCTCGTTGTATATATATATATATATATATATATATATATATATATATATATTTTAATTCGACCTTTTAGCGATATTTTTAAAATATAATATTTTCTTATGTTACATTATTTTAATACATTAACTAATAATGTTCTTGCCGTGTATTTTTTAAAACAAGATATGTGTGTACAAAAAAAAATAATTTTGTTAAACGATCTCTTATGTAGGCGTTGTGTTGTAAATGATGTATAAATATATATCTATATATATATATATATATATATATATATATATATATATAAACATAAAAAAAATTGGGTAGTTGTTTACGAGAGTTTATAAAACATTAAACTATATAAATTTATGAACAAGTTATAAATTTTGAATATTACAAAAAAAATTGTGTACATAAATTTTAACCGATGTTATGAAAAAAAATATACATAGATTATGTAACTGAATAAAAGTATTCACAACACATTTATTTATTATTTTGATAAATAAAACTGTATCGTTATATCAATTTATAATAATAAAACGGGTTTAAACCAACAAAATTGTATATTTGAGTTGGTTTTTTTTAATAAAACTTTAGTTTTGAGAGAGTTTACATGAAAAATTATAATAAATTTTATGCGATAAATATATGTGCATACATAATAATTTTTGGAATAATATTTAAAAACAAGTATTAAACATGTAGAATTTATAATATAATTAAACTTTTTAATCAAATATAATATATATATATTTTTTTTTTTGACGTATTCAAAAAAAAATTTGCACTCAAATGAAAATAAATACATTTTACACGTATAAAAAGTATATTATTTATATATTATTATTTGAAGTGTATGTGACTTTTATCATACAATATAATATTGCTGCGAAATAAGGATATTTTTATTTTATGCGTTGTCATATTTTATATAAAGTGCACTAAAAACAGTCAAAATTATGGGAAATCAATTTGCGAGATATTTATTTGTGTGAAAATATATATGATAAAAATATATATATAATAAATCCATAATATAATCTTGCAATTAAATATTACTAAAAAAAATTAGATTGATAATTATTTTTTGTATCTAAATCTAAATATATTATTTAATTAACAACGTTGTTTTTTTTTAGATTTTGATATATAATATTAACTTTTTTGAATTGAAATAAATGTATAGACTATAAATATTTTTTTTCATTCTAAAAGAGTCAATATTTTTTTATAAAAAATTTATTTAATGTTTAAATATTAATAAATCGTATTTTAATAATGTTTTTAAAAGTCCGTATTACAAAATTTAATTACAATATAAATTAATAATTTTCAATTTCAACGTACATGTTGTGTTCGGACTGAATTAAAAATATATTATTTTACGTATTAAACGAGAATTTAATTCGTTGTTATATGAATGTTTAAATTATAAATTTGCAATAAAATCGTGATTGAAAATTTCATTATAATAATTAAATATTGATCGATATTTATTACAATATATATATATATATATATATATATATATATATATATATCGAAGTCAATTAGAAAGTTATTTATAGTTCGAATGCGAATTACTATATTATAAGTGGTCCTTGTTTATATTTTGTTTGGATTTCGGTACTTTAATGGAGATTGAACCGTAGACTTTTGGAGTAACAGGAACTTGGGTGTGTCGTATCACAATTTCACGGTTCGATCTTTGGTAATTTTTGTTTTTCTTTCCATTTTCAGCGATTCGAGTTCAGCACACACATTCGGGATCCATTTGCTGAAATATAATATGACCACTTTGCAACCAGTGGGCAAGGGGCGGTATTATCTCTTAAGGGATGAGAGAGTTTAATATAAAATATTTTTTATAGTCTCGTATAATTATAATCAGTATAAATTTATACGTTATACAATATTTGAATTTGATTTTTTATTCTCCGTATTTGTATTTTTTTTTTTAATATATAATTTTAAGATTAAAAATACTATATTTTATATATGAATAAAATATTTACTTACATTCGGCTCTATTTTATGATGATTTATTTCAAATATATATTCAAAATTTAGATTGCTTACCTGAAACGATAATAAAATAAAAATATATAACATTATATTTTTAAATTTCTAATGATTATATTATAATGAATTAAAAAGGAATACTGTTGATTTGGATGTGTATCTTAGAAAAATAATAAAGTTAGTTATTAAAAATGGAATTACTTTACATTAAATAATGCTAAATCAAATATAAGAAAAACTTAGTAATAGAATAAATTTTAGTATGATAATATGTAAAAATTTTAATTATTTTATTATATAGATTATTATCTTTTCAGATTTCTGTAAAATAATTTTGACTCACAAAAAATTGATAGTTGGTAAAAGTTTTTAACAATGAAAATTATAATAACGCTGTGATCAAAAAGTAAGGTGAATTTTTTATTTATTCTTCCAAATCTCCTTCAGAGTAATCTCCGTCCGATAAAACGTACTTTTGCCAACGTTTTTTCCAGTCTTCGAAACAGTCGGAATAGTATTTTTCCGGTATAGCCTTCGAGACTTTCTTCGATTCGGTTTTTATCTCTTCAATCGTGTCAAAACGGCGTTCCCGCATTGACCTTTTGAATTTGATAAATATCCAGAAGTCGCGAGGAGCCTAATTAGGTGAATACGGTGGATGCGGTAGTCAAGTTTGCAGTATGACATGGTACATTATCAAACAGACGCTTGGAAAATATTATACAGTTCTACCAAACTAAGAAAAAAATACAATTTATCTACCTTCCTAATGCCAGAGAGTTTTAAATGACAATTTCACCTTACTTTTTGATCACAGTAGTATGTCAGTGTATATTAATTTTTTTTTTCAAAATATTACAGAATTTTATCTACATACAATTTTTAATATAAATTTGCAAAAAGACATATTTTATAATATTTGACAAAAAAATATATATATATAATAACAAAACAAAATTTCCGAATTAGATCGACATATATTTTTATAAAAGAGAGCGTGTTCTGTTTTTTTTCTTCTTCATATTTATATGGTATATTAAAATATTCCATATACGTCGTATTTACGGTACCAGCAAGCAAATATTTATTATTTTTGTATCGTCGATATTAATATTTCATGTCATAAAGTATATATATATATATATATATATATATATATATATATATATATATACCGGTCGGACCTCCATTGTGTGCCGAGAACCTTATTACCGATTGTACGTTATTTCGGTAAATAAAACGTTTCAGACGTTTTTGTTTGTCTTCATCGTATTTGCATAAACGATGAAGAAGACGAACGTTCCGATGCCATTCTTAAAATAGGGTCACAATTTCATCATTCCGACGTTAGCCTACCGTGAAATTGTGCTCCGTGCACAGATAACGTCTCGAAAATTAACGACGAAACATTATTATTGCCGAATATGTTTATGTACGTTTGTTTACGATAGTAAAATCGACGATGATTTTATAGTAATTAGTCGAGACTTTTGATAGTTGAATATTCAAGTTTATCAGTTGATATAAATATTGTTAAATCTCTTAACTGTGTGTAAAATTCAATCTTTTATTTATGTTTTTAATATTATATATGTTTCAAAAAAAGACGCCCATTCAAATTATTCTTTATTTTTAAGAACAAAAAAAAATAGTCACTCGGGACGCGTCTGGCGAATATGGAGGTTGGAGCATCATTAGTGTTATTTTATCTAAAATTGATGAATAAGCAAATATTTTATAAATAAATACAAAAACAATGAAAATAGTTATAATTATTATCTTTTAATTTGTGATCAAATGATTCTTTAGAAACCAATTTCTTTTCCTATGATTTGTTCATACGTTATTACGTCATTATAAATGAATTAACTATATTAAAAGATTAATTTTTAGCACCAAAAGCAAATATTAAGAAGAATATTAGATATAAATTGTTAAAATTTATATTATAAAAGAGAAAATTTTATATCGAAACATATATTTTAAATGAAAATTATAAGAATGACGGAACAGGAAACGAGTTTCAGTCGTCGAAGCAAGGGTTACATTGTTGTGTACAATTTCCGAATTTTCACCATTGTTTTCTCGCGATTGGTTCCGGTGAATTGTACCCTATTTTTTTTTATTTTATTTATTTTTTTTTTGATCCGTCGATTTTTTTTCCTCGGCGACCTCTGCGACGACTCGATCGTCATTTGTCATCCTGCCAGTGTGTCGTTTGTTTTGAAAAATGACCGAAAGTGAAAGCCTTAAGGCTCTTCGCTGACGGGAAAATCGGAAAGGTGAAGATCGTGACGCTCCAGAGAGACTCGTTTTTTTTCGAATTTTTTCGTTTTTTTTTGTTTTTCACCCCACTTTCCCCATTCGGCTTCATTCGATACGATATCGAAATATCTTTGAACGCTAACAATTCGAAATGACGTGATTTTAAGTGGATTTTTTTCCCCTTGCACCATCGTCAAAAAAGGCTTTCGCGCTACGTTTTTCCCTCTTTGCCCCCCCCCCTTCCCTCTCTATACCCCCTTCTTTCGTGTCTTTTGATGACGAATGCGGAAATTAGATTTGTGGCTCATTTTTTTCCTTTTGACGTTTGCCGCTTGTTCCGTGGCCCGTTTTATCGATTTTATTTCTTTTCGAAAATAAGCAATATTTTTATTTTAATTTTAATATAAGTCAAATAACTAATTTTAAGTATACTCATTTATATATTTTTTATGCATAATATTAGATATTCATCATGTAAACGATGTAATAATTATTTGAATTCAATTTTTAATTTAATATAATGGACATAAATAATCTCTTAAAAATTCGATATACTATTTTGTGATATATATATATATATATATATATATATATATATATATATATATATATAAAACTTACATTGTTATCATAGATGTATCTAACAAAATGATTTTTTTATAAAATAAAAATTGAAAAATATTAATATCAATGAATATATTGCCAAATATTTAGAATATAAAAATTCACATAAAAAATAATAATAAAAATCGCTTACGCGAGTTGATTGATACGTTTTTTCTCCTGCATTTTTGCTGAGGAATCTTTCCTTTTATCCTTTTTACTTTGTTCCGATTTTTTTTATTCATTTTTATTTCACATGAATCGTCAAATGAACCGCTTCCTTTGTTTGATTTTTTTTCCAGCTGCGTGGAGATATTTGCACTTTACAAAAGCGGAAACGGAACCTGGTTTATTTTACAAAGAAAACTTGTGTCGTATATCATCGGATGAAAATCTTCACAAAAGAGAAATAACCTGGAAGATGTGACCATCCATATCTATGTGCAAAAGTTCAAATATTGAACAATGAACGAATTATTTAGACTCGAATGGTGTTCAAATTTATACGCTATATATATTAATGAATATTCACTATTGATGTTTCATTACTATTTTATTTTTTAAGTCGATAGTTCGATGTACTACTGTGATCAAAAAGTAGGGTGAAATTGTCATTTAAAACTTCCGGCAGGTAAATTGTAAATTGTAAGAAAGCAGGTAAATTGTAAATTGTAAGAAGGCAGGTAAATTGTAAATATTTTTCCTAGGTCTTTGTCAAAAGGTTTAATTATCTCTGAGTTACACATGTTTTTATAACTCTAGGTTATTTCATCACAATAATGCACCATGTCATATTGCATTGGTTCTTCGTGACTTTTTTGTCAAAAACTCGACTCACATCGTTCCGCAACCACCGTATTTGCCCGATTTGGCTCCGTGCAACTTTTGGCTATTCAGCAAACTCAAAAAGCCAATGCGAAGGTGTTGAAAGCTATACTGAATCGAAGAAGACTATTCCGGCTGTTTCGAAGACTGGAAAAAGTGTATTTTATTGAACGGGGATTACTTTGAAGAGGATGGAATTGATTTGGAGGAATAAATAAACAAATTTACCTTACTTTTTAATCACAATATTAAACTATATAAAACAGTCAAATGCTAAGAATAAAATCGTTACTGATTTGAAATATAATATTATAAATCTAAAAATTATATATTTTTCATTTCGTTTCATACAATAATAAAGTGAAAATGAGACGAATTAATAATATCATATGAAACGCGATATTCGTAAATCCCATTTATCGACCTAACACGCTGATATAATAATAGTGGTAATAATTTTCAGTGTTATGAAATATATATATATATATATATATATATATATATATATATATATATATATATATATATATATATATATATATATATATATATATAATTCAAACGATACAGCACTACTTTCGTTTTATTTCTGACGTTTCTGTACGATAAGCAGACTTAACGACGGACACGTACAAATAATATTCGCTAGAGCTTCATCCCCATTTTTTTTTCCGCCACTGAAAATAAAGACTTTCAGAAAAATCAAATACGTACGCGAACGTGTTCGCGGTACAGAAAATAAGGTTTATAAAATATGAGACTAACTTTCGCCATGACAGCTGCTTAATTACGAGACTCGAAGAGACTGTGCGGTATTTATATAAGTAATCATCAATCAATGTAGAAATTATGTCATAATGTTGAATTATATGCGTACTAAGTAATTTTCTGAAACGATATATTTTTTTTTCGAATAATTCTATACGAATTGTATAATATGAATATATACATATATATATATATATATATATATATATATATATATATATATATATATATATATATTATGAATAGTAGAGAAATCGATTCGTGGGTTTACAAGTTATAACCGCTCAAAGTTTACTATTGAGTCAAATTTAATCAAAAACAACGATGCTCTTTGCTGAAAATCGAGGGAACTCAAGGGAAAATTATATATATATATATATATATATATATATATATATATATATATATATATATATATATATATTATAAAGAGGTATTCTTGTTCTATTTAATGACATCGAAATCCTTGAGATCAAACAATGATTTAATATTAGGTTGTTAGGATAATATAACGCTATATTCATTTTGTGGTAGTTGTTTTTATTTAATATGATATCAAATGTGGTATAAATGAATTATATTATTAAATCATCTTTCAGTGGAAATTTCTATATTTGAAAACGAAGAAAAAAATATCGAGGTACATATATATATATATATGGATAGAGGTGGCGATTGATAGGATAGAAGACGAAGGATCGGAGGGAAATTCGTCTGAAAAAAAAAATTGCTTCGAGAACAGACACTCGTTTTCCTGTGATGAATTAAGGATAAGATTGGTTGACAAATGCTAGTCGTGACCAAGTATGAAGGAGGGCCTGCGGTCATTTTTATCTCATGCGACGAACGTGTGAACAAAACACGCACAAACGCACACACGCACATACGCACGCACGCACATACATGAGGACCATTTGCTAGGTCTGACACCTAGCCATTCATCACTTTTAGGTTTCCATCGGCAGGTCGTAACTCATCTTTATGACCTCTTGAGAAACTGTCAGACCATAGATGAGGTCCACTGCGCGCCCGTGACCGAGTTAAGTTACTACAAAAACCAAAAAAAAAAAAAAAATTAAATTAAACCCATTTGACGATATTCTTAATAATACAATTAAACGTTATTTGAGAACGTTAAAGTTTTCATATTAAGATAGGAAAAAGATGAAATAAATCCTATTAATTTTTGTGACAGTCGATTTTTTAAGAGATACAATTTGTACTCAACTTTTACGTCAAAATATGCAAACTTCACTTTTAAAGTTTTATATATGTATATATTGTTCATGATTTATGAAATATCGATTGTAATTATGATTGACGTAAACTTTATTATTGATATAAACTGAACGTGTAACAACTTCTTCGTTGATAAATAATTCGATTTTCTCGTACTTTGTGTTGCAAAATAACGATTTTACGACACATATATTTTAATACTGTAACAAAATAATTTTAATTTTTTGCGTTTTTTCAATATTTATATCATTCGTATATTTTATTTAATTAATGATATACGTGCTATTTTATATTTTAGTGTTATAATTTTTGATGATTGTAAAATAAACGTTAATATTAATAAATGTTAATTATGACTTACGTTTGTACAATTTATGTAATTTTACTAATATTTTATATTAAAATATTTATAGTAAAATTAATAAGTTTTAACGAGAAAACTGTTTCCAAAATTGATGCGTCATAATTAATGAACAAATTTCAAGACAAGATATAATAAAATCTAAATTAATGAATGTAAAAATTAATCTAAAATTTGCATTATGAGACAAACCCTATGTTATTCATTTTTGAAGCATTTTCAGAATACTATTGTAGATTTTTTTTTTCAGAAAAATTATATGAAATACTGCTGTGATCAAAATGTAATGTGAATTTGTTTGTAAAATGTAAATTCTTTAGTTATTCTTTCAAATCAATTTCATCCTCTTGAAAGCAATCCCTATCAAATAAAACCCACTTTTGCCAACGCTTTTACCAATTCTCAAAACAATCGGAATAGTCTTTTTTCAGTATAGTCTTCTAGACCTTCTTTGATTCGGTATTTATCTCCTCCATCGTGTTAAAATGGCGTCCCCGCATTGACTTTTTGAGTTTGCCGAATAGCCAGAAGTCGCGCGGAGCCAAATCAGGCAAATACGGAGATTGCGGAATGATATGAGTCAAGCAAGGCAGTATGACGTAGTGCATTATCGTGATGAAGGAACCAAGAGTTGTAAAAACACGTGTAGCTCGGAGATAATTAAACTTTTTGACAAACAAACACTTGTCAAACCTAGTAAAAAAATACAATTTACCTGCCTTCCTAATGTCGGAAAGTTTTAAATAACAATTTAATTTTACTTTTTGATCACATTAGTATATGACTCATTGGACGTTAAAACACTGTGTCGCAAATGTAAAATTGGAATTTAATAATTAAAAAAAAAAAAGTAATATTCATACGTGATATGCACAAAGAGAGTCGAATTTAAAACCGCCAGTAATTGGAATAGAGTTTGTTGTCTGTTAAAACCTGAAATCATAGTATGAGTGCACTGGTCTAGACTAGTACCTGACACTCTCACTTTGTCCTAGAGTGTCCACTTGTCTACATATAGGTTCAAAGCGCATTCTACCACTTGAAAGCGGAGAGCATTTAGTATGGAAAAGCAAATATGAACATTTTCATATGTTTTTTTTTATCATATTCCTATATATATATATGACGAAGTGTTTATTTCGATAAAATTATTGTACAACATATTTTGTACAAATATATATATATATATATATATATATATATATATATATATATATATATATATGTGTATAGCGAATTTCACTAGCTAATTTCGTCTATATTAATTAATCACGAATAAGGATAATAATTGTTTGTTAAAGAAATAATATTATCGTATATCTAACGAAATTTCGGTAGTTAACGACTAACATTTCCGGACAAGTATTACATTAATTAATGAATCGGGTTCGTCCTACACGCAAATTTATACAGGTGACCTACTTTTCCCCACTTGCTGCTCCCAAATGACTAGTAAAGATTTAAAGTTACATTCGTACGAAACACTAGAATATAGATATCTTATATAAGAATATTTATTTTTTTTTTGATAGATTGAAAAATACAGGTTTTAAACGAAAAATTAGTACGCATCAATCATAGTGGGATAACGAAAAATACGATAAAATATATTATATGAGCGGCATTATAAATTTGTAGGAAAATATAGAATCGTAGAGTGGAAAAGCTTAGCTTAGATATTCGAATAAGAATGTTGAATGAGAACACAATGAAACCGTACAGAAGTGTATCGGTCCATTACCCAATAAATCCGTCACTTAATCACGGGGATGTAAAGCGAAATCCCGACAGACTTACCTCGGCGACCGATTCTGACAACTTCGCGTGTCTATTATGAATTATAAAACCGGTTGTCAGAGTCGAGTTGAAACTTTCGAATTATATTATATTATATATATATATATATATATATATATTAGCATTCGGGGTGGGCCCGACGGTGGCAAAATAATGCGGATTTGGAAAACGGCTGCGCGCAAACCCCGGCGCGAACTCTGCAAATACTTATTCATTTTAATCTGAGTGTATTTTAACGCAAATACGCAGATTTTCCGCGGGAAAACTCGACGAACGAAACGATATTGTTAATACTTAATGGTTATTCACAAAAATTTCGCTGAATAATTCGAATTAATCATTTTCGAAATTTCATTATATATATATATATATATATATATATATATAACACGGTTGACGTGCTATATAAAAGATTTTTCTTCTATATAAAAAATTGATGAATTAAATTTTAATTATAGAAAAGATTTATATTACAAAAAATATTGTAATATATTATATTAATTATTTTTTTAGGAGATTAAATTCTAATATTGAAATAACATGTTATCGATATAATAACTAGACTATTTCAATTACATTTATTTTATTAATAATTTAGAAAAAAAATGTATATAATATATATTATATGTTGTATATATATAAACGAAGGAAAATATTATTTTTAATTAACGCAATGAAAATACGATTGAAGCTTTAGTGAAACTTAAAATTCGCAGTCGGGTTTATGTTCAATTTCGCAATACGGTTTAAAATAAAAGAAATATAATAAATTAGTTGAAGATTGAAATTTAATATATTTCTAGTGAGAAATATTATTTTACGATATTACTCTCTATAAAATTAAATTTTTCATATTATTTTTATTTTATACATATATATGACTTTACTTGTATATATTTTTATCACTTTTTTATGTAGAAATATAATTATTTGAAAACTTGAAATAATAATTGCAGTAATTCAAAATTGATGAAGGTCCACTCGGTTTAAGTCTG
This sequence comes from Leptonema lineaticorne, assembly GCA_024500535.1. Taxonomy (NCBI): domain Eukaryota; kingdom Metazoa; phylum Arthropoda; class Insecta; order Trichoptera; family Hydropsychidae; genus Leptonema; species Leptonema lineaticorne. The sequence continues at coordinate 1,579,862 of JANIJI010000009.1, forward strand.
ACGTTGAATATTCGATTGAAATTGTAGAGAGAGACAGAGAGATTGAGAGTGAGAGAAAAGGGAATTTGTGAAGTATGACTGGAAACTTGTTCCAAATAATACTCCACAGCGGCAGTCCTCGGATAATTCCGTCTGGTCTCCCATCGACAAATTAATATGGATCATGGTATTTTCTAGCTCAGAAGCGGGCACAAAGCCGAATCAATAATATTTTAGTGACCGGGTGTAAAACGGTTTTCGGGCAATTAAACTTCTGAGAGGCTTTTATCTCTCCGTTAAATTTTTCGTTCGCGAAAACGTTTTTTGGTTGGCTTATAGCGCGTGTGCGCTTGCGTCGCGCTCTTAAAATTATTTTCACTCACTCTCTCTCAAAAAAAAAAAAAAAATAATAATAATAATAATAAAATAAAATAAAAAAAAAGGGAAAAAAGGGAGCAGTTCCGGCTATTAAAAGCCAGAATTCCGTACTGCAGTGACCTTTTTTAATGTAATTAAAAGAGAGCTGCGCTTTTCATTTTACTGGGTAAGCGCGTGTCATTTGCAGACGAAAAATTTTTTGACAAAACAGTTTTACCCCGCGCGCCCTTTATTTGAATGAGTTCTTCTCGCTCGCTAATCGAGTGATTTACGAGCGTTTTCTTTTTTTTTTTCGCGCCAAAGGGGAAAAGCAGATTTTCTTTTGTGCGTGTAAGTGTGTGTGTGTGTGTGTGTGTAGAAGTAGGGGTAGGGACGGGGAGGTCATTGCGTGAAGAAAACAGATAGTTGGGTGATAAATTAAAAGTTTGACCCGGATTCGAGATTTAAAATATGCCCCGGCGAAAATTCTGCTCGGTACGTTTGCTAAATTTTCTCTTTTGATTTATTCAACGAAGTCTCTTAATGCGTGCGAAACTTTTCTTTTTTTTTTTTCAGCATTAAGTTCTTTTCTTATATATAAATATATATATAATATAATATATTTATAATGCCGTCATCGATTTCGGCAGCTGAACGATAAACATTATCAATAGAGGTTTACGAGCTTTGAATCTCATTATTTATAAATATGTATACATAAAAAAAATATTTTTATGTTATGGCGGACAACTGCGTGGAATTAAACAATAAATAAAAAAAGAATTGTATGAATATAAATATTTTCTATTGTAATATTATGAATAAATATAAAATAAATCAGAAATGGCTTTACAATTTTCCAATGACCTATTTTTATTTATACAATAGAGTGGTTGATTTATAAAAATTCTTAATATATTATTTTTAATTCAATAAAAACATGTTTATTATAATATATTATGTTTAAAAAAATAATAATTATGTAAACAAAACAATAAAACATATCATATCGTAACACGATGACATTTAATTTGAGTGCTTCGTCCTATCACTTATGAGAAAACTTTTTCTCTCTTCATCTGAATTTTCTCCATCGTCGGTGGAATTTTCCGATTAAATATTTTCTTTTCATTATCGTTCGCATCCGATGGAGTTTTGGCATTTAATGAAATATATTATTATGTTCGAATATGTACGAAGGAATGAGAGCTTTCAAAGCTGGCGAATAATAATAATAATAAAAAAACATCATCGAAAAAAATTCTCCCGAGAGACCTAGCCGGATTTTTGGGAAAGGGTCCTAACGAGACGAAATTCCATCATCCCCGTAGAAAGTTGGGCAAGTCGATAAAATAAAATATTCAACATTTTGTATGGGGGTTTGCGACCTTAGAGCTTAAGTGCCCGCGGCTGCTAACGATCCCTTATTCACGGCTCTATTGAGGGAAGAGTTTTAAACGAATTTAATTATGAATAACTCACCGTACATACGTATATATATATATATATATATATATTTGTGTGTGTGTATTTATATATATAAATATATATCTACAAAATATTTGCATACATGTCCGGTTTCAAAGTCCGGTTAACTTGCACCGTAACTCCGATACATTTATGAAAGCTCAACCTGCGTAGCTTTTAAACTCGGCGCATTCAGCAAATCGAAACCGCTTACAAATCTGCATCGCGGTGATGATTTGAATGGCGAAGGATGCTATTAAAGTTAAATTTAACGGAAAATTCGATACGCGGCACAAAGCTGCACGGTAACGTTATAGTGAAACTTTAGATTAAACAAGAAGTGTTTATTTTGTACGAATACAAAGTTCGAACGGTTCGCCCGTCGTTAAAATGAATTTTATGAAGTGAAAATTTATTTTATGTATTTTATATGAAAAATATTGTCTTTGTTTTTCGATGTTAATTAACTATATAATATATTTATTAACTATAAAATATATTTATTATATGAATTGTACTATATTTGTTTTCATAAGCACTATAATATGAATTTTAATTAAATATTAAGTTAAACAAAATATTTATGCTTCAAAATCATTGAGAAATTTATATACCATATACTACTGTGATCAAAAATATGAAATTGTCATTTAAAACTGCCGGGCATTAGTGAATTGTATTTTTTTTCCTAGGTTGGTAAGACTGTTAATAACATTTGCCAAGAGTCTGTTTGTCAAAATGTTTAATTATCTCCGGGTTAAATGTGTTTTTACAATTTTCGGTTCATTGTCAAATCAAGTCATATTGCATAGATTCATCGTGACTTTTTTTCAATCATCGTATTCGCTTATATTGGCTCCGTGCGACTTCTTGGCTATTCAGCAAACTCAAATAAGGTCAATGCTGAGACGTCGTTTTGACACGATTGAGGAGTTAAAAAAACCGAATCGAAGAAGTTCTAGAAGACTATATCGGAAAAAAGACTATTCCAACTGTTTCGAGGACTGGAAAAAGCGTTGACAAAAGTGCGTTTTATTAAACAAGGATTACTTTGAAGGGGATGAAATTGATTTGGGAAAATAAATAAAGAATATACATTATATAAAAAAATTCACCTTATTTTTTATCAGAATATTATATATTAGGGAAATTAATATTTCATTACATTTCTACTGTTTAAAAATAAAAAATTCAAAATAAAAATATACATTTTTATTAAATGAAGAATACTATTAATGAAAAAAAAATGAGCAAAATAACAATCCAAATAATTGAACTAATTTTATGCTTATTTAAATTAATGAAAACGAAAAAGTAATTATTTTTCGGAATATAAATTTATATTATATTTTTTGAATTTTAATTTTGACATTCATTTATATTCGTGCATTCACCAACAAATTGCAATTGAATTCATAGAATGGTAAATTGTACAGTTGATCGCACTCCATAATAGTAGTTTTCACCAATAAATGAACTGTTTTATTGAAATAGAATTGATCAACATTTTTTTTTCAACATAACTTTTATAAATATATATAACAAAAAAGCTGAAAGGATGAATGGAAATATTTTTTTAGCTGAATAAAATTTTTAATGATTTTTTTTAAATTATTTATATAGTCAAAATATATTTCTATGAATAAAATTTTTAATTAATGTATGTAATTAAAATGTATTATTAATGTGCGTCTTTATATTTTGAAAGTAATTATACTAAATAAGGCAGAGGTGCTCGATTCGAGTGGGACTTTTAAAGGTTTTCGACGTAACAATTGTTGAACTCTTTGTTTTTGAAGTTTAAAAGCCTTGACAAACTTCAAAATGAAAGTGAATTTTGCAAATTTCGCAAGAAGATCACTAGTTGTGTGCGGCTTTGAAACTTAAACATTGCCAAACCAAACTCGGCAATAATATTCGATTTAACGTGTTAAACTTTTACACTTGACTCTATTGAACTGCTAAGTATCATTTTAACCTTATATTATTTTCTACTGAGCACTTTCACAAGTGAGTCATACAATTAATACAATGTGTTTATTATTATAGAATATCAATATATTTGTAATGTATTTTTTTGATTCTTCGCAACCAAAAACTAGACTTATATCGTTTCGCAACTACCGTATTTGCCCGATTTGGCTCCGTGCGACTTCTGGCTATTCAGCAAACTCAAAAGACCAATACGGGGGCGCCGTTTTGACACGAATGAGGAGATAAAAACCGAGTCGAAGAAGGTCTTGAAGGCTATACCGGAAAAAGACTATTCCGATTGATTTGAGGACTGAAAACAGCTTTAGTAATTAGTACATTTTATCGGATGGGGATTACTTTGAAGGGGATGAAATTGATTTGGAAGATTAAATAAAGAATTTACATTTTATAAACAAATTCACTTAACTTTTTGATCACAGTGTTATATGTTCAAATAACTCTGATATATTAACATTGTTAAAATATTTTACTATTCATATTACATGCAATATCATAATGAAAAATGATTTTTTCCTTTGTAAACATGTAGTTTTTTAATTTTTTTTTTGTAACCACAAAGGATGGAAATTTAAGATTAAAAGTAATCAAATTAGTATCTCACATAAAATTCTTTGTGGCTATTTTTTTAATGTAATATAATATTCGTATTTTCACAAAAATAATTTTAGTTATACGAATTCATTAATTAAAGTAGTTATTTTTTATCAGATTTTTTTAACAATAAAAATATGAAAGATGATTTATATATATTATAAATCTATCACACTGTAGATATAACATTTTTTTATAATAATTAAATATATCAGTGATCCAACAACTGTTGTGTTAAAGATTCACATTTCAAATCATTTTATATAATACTACGATAAATTTTTGTTGAAGAAGAAATATTTTAAAATTAATAAAAAATATATTTGTATAAAAATAAAAACGTGTTTGCGTTGATGTTTTATATATACACGACTCGGTTAAAATGACGTGAAAAATATTTCATTTTAACGATATACAGAAAAGGGCAACGGAAAGGGACGATGTTAGGCGTTGCGGTTACACTTTTACTTGTGAATAAATTTGCGAGTTTTGCTTTTTTTTTCTGGTACAAATCGTCGTATTCAGAAAGGGTCTGCTCAGAACACAGGACTCGTGAGAAGTGAAAAGGGCCGCGATTTTTTTTTTGTTTTTTTTTTGGGCGCGCGCGCGCGCGTGAAAAGGCGCGTCTCGTCTTTTTTTGCAGTCATCAGTCAGAAAGCGGGAGCCAAGAAAGCTCTACAAAAAGCTCCGGTACATGACGGACATTAGCGGCAGTCGAGAATGTGAAGAAGGATATGTTTAAGTAAAAAAAATAAGAGGAAAATGCAAAAAAAAAATATTAAAAAGTGAAAGAAAAACTTGGATGTGATGTCGCATATCAAACGGTTATTATGGGTGGAAAAAATATGCAATTAAATTGTTAAAATGTGAGAATAATATATATATATATATATATATATATATATATAATATATGTTGTGAGAATAATAAAAATGTCCAAAAATACGGAAAAACGATGAAATATTTTTGTATTTATGCGGATAAAAACATCGAAATGTTGTCGTTTTATGATATAATAAATATTTGTTCAAAAAGCATTTAACACGACTTTAAAAATTGTTTCATATTGTCAATTGGAAAAAAATGTTCGTTATTCTTTATATAATAATAATTAATGAAACTTTTGATAATGTAATTTATAATTAATATAAAACGACTTCACAATGAAATATTATTTTATAAAGAGTTTTATTTTTTTTTTCGTTTTAATTTAAAGATATGATTTTGTTATCGAATTTTAATTCGTTCAAAATTTTTAACATTGCTAATGTTTTTAATGTGTTTTAATTTAAAATATGAAATTCAATTTTAAATTTTATTTTTTACAAGTAATAACAATAAATAAATAAAATAATTTTTATTTAATTATTGATTAAATCTAGAAATTTTCTAGAAGATGTCTCAAGTAATATTGCAATATTATCATAGATTCAATTTAATTATTTGTTATAAAACTTTGTGTATATTAAATCTAATGACTGAAATTCGAGTATAGAGCTGATGACTCGGTTTTAAAAAAAAATTGAAGAATTTCCACACTAAAGAATTTTTCATAATAATTAAATATATCGATGATGTAACATTTAAAATTTAAATATTTTAAATACTTTTTACAATTGGACATATTTAATAATAAATTTTTGATAATTTTCAAATTGAAATAAATGTTTCGCTTAAAGATAGATAACAACGATTGCAAATAGTCATCGATAAGATCACAACCTAAGAGATCACTTAATGATAATATACTAGAAAACGAAGAAGGCTTTATAAAATAAATCGTTTTTTTTTTAAAGATCGTTAAGGTGCCAAACGACATCTCAACCTTTTTTCACCCCCCATAGCGTATAATAATACATACATCACACACACACACACACACATATATGTATATATATATATATATATATATATATATATATATATATATATATATATATATATATATATATATATATATATACGTTTAGAAAGCAAAAGGAGTTAGTAGTTTAGAGTCCAGAAAAAGTGTTTTTCCTTCGGGTTTGACGGGCACATCTGCCACGTTCAGGAAATTGCCGCCGAGTTTAAAACTTCTTCAATATCGAATAGTTGGTTTCGGGGACCGCGGATACTGGGACCTCGTTTTATTGGATTCGAAAGTTTTGCACCCGATTTCAGTTTGGCTTTTGTGTAAATGCGACGACGTTTTCTATTTTTTTTCCCACCCTCTCTTGCGTTCTTGTCTTGTTCTTTTTCTAGATTTTCTTTTCCGCATTTGTTCTTCTCGCTCCCTCGCTCTGGACCATTTCCTGTTTCTATTTTTGTGATGTATATCGACATTTTTTTTTTTTTGGGATACAATTTTTCATGAAAAGTCAAAAAGTTATCGATACGTATTGCGAAATGGAAAAAAATGTATTCGCTCAAAACTCTAGGGATCAACGGATAAAATATTTAGTTCCAAACGTTTTTTTTTATATTATTTATAACTATCATTATATAATAGTTATAAAATATATAGAAATCTTTGTCTGAATAAAGAGATCGGTTTCATATTATAGTAATATGAATAATAGTGTGAAGTAATCTAATATATTATGCAGATTCATTTTAAATGGCAAGTCTCTAATTTAAATACGTACAGGTAAATTGAAAGTATATTTTGTAAAGTGATTATTTGATTTAAACTTGTATAATTGAACTCTGCTCTAAAATATCTGTATCATTTAAAAGGTAATCAATGATGAAAATTAACATTAACATCAGATTCAATGTAAATGAGCATTGTTTAAATCATAAAACTGTTCATGAAATTTTCGAAATGGAAAAATATTTTTGATATTACAGTTTTATTTTTACTTAACTCGAGTCGCTGTAAATTTTAAAAAATCATCCCGTATAACATAATTTTAGTATGACAGAAAATATAAAAGCATCTACGGTGCAGCTAAAGTCACTTTGTACAAAATGCTCTCACGATTCGTCTATAGATACTTGAAACTTGTTATCAATATTGAAGCTATATATAAAAATATATATGTATGAGATGTTGGTCTTTACTTTATACCATAAAATGTGACGTGTAGTGTTATTAGTTCATGTGATATGATATTGGTCTTACTACTTTGTAAATGGACTATATATTTATATATTATATATTAAATAAATTACCTGAAAAATGTTGAAAATTTAAAATGAATGATATTGAAAAAGTTCTGTATTAGAAAACACACTTTTAACATTATTCTGGTTGCACTATAAATTATTAAACTTTCGCCAGCGGTCGTCAACTTTTTTTTAAGAATATAAAAATAAAAACTTTAAATTAATTCAACATAACATAAAATATTTAAAAAATGACCCCCTACCCTCTTTATTAGAGGTTGATATAATATCTACATATATATTATATGAATATCAATTTTGGTCAAAATATCTTTAGGAGGTCTGAACTACTTACTATATATTTTTTTATTCAATTTTTTTCCATTTCTATATTGATATTAGAACAGTATCCAAAATTTTCCCTGTATTCACCATTTTCCCCTTCGAAAAGGGTTTATAAAATATAAGCTTATTATATGTATATCGAGTTAAGTCCAAATCATTTCAGACGTTTCAATAATCGATTCATCAATACTTTTTTGTATAAAAATTGATTCATTAATACTTTTTCTGTATAGATGTATAAACTAATATATATATAGGTTGACATGATCTAATAGTATATATATATATATATATATATATATATATATATATATATATATATACATATATATATATATATATATATATATATATATATATATATATATATATAAAGGATTAATTTTCAAGAATAATTCTGAAAAATAGTTTTAAAATAGTGTTACATATAATAGTAGAAATTTTTATACAACATATATAAAATATATGAAGGCTGTATGTCGGTTAGTTTAACCGTTCGTTGTACGACACGTTAGGTTGTTTCAATAGACGACGGTTACGTTTGTAAAAATGAGCCACGAATGTGCGTTTTTCACGCGGTCCATTTGATCCCGTTCAGTTCTCATATGTTTGGTTCATTATTGACAAATTGCGTTTCATTCAGGGAAAAAAAAGGTCGCAATTTATTCCCATGGAACGGTTTGACGTGAAAATATTGTATCCGACTAGACGAATTCCGAGGAAGAATAATACTGCAAAAAAAAAAAAAAACGAAAAGAAAATAAGCAAACGCTGCATGTTGGAAAAACATAAAGAAGATGAAAAACGTTTTGTATTGCCTAAAATAATAGTAAATATATCGTATTTTCCTTCGATAAATGTTCGGATTTGTTTTCGCCAATTTTCTCATACGGGCTTATCTCTTATGTTCCGTGAACGAATCGAAAATGGAAATATTGCAAGAGGAAATATATATATATATATATATATATATATATATATTATATATAGAAAAAAGGCAACGCATAAAGTATTGTGATGGAGCACAATGCAAGGGTCGTAATAAGAAACCTAATTTGGATTCAGACATGGAAACAATAAAACAAAGAGTTATCAATGGCAGTTGCAGAGGATTATCCGTCGAAACGAAACATCATATTAGATATTTGTGTATTTATTGGGTCAACGTATCAAAATAAAGTCGACGAAGGCTATAAAATTTGACGTTTCATCATGAAAACGAACGAAATATAAATATTATATAAAGCACTGAATTTACATAAAAAAAAACAATATTAAAAAAAAATTCACGAGAATTTTTAGAATTGATGCAATAAAATATTTATCTGACAAAAGTATAAAGAATGGAATCCTTAGAGAGTAAGTAGACTTTTAGAATGAAATGCGTCTTGTAAGGGAATCAAAACGTTTCAAAAGTGGGTCAAGAGAATGTTTCCAAGGAGTTTTCGTTAATAATTAATTATCCTTTATATTTCAACGATTGAACATACCTGTTCGCCTCACGGTATTATGTTGCTAATAAAGATCAAAATACAAATGTATTGGAATCTTTTATTTAAGATCCGAACTCGATACCTTAAATTCCGTTCTACTACTCTAGTTTTTTTTTTGTTTTTGCTTTAAAAATCCTTTGAACCAACTACTCACGTTACAAAATATATAAAGCAATTGTGGCGTTCCTGTTTCAAACGAGCGATTCCTTTACGTACCTCTTAATAAACGTTCGATAGAAATCTATTCTCGGTATTCGTCAATAGTGAAACGTCTTTGTACTAGTAGATCATAGAATATATTGTATATAGTATTTGAAGGCGTGAAGAACGACACGGCCTTTTCTTCTATCCGGTGGGGTTAAAAGTGTATCGTTTAGAAAGTGGAAGGTCCGCAAAGCCACCTAGGAGACGTGGGACACGGGTTTCGGGTTCAACCGTGTTTTATTTTGGCCAGAGTGATCCGACAACACGTGACAAGCGTTATTTAGTTGGGTCATTTTGACCCTTTTTAGCGAAAGGAAACGGGCCTCGTTCCCGCGGGACCCGAACGAGCCACCGCCGCCTTGTTGTACAACTTTCGTGTTTGGTTTTTATACCGAAAAAAAAAAAGAGTCAAGTGCACCCCGGTACAAATTACAATATTTATGTATTTATTTATTTCGAAACTATTGATTTTTGCGAGGCGCACTCACGAGAATACGCCACTGAAATTTATGACTTTGACATTTTGTGTACGAATAATTTATTTTATACACGTATTTATTATTATATTACGTATAAATATTAGACTAGTCATAGTATTTATATAATTATTTTATAATCTCT
>JANIJI010000009.1:1595000-1752500 GCA_024500535.1 Leptonema lineaticorne
ACAACTTCATCTTACTTTTTGATCACAGCAGTACATACAAAACAAAGCAAGTTTTGCATTGTATTTTAGGCTTTAGAATATTAAGTAATATTATAAAAAAATAATAATTTGAATTTTTCCGTTTGGCCCAAATAACTGTTATTTATTAAAAATAAAAAAAAATTGAGAAAATATTAGAATACGAGTACGTATCGTGAACGATTTGAAATATTTTTCTTTTATGAAAATTCAGTCAACTGAATTTGGCTTTTGGATTGTTTGGCTTAAATCCAAATTTTGACCGGTTACTTGCATATTAAAATAATAAAAAAAAAACAAACATTGAAATAAAATAAAGAAAAACCGTGGCACCAGACGCTTTTCCGTTCGTGCAAATTCGAAAACGCCATTCTAATTTAACTCGAAATATACCTGTTATAAAATAAATATTCCTAATAAAAAGTAAATATTGTTTCACGCGAATGCGAATTTATGCATGCGCGACTTTTTATTTAATATACGATGAATATTTACATAGTGAATAATGGTGGAAAAATTTTATTTTTAAATAACAAACGAAAGAAAATTGGAAAATTTCATTGTAATAATGCACTTTAAAACTTAGATATGACAAAAAAGTTATATCGTAAAATATATATTAAAAAAAAATTTTTTTTGCAGTATAAATGTGTAGCGATTTTTAATACTATTTCTGGCAAATTTAAAAACATGGACCTATTAAAGTCATATTTTGAATATAATATGGCTATATATTTTGAATATTGTGGTTATAAAATATAATAGTATATTACTCATAAACTGAATTTTATTTTTAAATGCTTTATTATATAGGTTAATTAATATATAAATTTGCATTTTAAATTTGAAAATTGGATTTAATGTTAGTAATAATTATAATATTAAATATTTTTATTGAATTAGTTTTATTTTAGTCATCAAGATTGAGTAAGTATACAAAGTTTCAGATCAATCGGACATTGGGAAGTGCTCTAAAAATCGATTCTAAAATTCCGCCCAGACAAACAAAAAAAATATATAAATGGAAAATTGATTGTAAATGGACTTACCTTGTGCCGGCGCGTAGATATTTAAATAGAGGCAGTCTTCGGATTGATTAACAAGGAAAGGCAGTATCCTTTTGAGATATTCTAATCTCCCTTTTGAGACCCTTTTCAATACAGCCGTTTCATTTCTGATATCAGGCAACACCTGTGGACATACAGGGCTGAAACGGTCGGCCACTTTGATACCGGACCAGAGTGCACCCGAAACCGGAGGCATGAATCTAAGGGACGCCAGAGGCGGAGAAGCGTAAGGAATGCCTCTGAAAATCTCCACAGGATCCAAATATCTCGACTCCAACGTCACAATGACGCCTCTGAGATCTCCATATTTGGTTCGTACAACTCTAGAGCTTAGCGTTCCCGTGCCGGATGTGGCGGATGCTGACGATCGGTCGCTTCCGGAAGTGGCCGATCTCTGATCTCCGGAACCGGATGCTGCCTCGCATCTCACCGTAAAATATCTCGTTGTGAACGGAGGCAACGTCAGTATGAACACAACGTGAAACAGTAACATGATGTATGGCGACAATTCCGAGCATTTGATCAACGAATGTGTCATACATCCCATCGGGAAATTAAATGTTTTTTATTTTATTTTAATTATTACATATATAATTTATTTTACACTATTCTTGTTTTTATTTTATTATATTTATTTATTAATTTTTTTTTCCACGAAATATTACAAAATATATATACAGATTATTTTCTTCGTTTGCAAGACTTCACGATTAAATATTTTAATATTTGGATGTTATTCATTTTTAACGATGTCCTCTTTTACGCATTTAACGTTTACGAAAACGACGTACATTAATTATATGTGTGTGCGTGCATTTGCCAAAATCGTTTCAGGCGATTTGAAATCTGAAAAAAAAAAAACAGAAAAGCTTCATTAGATATAATATATATATACATAATGACATTAAATTATCTTAATTAATATAATAGTTTGACAACGATTTAAATTAAATTTTATTGTACTGTCAAGTTTTATAAAACACTACGCGTGTTTTTTTTTTAACATTGCACACGTTCTCATCTTAAAACGTAAACAAATAAAAAAAATCGCTAGCTTATTAATAATTCATGTCGCTTCATCGAACCAAATAGAAAGTAATCGAGTATACGGCACATATATTGAATCGGGCAAAATATAAAATGTATATATATATATATATATATATATATATATATATATATATATATATATGCTCTTAAAAGATATAAATTTATATATAACAGAGTGATGGTAAATAACAGAGTACGACGCACGCGTCTTACGTCTCAAAGACTAACATAGCGGTGAACTTTAATGGCTCGAAAGTATTGCTTAAATTGGGGGTCTTTGAGCAATCCGGCTAAATGCAAACAGAGTTTTATTTGCATGGAATTAAGCGTGAGCCGGTTTAAGCTTCGCAACGGTAAAGTGTAACTGCGGATTTTAACCGGTTTCCCCCGTACTTAGGGCCATTTTCTTTTGCGACGCGAAATATGCGGGTGAAAATGTGAAATTTTTGACTAAAGAACACCACCGGCTGCGTTTATAAGTTTTTTGGGACTCAATCGACGTAACGTATGCGTCTCTACGGGCCTCAGGGTATATATACCTTTGAAGGAAAATCTCACAGGTAAAGTGAGACACAAACGCACACACTCACTTCCGTCGGAGGGATTTCTAAACATTTTGATAATTGCCAGAATGAATTCTCTCTGCCTCATTGCCGAGGCTATAAAGTCTACTTAGTATGTAATTGTTGTTGTTGTTTTTGTTGTTAATATTGTTGATGTTGATACGCATGATATAATTTCACAGGATATATTGTGACTTTTTCGTGTAGAAACACAATTATATAGAATTCACTTGGGAGGTAAAAAACAAAAAAAAATCGACAAACTTACAAATTTTTATAATAAAACAGAATGTAGTACATATTGATGTAGAATACGTATCAAAAATTTATAAAAAATATAATATAACATATTGTTCAATATTAAATTATTGAGATATTTTAGATATTCTTTTAAGTAAAATTTTAATTAGTTTATAATTAAAATATTTCGTCTTAAAGTATTTTTTCATATAAAAAATACATCATTCAGTTTTTGTAAAATATGTCAAAAATTTTATAGATATTTTTTTAAGATAAAAATTTCAGATTTTTTTTGTTGGTTATTTATTTAAAAACATTTTTTTTTATTTTGAAGCTTTTGACGTATAAAAATAATATTTTTATTGTAGATAGTAAAAAGAATCGCGAAAAGTCGCAAAAATTGATGTCGAAGCGGAAATTGTTCGATAACGAAATAATTCGTTTTTTTTTCATCCTTTAATAAATAAAATCCAATTTTCACCAGCGAAAAAGGAAAAAAAAGTGTATCGCGATTTTTCCTCCTCTGATTTATACGATTTTGATTGCATCGTCGCGCTATGTGCGAAAGTGATGAATTGCGAAGAATATTCGCAATTTGAAAAACGCCATTTCGAAAAAGTAGCAAAAAAAAAAAACAAAACGAAACGAAGAAAGAAAAACGCGAAAAGCTTCCGAGTGCAAGAGATGGAAAAATCTCACAATATTACGAACACGTCGCCGGTAACATCGTCCTTTTTATCTCGACGAAAGGATATAATCCGAAGAAATGTTACAGTGGCGTTCATTTTGCAGTACGTTCGAGTGTAGAAAAAAAAATATGTACGAGTAAAAAAAAAAAAAGAAAACGAAGAATAGAACGAAGAAAAAAAAACCTTTGTTACGTGAGTATATTGCCCACTTAACAATTCGCCGGCGAAACGCTCTCATTTGACATAAACACGTCGCCGGCATAAAAAAATGCCCCATCAAAAGACCCTTGAAAGCCTTTTATTTTCCTCGGCACCGCGGTCCATATTTTTATTTATGATCGCGAAGAAAATCAATTTGCTCAAGTTCAGAAATATGATCCCGAATCATATATCAGCGCGAAAGCACTTAATAATGTCGTAAAAAGTTCTCTCGGAGGCTCCTCGCCTATTTTCTCGCACTGAGACATCCATATATATATATATATATATATATATATATATATATATATATATATATATATATATCGGTTTTTCTTGAGAGTTTTACGGCGCTAACTTTTACTTTTTTTTATATATATTATTTTTATTATTGGTAATCGTATATTGATAAGCCTACTCGTTGCTCGAAGGTTGTTACACAATACCGAAAATATAATAACGAAAGTGAATATATATGGACGAGTGAAAATTGAGCCACGCAATAATGAACATATAATAATATTATTACGGTATAAAATGAAAATACGCCGTAACGTCGAACGTATCGAAAAAGAATCATAAATATATATCTATATATATGGTATATATATATATATACCATATATCTATCTGATTGTATCTGAATTATCGCGAATCATTTTGCATCAATCGAACAAATACGTACATCATCGATATAATATGCTGATCGTTTTTGAATTGCCCATTTCTAACAAATATATTGTAAATGTGGCTTTCGATGAAATTAAACGATCGTTTTCAACTGATATCTATTGTTGATTATATATCTACAATTCGTAATTGTGCAGATGAAAATTTTGAACGAATGTCTCAATTTTGAAAGAATATATGAATAAAAAAAAAATATTCTATCTATAATTATTTTATAAATATGTCATTGAGAGTGATCAATTATGTAAAGTTTCAACTTAATCTGATATCGAGAAGTGTTCAAAAAATCGATTACAAAATTCCATCCAGACTAACAAACAAGAGAAATTTATATGAAAGTATGTCAATAGATATTTAGCACTCATAGAAATATATGAAAAGCTATTTTATTTAAAGTTCTCTGAGAGATTCATGACAGGTTTAAGAAGATGAAAAATCACATAAATATTTGTAAATGCTGTTTTTCATATACTGATATATAAAAACTATAATTGTAAAAAGAGTTAGTAAACATGATCGTTTATTTTTTTTGCACTATATTATCTTTAATGTTGAAATGTCTTTTATTATTTTTCTGTTATAATAAACAAGATTGAATCAGTGTTCGAATTTTCTATATAAAAGCACAGGAAGACCAACGAAATTTCAGATATCGTTTCAAAGATCGTCGCCTGTTCATAATGGAAAACGGTACAATTTGCGTAATGCGAAACTGTTATTATCTTGATTTCGAGTACCAATCGTTTAGATTCCGGCTGCGTTGATGGCTATGCCGATTTTCACGTCTATTCGAGAAAATTGAAGCGGAGCAAAGCCACCTACCGGAATGATAGAAAATAGAAATGAGAAAGAAAGAAAGAAAAAAAGATGGGGATCAAAAAAAAAAAACACGACGATATCGGGCTCAAATACGCACTTGATTACCGCGAAAAATGAAGATGTTCGAACCGGGATTGTGGATGTTATTCGTTTTGAATCCTTTTGTCGAGTTGATGACGACGGGGAATATAAGGCTTCGACGGCAACAAGAACGACTTTCCAGCACTCATAAACCTGTCCCCTAAGTTTTTCCGGAGACTTCTGATAACAACAAATTGGATTACTCGCGGAAAAGCACGACTACGGCAACGTTATAACGTGGAAAAACTTTTGGAAAAACACATATGCGCAAATAAATACATGTTTATATACGGTCTATATTTTTAACTTACGTATATTTCTTGTTTTTTTTTAATAAAAATATATATTTCAAATGATAATTTAATATAATACTTTGAAATTGAGATTATATTTGATTTGATGTGTACAATATATATATATATATATATATATATATATATATATATATGTTCATAGGATATTCTCTACAAAGAAAATAAGATATGATAGATTTATATATACGATCTTATAATCAACATGAATGAGAAATCGATCAGCAGATGAGAAATTACTTAACTTTATGTAAGTCGAGATTTTATTTTATTAGCTAGTTATATTAATAGCTTAATATATTATAATACTTTATACTGTTTGTACGATAATTTAATATTAAAATAGTGAATGGAGCAGTTAAAGTAATACTTTATATTTTTAAAAGACTTTGATTAAATTATTATTTTTTTATTGAGCATATATATTTTAGTAAGAAAAATTTTCGCCGTTTTGTAATATGCATTTTGAAATACATATTGAATATATATATATATATATATATTTATATAGAAATATTTGCAAATAGCAACATCTGCTCTAAGTGCTAGAGAGAACCGGATGAAAACGTCAAAAGTCCAAAAGTTCAACTTGTCGAGTTTGTTCGGGTTGTTACTACTAAATCCTCTAGCGACTGAGCTTTTACTAGAGCAGATTATCTTTTTTTCTAGGATTCGAAAGAGGGGAAAAAAGCGACGTATAAATATATATATATATATATATATATATATATATATATATATATATATATATATATATATATATATATATATATATGTATAAAATAATACATATATATGAAAAAAACAGAAAACGGAAAAAAGATCGAAGGAAAAAAAAAGCTTCAGATATCATCTACAGCCTTCATACATTATTCAAAACTGTCATTTTATCGCGAAATTCTTTCGTAAGTCGCATTGATATTGTATTAATGAACTATATTTTATACGGAGAACGGTTATGTCACGCTTTATTTATGTCGTAACTATCGAAAATCTCATCGCGACTATTCGATAAAAATAATAGAGAAATTTTATATATAAATATTATGATAGAAATATATATACATATTATATATAATCTATTATATTGCGAAAAATAATTAGCAAACTGTATCTATTGTTTAATCCGCAATTAATTTCGTTAGAAGCGAAATATGACGAATGATGTTTAATGAGTAAAAAATTTGCCATGTTACAGAAATAACGTTCATTAAAATTACAAAAATCACAATTATAGTTACGGAACAATGGCGGAAAAAAGCCTTATATTTTATATACAACATTTTTTTTAAATTTTTGCTAAAATTAATGGTAGCTCGTGTATCATATTTTTATTTTAAAATATATTGAGAAAAAATACTAAAAATGTCTTTATATATATATGAAAAATAAATTGAAAAATAGAGAAAATTGCAAACAATTAATAACACGAAACACAATTGAAGAATTCACGAACGAAATAATAATAAAAAGTCGGAAATCTAATTAGCGATGGAATTGTAGGGTAGTTTGCATGGTTTTATAATGATTATACGAGAACGAAAACGAGGAAAAAAAAAAAGAAAATCGTACACAAACGATCCTTAAGGCAAAGAAAATGAGTGGAAAAAAAAAATAAAAAAGAAAAACAGGAACACACACACATACACACACAAAGATAAAAAAAAAATGGAATAGCATTCAATAGACGACTTCCATAAAATTGATTCGTTCTTTGTCGAACAACATGAAACGTACGATAATCAAACGAATAGACGTTGACGTTATATAAAAAGTCTAGGTCTAGTAGAAAGAAATTGGAAAATGGCGTGATGAGTCACAATTATGAAAAACGAAAACGGAAAAACAGTAAAAAGATATGGTATTTTGTATATATATAAAAATATATACTTATATATATATATATATATATATATATATATATATATATATATATATAAGTATATATTTTTATACACGTGTAATATTGAGGTACTTATTAATGTTATTGTAATCTGTGCTTTATATGTTTTACGATTGTGTTTTTGCCGCTTTTTTATATAGAAAATCGACAAAAGTGTAATAATGTTTTGTTTGACAAGAAAAAAAAACGCTTTTTATCAACAAATTACACCTTAATTTGTGTACATAAATGTTATTTTATATGCTAATTTTTTTTAAGAAATAAATATTTGATAATGTGTTTCGATTTCTGTTTCAGATTTATCGGTAATTCTAAAAGTTTTCAATTTTTATTTTAAGGAAAAAATAATTATATATTATATATTTATAAATATTTTCAATATCCAGTAATATAAAATAACGATGAATGTTAATTAACAGATGTTATAAAATAATTTAAGAAAAATATTTACAGTTATGATTTAAAATAATTATTTTTTTCAGTAAAAAAATGTATAAAATATTAATTATATAATACAATATAAAAATGGTTGGATATTAAAAAAATTGGAAAAATGAAAAAAAAATAAAAATTATAAAAATATCGATCGGAATGTAAAATTTCTATTATGTTTATCTACAGGTTGATGATGAAGTAATTTTAGATTTTTTAATATTATTGTATCATAAAACATTATTTATTAACCTAATTTAAACTTTAGACAAAAGTTTGCCCCCCACCTTTGGTGAACATTAATTAATTATTTAAAATTATCAAAATAATATATAAGTCATTTTGAAAACAGTTAAATTGTAATAAAATATTAAAAAAAAATGATATTATGACATTGAATTATTAACAAATTAAATAGGTTACTGTAAGTTTTATAATACATCAATTATATTAAGTTATAAAGTAAACGTAATCAGTTTTTAAAAAAATTACACGTTATTTTAAAATATATGATATATAGTGCTATGATCAAAAAGTAAGGTGAAATTGACTTGTAAATTCCCAGGCATTATGAAGACAGGTAAATTATTATTTTTTTCTTAAGTTGGTAGGACTGTCTATAACATTTGCCAAGTGTCTGTTTATCAAAATATTTCTCTGCAACCACCGTATTCACTTGATTTGGATCCGTGCGACTTCTGGATATTCAGCAAATTCAAAAAGTCAAAGCGGGTACGCGGTTTTGACACGATTGAGGAGATAAAAAAGCCGAATTAAAGAAGTTCTTGAAGGCTATATCGGAATAGGACTATTCCAACTATTTCGAGGACTGGAAAAAGCGTTACCAAAAGTGTATTTAATCAGACGGTGGATTACTTTGAAGTGGATGGAATCGATTTGGAAGAATAAATAAATAATTTACATTTTATAAACAAATTCACCTTAGTTTTTGATCGCAGTGTTATATATATATATAATCGTTAAATGCAGTTTACAAAAAAAAAACAAAAATCGAGCACGCCACTGAGTATGCATTAAGTATGGTAAAAAGAACCGAATCGCCTTAGAAAAAGTATAATACTTGGCGAATAAGTTTTTCAATATAATAGAAGTGCTTTTTCGTGTGCAACACATTGTGAGGAAAACGATTTTTCACCGTCGCCGGCGAATTTTCCGTGCGGTACTTTCCGTCTGTCTGTCTGTTGGTTCGTTACCGGTACGATCTGTCGGTGGACGGTTCGCTTTGTTCGTCAAATGGAGAAAAAAAAATCCTAATGGAATTTCAGAATATATTTCTGAATCGTGTTACGACGGCGAATTTGTAGCCAAAAAATGAAAGAAATAAAACGCGAAAGAACCGATTGAGAAACGCCGCTCGGGAACAAATATATATATATATATTTATATAAATTGTACACCTGTTTTTTTTTCTCATATTTATTCGCACTGTCGGTTGCGTTTTTCCATTTTCAATTTCAGTTTATTATTTATTTATTTATTATTATTTTGCAGGGAGGATTCGATTGTCGAACGAAAAATGGAAAGGGATGAATGGGGATGGGGGGAGGGGGTTGCGATTTCGCATGAGCGATAATTAATATATAATGTGTACGACGAATGAACTCAAACGAAAAGCGGTTCGATAAAATCAACGCAAATTGAAAAACGTCATTCGCACTCGTGTTTAACCGACGAACGATATCGTTTTTATTAGTAAAAATTGCGGTGTGTATTTTTGAAATTTTCGGGATCGATTTTTTTTTTTTGAATTTTATTCGGGACGATATTATTATTAATGATAATCCCGTGTTAATTACGAGAGCGACGTCGTTAAACACGTGTGCGATGTGAAAATTCAACTTTTCACGTTGTGTAATATTTTATATATCAAATGTATAAAGAGAAATTCGTTCAATTTAATAATCGTAATTAGTTTGCTTTTGTTATAATATCAAACGCCGTTTTCATATCGGATTATAAGAAAATGTCGTCGCGACGAAACCGCGATAATCCGACTTTGATTTTTCATATCATTTTAATAAGGAAATGTCGAAATATTATTTTGAAACATTTCAATGTACGTATACAAATTATTATTATATAGTTATTTTTTTTTACATTCGTTTAATTAAATATACAATGTGTTCAAAAAGTAACTTTAATTGACATTTTCTTTATAAAGAATTTATTAATAGAAAGTAAATATTCAATATAGCATAAAATAATTTATCAACACAAATTCTGGTTATTTTTAATATACCTTAAAATTCGTAAATTTTAGATATAAGCAACACTGTAATAATGTCCCGGGCTCCATATTCGCCAAATATTGCCCCATATATATAATAAAGAAAACTATATATATATATATATATATATATATATATATATATATATATATATATATATATATATATATATATATATATATATATTTAGCATGAATAGAGTGATTCGGTTATAAAATCCGAATGAAAATTTAATACAATCAAATGTCGGTTCGGTTCCGGTTTTCGTATTGACTTCCATATTCGACGATGAACACGCTAATGAATGATGTAAATTCAGTAATTTGAAACGTTTCATAATGTATTCGAAAATGTGATGCAGTGAATTATATTATATTATATTATATTTATATGATGAGTCCACAAAGGATCGTGTATTGAATACGCCACGTTTTCAGATATTACGAATCACGGTTGATTCATTAAAAAAATTGATACAAGATTGTTACCATATATTTATATGTAAAATTTATTTATATATAAAAAAAGAAAAAATATATATTGTGTTCAAAAATTAATTGAAAAAATACACAACCTCTATATTCACCAAACATGGCCCCGTGCATATAATAAATTTTAAAAATATAAAAATTTTCGTTATTTTACGAATTGTTCCCGTTACTTTTTGATCGCATACAGTATGTCAGATTCAGATGTTATCGGATAATGAAATTAAATTACTCTTAAACGTCGAAACAAATTGATTTCGGACAGAACCGAATTTAACCGAACGCACGTATAAACGTTCGTATACGTTATATAAATGGCGGGATACAAGCCACGAATCCTATTTCACAAGTAATCGTTATCATATACAGGATGGGAGCGTTAATCACCGTCTGGTAGTATCTAACAAACAACGGTCGGCCAGCACTTGACGTATTTCTAGCAATTAATACGAAACGGCGTCGTAACAAGAGAGCTGCGGACTAAACTCGTTAACAAATTGAAAAAAAAAACTGTTTAAAATATATTTTTAAATATATAATATAAATGGAAAAAATATATATATATAAATATATATATATATATATATATATAAAATCGCATCATTTTCGATAACGAAGTGAGGCAGTTTTCATTTTTCAACCCATCAAAATATCAAATAACGTACTAATTAAAGAAATAATTTTATCGTCGTTCATTCGATATATTTATTATTTTTAGATAAACTTGATTTTTGCATATTATTTACACTTTATAAATTCAAACAATTTAAATATGAAAATATTTACTATATTATCTGTAAATATATATTAAAATTTTTACCGATTTTTCTATTATATATTTTGAATAAAATGTACTATTTATGGAAATATGTACGTTCAAAAAGGTTTTTTGATTTTTTTTTCATAAAACACTCAAAAATAATGATAATAATTACGTTTGAAGAATTCATTACGGTTTTCGGTTTATCAAGTTGCGGTTAATATTCATCCAAACTATATAAATATTGACTTAATCAAAAACAATTTAGAAACTTTAATCGAAAGCGCACACCATCAAAATTTTAGGAATTCATAAATCTATATATATATATATATATATATATATATATATATATATATATATATATTAAATTATTCTCGTAAAATTATTAAATTAAGCGTAAACATTCTCGGTTAACGGTCGACGGTTTTATTAAAATTTCAATTTTCTCCGAATGTAAATTGAATAACATTAAAAGATGAGTTTTCGTTTCAATTTTACCCACTTTGAGAATAATATTTCAAATGAATTACGTCGCCACATAATTACAGATGTCGATAAATAAATTTTTTTTTTTTTTTGCAAAATACTACTGTGAACAAAAATTAAGGTCATTAGGAAGGCAGGTAAATTATAAAAAAAAAATCTTGGGTTTGTATGACTTGTCTATAATAACATTTGCCAAGCGTCTGTTTGTAAAAAGGTTTAATTATCTCCGAATTACACGCGCATTTACAATTGTTGGTTTCTTCATTACGATAATGCACCATGTCATACTGCCAAATACTCGACACATATCGTTCCGTAAGCACCGTATTCGCCAGATTTGGCTCCATGCGACTTCTGGCTATTCAGCACACTCGAAAGGTCAATGCGAGGATATATAAAACGAATTTTACGCAAATATATATGAAGTTATATTAATTAATATCGTCGTTGTGATCAATCGATGTTATGTCAGCAAAATTCAAGTACATCGTTTGATAATTGCCATAGTAGTTGTTTGAAGCTTGTTAATTATGCGGCGAATTCAAATTCCGCAAATTATGTATCGTCGAAACTTTAGTGTATATTTAACCGAATACAAATATTATTTTTATCTTTTCATACGGTTATTTTAACTGCATTGTTTCAGTTATAATTAAATAGTTCTCGCTAATTATACGACCCGTGTTTTTATATGTCGTCGATTGATTTTATGACTGCTCACTTATATTTATTGATATTAATTATTTTTTTTTAGTACAAAATTTACATCTGAAAATAATATTTTAAAATATCATAGATTAAATATATATTTTACTAATTAAATTTTAAATATAATTTTAAGTACACTTAGAAATTTTGTGATTTAATATATCTAGATATCAAATTTAAATGTTTTTGATGATAGTATATTAGATTATAGTGAAATATATTTATGACTGATGTTTCTCAAAAGAATTCAACACTTTATCAAATATAAGCAAAAACGTACATGTACGTCCATAATATTTTTCATATGATATGATACAACCGTACATGTACGGTCATAGTACTTATATATATATATATATATATATATATATATATATATATATATATATATATATAATATGTATATATTTATAAAAATATAATAAAATAAAAATGCAAATAAAATGATTTGATTGAAAACAAAAAAATAAATAAAAAATCGCTCATTTTAAATACAAATTGCGGACACGACTTTCGATATAACATATGAAAAACGTACGTATTATATATATTTTTTTTGTGTCCTCGCTTTCGAACCGTAATTTTTATTATTGTCATTGTACAATACACACACACACACACACACACATATATATATATATATATATATATATATATATATATATATATATATATATATATATATATATATATATGTATATATAAATGTGAATATATATTTTTTATTTTTTTTGATCCTCTTCGTTTTAATTTTGGGTCATATTTATGGATCGTTCACCGTAGCAAAATGGACCGTTACGTTTTCACTGGGCAAATTTAACGTAATTGTTCGACGCCCGGTACGCGGTAGGCTTTCGCTCCGATAAATTTTCATTTTTGTTTTCGTTATTCTTTTTTTTTTTAC
Organism: Leptonema lineaticorne; assembly: GCA_024500535.1. Classification (NCBI taxonomy): domain Eukaryota; kingdom Metazoa; phylum Arthropoda; class Insecta; order Trichoptera; family Hydropsychidae; genus Leptonema; species Leptonema lineaticorne. The sequence continues at coordinate 1,608,660 of JANIJI010000009.1, forward strand.
TTTCTATCTCGCTCTTTTTTTTTTGCAGCCTTTTTTCTTTATATTATTATTATTATTATTATTATTTCGCCCTCTGTTCCGTTTTTTTCCGGACGAACGTTTAATACTCGGGGTGCGTCGTCGTTGCGCGTTTCGCGTTCATTAGGAGTATTAAAAGTGAACGATTTTATATTTGAACAATTTTTTCCGATTTATCCCTCGGTCGTAGAGTCTAAATGTCTATATAATGCGCTCTTTATATTACGTATTTTTTTATTTTTTTTATTATTTTTTTTTAGTATTTCGTGGTCGACGTAAAAAAAAATATATTTATATATAACCAAGAGAAAACCTTGCCTAATTCGCATTATTTCTTTTTTCGTAATGTTTATTTTGCTATTGTGTAGTAAATTACGAACAATTTGTAAAATTTATTCATAATGAAAAATGCGATCATTATAGAAATTTTTGTACAAAGATATACAAATGAGCAGTAAAAATATATATAAAAAAAAACATACTTATATATAGGAAAAAAAAGATGTTAACGATCTTATGGAACAGAGATTGTTAAATAACTCATATAGAAAAAAAAAATAGAAATTCTATTGTTAAATAGATAACTTCCTAAAGATAATTATTATACAAAACTAATTCATAATTAAAATATTTAATAAAATGCTACAACAAATTTCTTACAATCTAATGAATTTCTATTGATCATTAATATATTTTTCTATTATAGTATCAAAAATATTATATTATTATATAAATATAAATTCATATTATTCTATCTATTAAAACATTAATAAATTCATCGAATCTCTCTTTATTATTTATTATTCTAGCAATGACGTATATTTATTTATTATTAAGTAACTTAATCGCTTTCAGATATATTATTCGCTTTTCTATATTTATATAATATTTTTAGTAAACACGGATCATCTCATATTATTTAATATATCATTAGTGTATATATATATATATATATATATATATATTTTAGAACGTATATAAATATAATATATTATTCTTTTATAATCGAATATATTCGTTAGGATTAATGGAAAACGGCTATATTTTCATCATAAATTTCATACAGCAATTTAAATTTAACGTCAACATAGTATGGTCCGTTTAAAATTTGAATTACTGCCCTCCATGGCCGATGGCGAATATTGAAATTCGGCTAATTCACAAATCGCATATAAATTCAGTCCGTGAATTTATTGCTAACCGGCGACGGTATATAAAACGGTCCGTTTTATACGTAAAACATGGCAACAAAACGAAAGCAAATAACCGAAAATAAACACAGCAAGAAACTAGAACTATATAAATATATACGTATATATAAATAATATATAGTATAGTCCAAGATATTAAGGCTTTTCCGAGTGGTTTTTAAACGGTGTTTCGAGTGCACTTGTGCGAATCGAAAAAGTTTTTCCTTATACGGGATTCTAAATAAATTTGATCCGGCTCGTTTCGAGTGCGGCAGGCCGATGAGCAAATAAAAACTTTTTGCAAAGAGGTTTTTAAGGGGGACGCTTTTCTAAAGTTGTTCGCGGAAAATAACGTAACGCAAACAAACCCCGCGATGACGGGATAAAATGTTTTCAATTTCCTTCTAAATGTGCCGCGTTAATAAAATTTACAGTTTTATCGATATTAAACAAACAATTTCAACGGATGTGATTCATTATTTTGAGAATTATCACGTTAATTCCTTTCAATATAAATTTTCTATAAAAAAAAATTCGATCTATTAAAAATATTAAAAAACATCATATTCGGAAAAATATCAGATTTTATTAAATTAATTCTATTTTTTAAAAATAATTTAATCCTAAAAAATACTAAATTTATTATTTTTTAATTAATTTTATATTTATTTCAAATTCATGAAAAATTCGATCTCTTAAAAATATTAAAAAAACATCATATTCATAAAAAATATTAGATTTGATTATATTAATTCTCTTTTTTTTTTAATTTTAAAATTAATTTAATCATCAAAAAGTGTTGATTTTATTATGCATATAAATTCAGTATGAAAATAATAATATTTTATATTACTAATTATAAAACTTAAATTATAAAAAAATCAAAATCAAACAAAATTGTTTATATAATATAATTATATAATTAAAAAGTTATAAAAATAAAATTATCCAGATAGGATTATTATCTAAATAAGCGTAGACAAAGTTTTGACAGTTTTAAGAGTTAAACTCTAAATAAAAATTACACACGCGACATAAAATAAATCGAAAAATTTATCATTTCATAAAACTTGTCACAAAATATAATCTTCAATCATTCAGAGAATATCTAATTATATAACTATTAATTTAATTGTATATTTTGAATATAAAAAGATGTGTTTTTTTTATACATTCACGGATCATCTATTATTTTTGATTAATTTGATATTCATTTTATCAACCCTTAGTTAACCGTTTTTACAACCCTTTTATTATTTTATTGCTACATACAGTTGGATAAAACTGTTTATGCCGTTGCCAGATGCAAAGTCGTAAAGTCGAAGTGCCTTATGTTGCATACGTCGTAAGTGGACAATTTATACGCAATTATTATATTAAATAAAATTAAACTAAGTATATTTTTAATATACATATTTAAAAAATAATAATAATTATATTACTATATTATAGATTTGCAATTTTTGATATTTTCAATGGATATATGTGTATAGAAAAATCAACATTTATCAAAAATTTACATACACACATATTTTAGATCATCGAATAGGCGTACGTCTAGGCAATAAAAAAAAAACCGGTAATACAATTTTTATAGCTCATAATAACACACGGGTTTTTCGTATTTAAAGGTGTCGTGACACGGGAACATTTCGATGCGGAAAAGCGGACCCGAAGTACAAATGTCAACACGAGATTACACAAAAAAAAATATATAAATAAATATTTAGGAAAATAGAAAAAAAACTCGGTGATATATTTGAGAATCGAATTTGAGAGGTCGACGTCGATAAATGACTTCATATATATATATATATATATATATATATATATATATATATATATATGCGAAAATTGCTTTTAAAAATATATTTATATTTTTATGACGACATTTCGTGACTTTATTGAAGAAATCGTGCACTCAATGCAGTGTAATTCCATTATGTATTTATTCACAATGGATGCATATAACGATTTTGCACGTGGATTTTATTATGTATGCACGTGTACTGTATATATATATATATATATATATATATATATATATATATATATATATATGTGAGGGTGTTTTGTTTAGTTCATAGTTCATAGTGTGTTAAATGACTGCTAGCACGATTTTGACTTTTGTTTTTGATATACGATTTTACGTGGAAAAAGATGATTTTTCCGTTTGATAAAACGCTGTTAAAACTTTTATTTAAAACGGTCGATTTTTTTTTGTGTAAACGTTTGCGATTTATGTGTGTGTGTGTATGTGTTTTTGTCGTATGAGAATGTAATTTAAACTTTTGCTCGTTTAAAAATATATCAATCGCGCGTATGAATGATATAATTTGTGTCGAAAGAGTCAAAAATTACAATTTACAAAATTTTTCTTGGCAACAATAAATAGTACTTGCATGAATAAAGTTTTTTAATAAAAAAAATAATCTATTTATTCTTAAGTTAAATATCTGTTTATTCATATATAAGTAGTGTTTTTTTCACAACAAATTAAAACAATAAAATATTTACATACAAAACTAATTTGTACTTCAATAACAAACAATTGAACAAACAAATTCATGGTTAACAATCTAACTTATACTTAAAAATAATACAATAATATACATTTGAGCTAACAAATTCAATTTTTACGTAAGGAACCAAAGAGCCGCAGCTTCACATCCAAAGAGCCGCATGTGTAATTTACCTATACCTGGCATATACAATTTAAACGACACATTTCGTTTATATTTTCATTCAACAACTGTATAAATGAAAATGATATTTCGAATAAAAATATTTTTCAAATTGATTTTTACGAAGTTTTATCGTTATTTTTGAAATGTGAACTTTTCACACGTCCCTCGTATTTCCGCCTGTATAGATAATGTGTAAATTTCATAAATGCCAGGTTGTTGCGGTCGATTGTTAGCCGTTGACATGTGAAATTATTCGAGCGATAAACGCGCAAAGGCTGTATATATACTTAGTTATGCAGATTGTAGTGCGATTAAAAATTATTGCTGAAACGACAAACAGGAAATACACACACACACACATACGACATATATTTTTTTCCAGATGTCGATTTTGTTTTTACTGAAAATCAAATATAAAATTTTTCAACGAGCAAATTGTTTTTCCGACGCTTTTCATTTGCGATAATTTAATTTTATATATTTTTTTTGTATATTTTTTTTTTTTGTAAATGATTTTGAGAATTTAACGGAATTATGTGTGCGCAGTCGATAGTTGAACTATTTACATAAAAAACGAATTACGGATTATGCATATGTAAATTCGTGTTTTAACTGAATATTCGTGTAATTTAAATGTGTATTGTATTATTTTTGTTTTTCAATACAAATTTTTGTATTAAATAATAATTGACGCTTTATAATCAAATAGAAAAATTTTATTTTTCGTATATACTATTTTTTTTAATTATAATTTTAATTATTAATACAATTATTGTATAATATAGTGATGTGTTGAATTTTTTAGGAAGTAATAATATATTTTAAAATTGTCCGTAGAGCTAGAGACTCGACTTGGAAAATTATAAATGTGCATTTTGAATCTCGAAAATTTTGTTCTAAATAAGATTATTAAAATTATTTTTTTTTTCAATTTTAATATAAAATTATTTACAGCGGAATTTAAATAAATATTTTAATTAATACATTTTTTTTATAATTTATATAAAGATTTTATTTTAATTATTATTATCGTATAAAATGTATTTAAATAAAATATTAATCGTAAAATGCTAAATTGAAAAATTTTATAAATCATTGTAAAAAATTAAGTTGTTCATATAACACATTATAAATAATGTTTTGAAAACGAGCCCATATATTATAATACGATATCACTTAAAAAAAAGGCACGTCACAAATGGCAATTAGTGAAAATAATTAGTGGTTTTTCATGTATATATATATATATATTTTTTTTTTTTTGCGAATAAATCGCCGAAATATTTGACCTAAAATTTCGCAAGAAACTCGATCATGATAAAATATAATTAAGCGAAACATTTTTCAATTTCTAAAACGTGACAATATATAAGAACACAGATAAGTTGTACACGTTATTTTTTTTTGCCAGTACAAATATATATATATATATATATATATATATATATATATATATATATATAAATATATTTATATATTTCATTTTGTCACGTGAAAGCGTTATTTTGGAAATTTTCCGACTTATTATTATTTATTCGTGTCGAGAACGTGAAAAGGGAAAATTTCGTCACATGCGGAAACCATTCGGAAATTTGTCATCCGAGTTCGCGAACTATGGAAAAACCTAATTTATAGTTGGTTATTATGTTTGAAGAAGACGAAAACGACGCACGCACACACATATATAATAAACACAAAAAAAAGGAAAAATAAAAGGGGAAAAAAATATATATAAAGGAATAGACCTGAAAGTTTGCAAGTTTTTCCCGACGTGCGTAGTTACAGTGACATAAATTACGATGAACCGCACGAAGCTCCTTCACTTTTCCGACACTTTTCCAAACAAAGTGAAGTTTTTCACAAGTGAAGATGTCTTGGCGGGAAGACGTCCGATATCCCCATCACGGATCCGGAATGGGAAAAAGAGTCGATTTCCACTCGATTCGGTTTTTTTTTTCATTTTTATTTTGGAAAAACTTTAAATTACCCGAGTCACGTATCGGAAACAAATGATATATACAATCGACCCGAAAAGAATACGCAAATCGCTTACGGGCGCGAAAAAAAAATCGACAAGGGACGAAAAACGCACCCTTAACGAAGGGACGAAATCGATACGAATATATGATGAGGTACTAGAGACGCCACTGTACTCAGATTTTATATATATATATATATATTTTATTGAAGAAAATAAAAAGAGTTCAAAGCGAACACTGAGTGGAAGATACGCAAACAATTCTTGTCGTTATCCCGTAACAGTTATGTCGCGGTATGTATCCTTTTTTTTCTTTTATTTTTCATCTATTTTCTACTCGTATATATTTATATACATATATATTACTGTCCTTATCCTTTTTTATAATAATATAGGTGCGTACATAAGAATGGTATAAAAATACGCGAAAATATATTACGGGTTTTTCACGGTATTTGCATAACATTCGTTATCTGGTTTTCAAACACTTTTGTTTGAAAACCCTTAAAATTAGATTAATTTTTTTTTTCATATTTAATTACATAAATCACGTTGATTTGTTCGTAAATTATAAACTCACAAATAAATCATAATATTTTTCAATTATTTTTTTTTATTCTATACATTAAAGATATGAATAAGAGACATTTTCGGATATTGCCAGATTTCAGCGTTCAAAAAAAAAATAAAAACTGTAATTCGAAACGGAAAAATATTATTAGCCGCATTATATTAGATAATAAAAGGAAGAAAAGGACGAAAAATACGGAAAACTGCGGCTATTTTTATTTATTTTTTTTTTTTGAAAAGTTGGGATTTTTCCGGCACGTATAGCACTCGTAAATTTTACTTACGGCACCCTTGGGTCATTAAGTGGGGTTCATACGCACTTTTTTTTGTTGTTTTAATTTCAGCTTGAGTCCGATTTACTTCATGAAAAAAAAACGACACTAGAATATACGAATATATAAATTGAGTACGAATGTTTGTTTTCATTTTTATTATTTATGACACGTTTTGATGGGGGTGACATTTTGGTGAAGAAATATAAAGAAAATTTATCTGCCGCGTGATATTTTGATATGTTCATAATAATATTCTGTATAATATAATATACATATATTTTTTTTCATATAAATGTTTGAATGTGTGAAGATTTTCCGATTTACATACACACACACGCGCACGCGATGTTAACATAAGATTACGGATTTTAATTAAATTTTATTATTAAATATGAAAATGGTCGCGGAAAGAAATTCAACAAATCGTCCCTTTGGATATACTTCGGCCTTAATTAGTAATCATAACACGAAAATTCACTCGATTTAATGAAGACGCTTTCCAAAGAAAATTGTACTTTATAATGAGATTCATTCGCGAAAGCACATTCCGTCACGAAAATTCAAAAATTTCCCCAGAAATACGCGCGAAAACAATATATTTTCCTCGCGTTTCAAAGGACTCCCGGTTCGCTAATTTTTCGTATTTAACACCCTCCACTCGACTAAATTGAGATAAATATAAATTCTATATTTTTATTGCCGCGTAATTCATTAATAAAATTATTTTTTATATAAAGATTATTATATTATATAACACTGTGATCAAAAAGTAAGGTGAATTTGTTTATAAAATGTAAATTCTTTATTTATTTTTCCAAATCAATTTCATTCCCTTCAAAGTAGTTCCCGTCTGATAAAACGCACTTTTGCCAACGTTTTTTCCAGTCCTCGAAACAGTCGGAATAGTATTTTTCCAGTATAACCTTCAAGAGCTTCTTTGATTCGATTTTTATCTACTCGATTGTGTCAAAACGGCGTCCCCGCATTGGCCTTTTAAGTTTGCTAAATAGCCAGAAGTCGCACGGAGCCAAATCAAGCGAATACGGTGGTTGCGTAACGATATGAGCCACGTTTTGGGCAAAAAAGTCGCACAGAACCAATACAGTATGACGTGGTGCATTATCGTGATGAAGGAACCAAAAATTGTGACAAATAGTTCTACCAATTTAGGAAAAAAATATACAATTTATAAATAGACAATTTTATCTTACTTTTTGATACAATAGTATAATATAAGAAAAATAAATTTTCAAAGAAGAGAATTCATATTAAATTGGATTTCTTTATTTTTTTGGGGGGGGTTTATGTAAACCTCTTTATATATCTATGAGATATTTCGAAACACGTAGATATTCCGAAAGAAGGCTAAGTTTATTGAACAAAAACACACAGACCGACCGCCAATGAATCCGATCTGAATTTAAATTTGGCGCCGGTTTTGATCATTATTTACGCCGAAATGCGTATGAATATTCAACGCAGCGAGCATAATTAATCAAAGTAAATAACAATTCGTGCCGCACCCAATCGATGGAAAATGAGCTAAGAAAATACCAAAAATATGTATATTTATATATATATATATATATATATATACATACAAAGTGTTATATGTATAAAAAGTGCGGTTTTCTATTCGAATAACAAATGTTTAACTTAACTATTTTCAGCGAGAAATGATTAATAGACGCAACTTTAATATTTCGAAGCGTATAAAACGAGCGATTTTTCAACGCAGTTTTTCCGTAGAACGCGTATTTTCCACGAATATTGTTTTCCATCGCCAACGATATTGTCTTTAAATCTAGGGGTGAATTTTGATGATTTTTTTTTTGTTCCTAGTATTTATAGGATAGAATATACGGTCGACATTCGAAACGAAGGGTGAATAGTGAAAAATTGAACGAATTTTGATTTATTAAATAGCGAAAAATATATGGACGCCATAACGCTTTTCCTGCACTCGTAAATTGATGCAGTGAAAATGAACGTTTCGACTAGTGAAATTAATAGAGAACGTCATAAGCAATTTTTTTTTTTAGTATTGTGAATCATATATATCATACATGTTTTATTATCAGTTTATTGGTGCAATAAAAAGTGTTTTTCAGCATGAAAATATAGAAAAATTTTCTTCATACATAATATTTTATTATTAGAATTGTTAATTTTGTGATACCTTTTAGTTTTATGCGTATTTTCTATTTGTATTATATACGTCAAAATATGTATAGTTTTCAAAGTATATATATATATATATATATATATATATATATATATATATATATATATATATATACATATATTTCTGAAGATAAGAAAATTTCGTCTTATAAATATTTTTATTTTATATCTAACTTGAAATTGCTGTATTGACACTTGCGACAGTTTAGTACGAATCGTGTTTGTTCAGTGAATAGTAGATTATAAGTTTCGACTATTTTATATATTATTTATAGAATCATACGGAGTTTATCTGTACAAACATGTCAAAAATTTAAAACGAAATATCCTCGTCTATTTTGTTGAACGATATATTTTTATCCAATTTCTGATGATTCTATTAAATATAGAATGATTGAAAACAAACTAAATGATCATATATTTAAACATATGAAATTGTAAATAAAAGTATATTTTTCATTATAGATAAAAATTAAACCAATTTTTTTTAACGCTACCACAGAGGCCAACTTGTCGTTGTCTGTTAAGTAAAAGGGGGTAATTTTACAAGCATAACGCAAACTAATGTGTCAATATTAAAAATCGAATAAATTAAGAATGAAAAATACGATATAATATTTTTTTTATATAGATCAAATATTTAATTAATAAATAAAATCAAAATTCTATGAAAAATTTAGTAATTTTAATATGTTACTATCGTTTATAATCAGACGACATAAAGCGTAGTAATACGCTTCCCCCTTTTAACTGATAGCAGGCATAATACATAAAGTATGATCTATAGAATTTATTTTTGATTGTAATACTTTTGTATATATATATATATATATATATATATATATATATATAAGTATAAATATATTGTTAAAATATGTGTGTGTGTAACAAATAACCGAAATAATAACCAACAAAATCAATTATGCGTAACGCGAATGTAACACGATTCGCGCATCGAATTATTAGCGATATTTCAATATAAAAGCTTTCAGCGGAAATGGAATATTTTTGACAAGTTCTCGATAAGAGATTTATCTGAAATGAAAGTGCCACTTTCTTTTGATTTACTTTCGTCTCGTGAAATTACACGTGATTTATATATGTAGACGTGTATTATTGTACTTTCGTATTCATACAAAGCTTTCGTGGATGAAAGCTGCGCTTCCCAATTTTTCTATTTCGACTCAAAGAGAAAAATGTTATATTGAAAACGAATATAAAATATATAATATTTAGTTTTATGAAAAGTACAATATTTAGTTATTATGTTAGGTTTTCAATGGTTGCTTATATTTAATCCAAAGTCAAGATATTAAACGTATTGTTGTTTGTCGTCTATTCATTTGAACTATTATGACAATGAAATCTTTATGTCTAAAACATGGCTTTTATATAAGTTACATTGTAAATGACCGCGTTTCTCTGTATTATGTTAAAGCTTACTGAAATACTGTATAAATTGTGAGGCATTTTAAGTTTACAAATTGAGATCGTATATCAATTGTGCGATATATATATATATATATATATATATATATATTATGAGAGAAATCTCGATTGGAAAACGTCTATTTTTATATTTTTACACGTGTGCCAAAAAGGCAAGTAAAAATGATATAAGATAAAAAAAAAGATATTGCTCTATATAGGAAGGTTGTATAGGAATAGTTTGGTTCAATGCCAAAAGCGGAAGTTGAGAATATGGTAACGGGAAATCCGCGGGAGTAAAAGCGCTACGTCTAGGAAAGAAAATAAATAAATAAATAAATAAGATAAAACGAAATGAAAAGATGAAAAAAAAAATAGAAAGGAAGATGGAGAGAGAGAGAGAGAGAGAAAGAGTCACGTGTCAAAATTGAGTTATCGCAACCGGCAGTTAAGATCGTTAGAAGCGATCGGAAAACGAGGAAAACGCTTTTCGCGCGTCTTTCCACGACGGCGAAGTGGAATAGAAGACCGTAGCTTGGATGCGATTTTGTTAACTATGTCGACATGTTAAATAGAGTTTTGAAAATATACCGGTTAACATTGCGGCGATATAGATAACGAAACGTTCGCCGTGAAAATAATGAATTAGTCTCAGGATATCCTCGGATGAAAGGGGGATGCTCCGTGAAAGCGGTCTAAATTATTCGGGGTTTAATTCTGAGCTGAAAATGTTCGCGTGCACGCGCGCGCCCCGAAGATCTTCGCGCGTCCCCCTTAACTCGCATCAAGGTTAAGGAATAAATTTGATCCTGCATGAATATTACATGCGTGGGCGTGTTGGGTCGTGCAAACCCCAAATTATAACCGATAGTTTACCTCGCAGACCCTAGGGTTATGAGAACTTTGCCAGGATATCCTGCCGAACTTAGATTGTGCAGCGTAATTCAAATCTCATCCTACTAGTTTCTTCTTCTGCTAACCACCCACCAACGTCTAACCCTGTATATATATACATATATAACCCTCGGCTAACTACAATTATTCGACAATATCGGACAGTTCGATCCAATTACTCAGATTTGGCATTGGATTACTGCAGAATACGGATTTTCGAATGGCTTATTTTGGCCCACGTTTTTCTTACCATTTTGATGTTTTTTTTCTACGGCAATTTATATCACAATATATATATATATATATATATATATATATATATATATATATATATATATATTGTATATTATATATATATATTGTATATTATATATATATATATATATAATATTATATACAGGTTGTTTAATTAAAACAAATACGTTTTCGCGTATATTACGCAACCGATATTTGTGATGAATTAACGTTACCAAATAAAATTAATCAATTAGAACAAATATTAATTAAGTATTTATTTGTAAAATGGCGGCAATAGCAATTGAAACGAAACGTTGAAATAAATAATTATTTTAATTAAATCGAATTATTTGTACGAATTTATCGATTTATTATGATAATAAAATATTTGAATTACACTTTATGCGTTTAAACCAAGAGAAAACTGATTTATTTTTTTATATATTTTTCAAAGAAATATTTGAAACTTCGATATAAAAATTTCGATATTTGCCTTCAATTAAAAATAAATAAAAATGTTATCAATTTAAGAATACTAAATAATTTATGGAAGATATTTATCTACATTTTTACTAAAAAAATAATATTTACGAATTTTATTATATTTATAATTACATAAATCTATTAAAATAATAATCTGATACATTTAATTAGAATGATTATTTTTATTATTTTAATTGATTTATAAATTTACTTGATGTTTTCTTTTTTATTTGTAAACTATTCCAAGTTGAAAACAAACTTTATAATCAATAAAAAAATATTGAATCGTTTGAAATGATTATTATTGAAATTAATGTTTTGAAATAAATTTATCGATTGTACATATAAATAATGAAAAAAAATCGATATTATAAATTAATATAAAATATTTTCTAATATTCGTATGAATTGATTTAAAATTTTGATAAAGTATGTAAAAATATAATTATTTTTAAATTGATGAAATATTTATATATAATATATATTTTACAAAAAAAAAATATTTTTAAATAGATATTTTTTTAAATTATTTTAGTTAAATTTCGTTTATATATATATATATATATATATATATATATATATAAATTAAAATTTTATTTTTTTGTAAATTGTTGAATATTTAAATAAAAACATTCTTTTAAAAATTGTATAAAAATATATAATTTTCATTTTATTCATTAGTTTAAAGTTTATATATTATATATAAACCGTAAACGTAAACATCAAGTTTTATACGATATATCAAAAAACTTGAAACATTTACGTTTACATACGTATAATTTTCATAAAAAAAAAAAACCACTTACACATATATATATATATGATTAATGTTGTTTACGTACTGTGGATTTTCAGATCGGATTGCACTCTGAAAAAAAAAAATTGATAAACGACGTAAAATCCGTCACGTGACAGGAAATACGGCCACTGTAATCACTGATCACATTGTGTAATGAAAAATAAAAAATAATATATCGGAAAATCGAAATAATAATAATAATAAAAACTATATATATATATATATATATATATATATTTATATATATATATATATACACGCACACACACAAATACACACGCGTTAACGTACGCACGAACGTATACGAATATATATTTATATATATATATATGTATGTATATATATATAAATATATATGGATGTGATGTATATAGTTAATGTTTGGTTGAATTATTGGTGTGGTTGGTACGCGTGATCGGAAGCGCGCTCGCCCTTTCGCGGGGGGCGGATGCGCGTCGGGCGGGGCGGGGGTACTTTGGGGGGCGGAGGCGCCTCTGTCATGGCGCGGCGCTGGCGTCCGCCACCAGACTGGCCGCGCGCGCGGGGCTGAAACGGCGCACTGCGCAGCCAGCGGGGCGCACGCTCCCCCCCCCGCCGCACCGCGACGCGTCCCGCCGGGGGGATGACGCCCCCGCTGGGGCCCCGAAACGATCCGGACCACCTTCCGTCGCTCCGTTTCCACACGACTCTTCGCACCCCGCGGCACTCTAGTACTTCGGTGCGAGATGACGCCTAGCTTTCTCTCTCTCATACGTCATCACGACATTGTCAAATATCAACGTGCGCATCTCGTTCAGCACGCTCTCGATTAACACGACATATCGCATATACAAAATAATAAAATCGACACATTTCATTTAAATCTGATTTTTGTATTCTATAATCAAAAATATACACAACAGACCTTCGAAAGCGTTTTGCAATCCAAAAAAATACTTTTGCTTATTACATGAACTTGACCTTTTAACCTATAACTAAGGAGAACTATACAAATTTATATATATGATCCATCTACTGAACAAATGTTCAAAATTAACCAGACACCTATTATACTATGGTAAATGAATCAATCGTTTAACACGGTTAATTATTTTAAAAAATGTCGCGTTAATCGAAAAAGTGTTCAAACAGGACTCTTATCATATGCAAATATTATTTATTTTATATAATATATATATATTTATATAATCTAATTTGTTATAAAAGACATTACTTATATATGAATAAATAGATAAGTTTTTTTTTTATCAAAAAGCTTTATTTATGCATGTACTATTTATTGTTGGTAAACAAAATTTTTGTGGTTCTTTCAAAACTTTGAAATTGTTGACATTTACAACTCGAAAGGTTTCCGACTCCTGTTAGTATCTATATTGAATCGCATTAAGTAAACTCTAATATTTATACATTAAATTGTTTAAATTTATTACACCACTTTATTAGATAGCGAAATATTTATGATGAAAAATTATCTTCATATGTGATCATTATGCGTAACAAAATTGAAAAGCACTTGTTTAAATATAGATTTTTAAAGTATATTAAAAAATATGTTGGTAAATATTGAATTTTATATTTAAGATTGTTACAATTATTTTTACATGAAAGAAATTTATTTTTATATATAACGAAATGTAAATTTACTTAAAAATATTAATATCATTAAAAAAATTAATAATAAAAAAAATCAAGAATAATGTTATTTTTAAACTCAAAATTTATAAATATCGAACAGTTTATAGTAAAACCGAGTTTATAATACAATTTAATATTTTAACAAGACAACCACTTCAAAGTATTGACATTTAATAATTGATATGAAAAAGAGGCGTTATTTTAAAATAATCTGCAATAATTTAATAATATTTTTTTAACATGATAATAACACTGTGATCAAAAAGTAAGGTGAATTTTGTTTATAAAATGTAAATTCTTTGTTTATTCTTCCAAATTAATTTTATCCCCTTCAAAGTAAACCCAATTCCGATAAAACGCACTTTTGTCAACGCTTTTTATAATCCTCAAAAGAGTCAAAATATTCTTTTTCCTGTATAGCCTTCAAGACCTTCTTCGATTCGGTTTTTATTTCCTCAATCGTATCAAAACGGCGTTCTCGCGTTGGCCTTTTGAGTTTAATGAATAGCCAGAAGTCGCACGGAGCCAAATCAGACGAATATGGTGGTTGTGAAACGGTATGAGTCGAGTTTTTGTCAAAAAAAGTCGCAAAGAACCAATACAATATGACATGGTGCATTATTAATGGTACTAAAAGTTGTAAAAACACGTTTAATTCAGAGATAATTAAACCTATTGACAAAAAGACGTTTGGCAAATGTCATAGACAGTTCTACCAACTTAAGAAAAAAAATTTACATGCCTTTCTAAAGCCCGGGAGTTTTAAATGATAATTTCACCTTACTCTTTGATCACAATAGTACATATTTAATTATTAAATATTATTAAAAAATATTTTTTACAATTGATTTAGAACATATTATATAATAAATTAATATTAAATCAAACTATTTATAGTAAAATTAATAATATTTATAATATACGATAATATTAAACTATTTGATCATATTATGTAATATTCTATGACGATGTAGTTCTAATATGGAAAATTAAGTTCTTACATTAAAGGCAAAACCAACAAAACACGCTTAGCAATCAAGGTGTTACAAGATATGTTCTAGAATCCTTATATAAAACGGGATTCTCTATTTTATAATTAAATAAATATATAAATAAATTAAGGATACGGTATATATAAAATAATTTTTCGTAAACACTTATTTATACGATATATTTTTTTTCTTTTTTTGGTATACGTTAAATTTTTTCGTATAACAATAAAATTTTCGTATGAAAATATTTTTATTTTTCGCTATTTTTATGCAACTTTTCGACAATGTAATGAAAAAAAAATAGGCAATTTAAAACTTCACTGCCGCCGATTTACATCAAAAATGACTCGCATTTTATTTCAATCGACATTTTTATTTTAATTCAGGATCAAAAAAATAAAAATAAAAAATATTTAAAAAAATGGGATTTTTTTTTCTCGTGTAAATTTTTAAATGGCGTATTGAAAATACGTTATATAAATGTCAACGATTGAAAATAAATATTTTATTTTGTTTTGTAAACTTGCAATTAATTTTTAACATATCATAATATTCCATAGTAAAAATATAAATTTATATTTTTTTTTAAATAATAATAGTATTTTGAAATGTTGTTAGTATTATTGAATAATTAAATGCGTTTAAATTACGTTTAGCCATTTAGAATATGAACGTTCAAGTCCGCGTTATTGTCGTGTCTTATTTTATTAATTTAGAAGACGTTTAAATATAATCGTTAATAAAATAATGTTCGTATAATTTATAAAATAAACGTTCCACAAAAAGGACTAAAAAGGACGTAAAGTGAAGTTAAAAATTTTATCATCGACACTCGACCGTATTAAAATACGTAAATCGAAAAGCTCGACAATAGATAAGGAAGCCACGTAAGAAATAACACCGTAATTAAAATCGCGAAAGAGGCTTTTTAATAAACGGGCAAACATAAAGGTTATATATATATATATAAAGAAGAATGAAGGGGGGGGATGAAGGATAGAAACCGGAAGTCGACAGAAGGGTAGAAAAGGATAAAAAATCCTTTTTGACTGACAGTTATTATCCCGTTTTCGTTCAATTTTATTATATATTCGGGGTTTTGTGACCGAAAAACCACTTTCGCCATCGTCGAAAATAATGCTTATTTCACAATAACGACATTAATTTATATCGCACGAAATGCTTATTATAATCGCTGATGCAAATTAGCGACATTCTAAAATATTAATATATATATATATATATATATATTAAATGGTTTAAAGCCATTTTAATGAGTTCTGCATATTCATTAAACCGTAATGTTGACTTAAGGACTACGTTATATATATATATATATATATATATATATATATATATATATATATATATATATATATATATACTATTATGATCAAGAAGTAAGGTGAAATTGTCATTTAAAACTCCCGAGCATTAGGAAGACAGGTAAATTATATATTTTTTTTTGGTTGATAGGACTGTCTATAAAATTTGTCAAGTGTCTGTCAAAAAGTTTAACTATTTCCGAGTTAAACGTGATTTTACAATTTTTGGTACCTTTAATAATGCACCATGTCACACTGCATTGGTTCTTCGCAGCCTTCTTGCCAAAAACTCGACTCATGTGGTTCTGCTACCACTGTATTTGTCTGATTTGGCTCCGTGCGATTTCTGATTATTGAGCAAACTCAAAAAGGTCAATGCGGAGACGCTGTTTGGACACGATTAAGGAGACAAAAACCGAATCGAAGAAAGTATCGAAAGCTTTACCGGAAAAAGACTATTCCGACTGTTTCGGGGACTGAAAAAAGCGTTGACAAAAGTGCGTTTTATCCGACGGGGATTACTTTGAAGTGGATGAAATTGATTTTGAAGAATAAATAAAGTATTTATATTTTATAAATAAATTCAACTTACTTTTTGATCACAGTGTTATATATATCACATAAATTAAAATTTTATATTAATATAATTATAATAATTGTAAATATGTGTTGTTTCGTTGTATTTAAAAAAAAAAATATATATATATATATATATATATATATATATATATATATATATATATATATATATATATATATTCTCCGTATTTCGAATGAATAGATTAATTTGCGTAATGAAAAAGTGAAGACGATAAAAATATCTCAGGTATAAGAGATTTACATATTTTAACTGGATTTATTAATTTTTATCTCTTGTTATTCAAATGAAAATATTTAAGATGTACGGCGTTGAAGACTGTTTAAATTATATTTTAATAAATATTTCGCGTAAAATAATATAGAAGAAAATCGGTCGCTACGATGAACTTGGAATATTGAAGAATATCTTTACAGATAAAAATAACTTGTTGCTAATATAATGTTCTGTTTGAAATTTAATTTAATTAAGAGAAAAAAATTCAATGGAAAAATTTAATCGATTTTCTGTAATGAATATATATATATATATATATATATATATATATATATATATATATATATATATATATATATATATATAATAGAAATTTTAATGTAGTTAAAATTAAGCCAATAGTTAATACTTGTTAGATAAACGAAAAGGTTATAAATGAATATCGGTTTAAAAATTTTTAAATGAAATCTTTTATAATTATTTTTTTTTGAAGAAATGTTTTAAAATTATTTTTTTTATATATAAAAATAATAAATAAAATGTTTTTAAAGGTTAAAGAGAATTTATTTATTTCAATTCTTAACTTGATCTTAAAATGCGTATTTTTTTTCTTTCAAAATATAGAGGAAATATTAAGAAATTTATTATATTGAGTATTTTTATATATATTTTTTACAATATTATTTAAGTTTAAAATTAACTATTTATTGTCATTTTCAACTGCGAAATGGTACTGAAAATATATAATATGAAATTATATTTCCCATTTTTTTTATTAATATTCATTATATTTTATATAATTTTAAAATAAATTTTAGCAATATGTTTATATTTTAATTTGAAATATTCATTCCGAGTAAAAATATCGGAAATCGTCACGAATTCACAACACGAATAATTCGTTGTCGTAAATTTTGCTTCCGAAATATTTTTTTTTAATATACAAAAAAAATTGAAAACCTTTGTATGGGTGAATTTGAAAAGAAATTCGAGCTCGTTAGAGAGTTTATAAAACTTAACAAATCCACTTTCGTGTTTCGTGTAAATGTTAACACGATAAAGAAGAATTACTTTAAGGCTAATAAGTACATAAGAAAGTAAGTCGTTCGCTTCGTTTGACACACTTTTCTTACACGCCTTCGTAAATTAATTATAGCGAAAAATAATATTAATTCCTATATTGAAACATAATTTTTATAAATATAATTTTTATAACATATATATATGTGTGTGCAATGTTCGATGTAAATGAATATGTATGAAAAAGCAGATTTTTCTTGAAGGAAAATCTGCTTGTTGTACGTGATAGTCCACTTTTTATTTTGTCATGTACAAAAGTCATTCTTTTATATTTGTCATATAACTTTACTTTATAAGAATTTTCTTTAAAAAAATCACAATCGTTTATTTTGTTTTCTTATTATACTACTGTGATCAAAAAGTAAGGTGAAATTATCATTTAAAACTCCGGGACATTAGAAAGGCAGTTATATTGTATTTTTTTCCTGAGTTGGTAAGACTGTTTATAACATTTGACAAGCGTCTATTTGTCAAAAGGTTTAATTGTCTCTGAGTTACACGTGTTTTTGTAAACAACCAAAATACACTATGCATTCTGCATTGGCTCTTCGCGACTTTTTTATAAAAAACTCGACTCATATCGATTCGCAACCGCCGTATTCACTTGATTTGGCTCCTCGCGACTCCTGAATATTCAGAAAACGCAAAAGACTAATACCGGGATGCTGTTTTGACACGATTGACGAAAAAAAACCGAACCGAATAAGGTCTTGAAGGCAATACCGGAAAAAGGACTATTCCGACTGTTTGATCACAGTATTATTACAACTTCTTTATATTGATAGAAAAACGAACAACAAATTCTCGATTCATTGTCAAAATTTACGAAATACCGTAAATATCAATTTTATTATTATCATCAATATCAGATTGTATGATTTTGTTGTTGAAAGCGATTCCGTTGTCTTGGAAAATTTGCTACATTTTCCGACGGAGTCACTGCAGAATGTACCCCATTCGGTCTTGTGTTTAATTTGTCGGTTATCTTCATCGTTAACGTACAACACTCGTATATATAATATGTATGTTAACAATAATAAGAGGTTTGTCAAGCCTTGTGCTGTTTGTGACGTCATGCGGGCATGTTAGCTCTACTCGCAACGACGGGCACGTGCCTTGCGACAAAACAAGTTACCGCCC
This sequence comes from Leptonema lineaticorne, assembly GCA_024500535.1. Taxonomy (NCBI): domain Eukaryota; kingdom Metazoa; phylum Arthropoda; class Insecta; order Trichoptera; family Hydropsychidae; genus Leptonema; species Leptonema lineaticorne. The sequence goes on from JANIJI010000009.1 coordinate 1,628,389, forward strand.
GTTACGTAAATTACATACATAATATATGTAACTGGAACGTTTATTTTATTTTTATAATATAATAACCGTGACGTTGTAGACTAAATAAAAATTTATAATACACACAATTTGATGTGACATACATATTTAAAAAAAAAATTTTCTTCTTCACCGTCAAAATCTCGCTCGTGTCTGTTTTCGAATTGTAAAAGTTCGTTTTTCTTTTTTATATCTTCCTCATTTTTCCTCTCGAATGAAGGTAGTCGAGATGGAAATTAATTTTTATGAATTAGCACAAAGAAATATAATTTTAATTAATGATTAAAGTTGTAATGGAAAATTGCCGTTTTTTTCCGTCACTATTAATTACTTCTCTTATTGTCGTCTTTTCTCGTTATTTTATTCAGAGTATTCTTTGATATATTTTTTTACTCGAATTTTCCTTACTTTATATAAGAAATATTTGAAAATATATATACATAAGTTTTTTATGGATTTGAAAAATCATCGACATCTGAAGTAGGATAGATTCTATAGTTTTAAGTCATACCAATTCTAGTAAAAATATTTATTTTTTATAATTTAGATTTAATATTACGTATAAAATACATCGTAAAATATATCAAACGTTGCTCTGCGATAATTTTATTTTTAAAGTTTTGTATTAAACACGTTTATTACATTTTTATTACTTGAATAATGGACACGTTGTGACTTATTTCAATTACAATACATATATTTTATGTGTCGCATTTGTGAAATTGAATCGCGAAAAATCGTCGCGATCAAATAGCCTGTTTCATTACGGCACTAGTAGCGATTTTCATTATCGCCGGTTGATTTTCCCGTTAGTACAATGTCGTCGTACATTTTCCGAGCTGGCATTTTCCCGCGGTTTACGAGTATTCCGTCGCGGAATTACGTCGGTTGCTGTGGGAGTTTTCGCACACTTTTCCCGATGCATATTTCATTTTTAATGCACGAGGACAAAACACAAAATTGCGTTCCTTTATTTTCCAGGACAACCGGGACGACATATCGGCCTGTTTGAAACTATCGTCCTGTTAATAATGTAATTTCCCATGAAAGTTAAAATAATTTTAAACGATCCACTAGCGTCATCAACCTATATATATATATATATATATATATATATATATATATATATATATATATATATATATTTACACTGTGATCAAAAAGTAAGTTGAATTTGTTTATAATATGTAAATTCTTTATTTATTCTTCAAAAATCAATTTCATCCACTTCAAAGTAATCCCCGTCAGATAAAACGCACTTTTGTCGATGCTTTTTCAGTTCCCGAAACAGTCGGAATAGTCTTTTTTAAGTATAGCCTTCGAGACTTACTTCGATTCGATTTTTATCTCCTCAATCGTGTCAAAAAGGCGTCCCCACATTGACCTTTTGAGTTTGCTGAATAGCCAGAAATCGCACGGAGCCAAATCGGACGAATACTGGGGTTGCGAAACGATATGAGTCGAGGTTTTGGCAAAAAAGTATGATACTGTGCATTATCGTGATGAAGGAAACAAGTGTAGTAACTCGAAGATAGTTAAACTTTTTGACAAACAGACACTTGGCAAATATTTTAGACAGTCCTACCAACCTAGGAAAAAAAATACAATTTACCTGTCTTCCTAATGCTCATATATATACATCATAATTTACAGAGAAAATCTTCGGTATACAAAATTCAAAATAATATTTAAATATACATATTTTTAATACGAATAAAAAAATAAATATGAAAAATGCGGTATTATGAATTGAGATCGAGTCTGATTTAATAAGACGTGCAATTTAATTTCACAGCGGACAAATATTTCCATTCGATAAAATCAGGTGACTTGATGAAATATTCAAACAAAGAGAAAATAAAATAAGAAAAGGGGAAATGGATGGAATATGACGGGAAAATGCGAATTTTCCGACGACTCCGTAACATGTGAAAGCATCGATGCGAACTCGTCACGATTTTTATTCGCAAACGTTTGAATATCAAGGTTGAAATTGAATACGTTTATTTATTAAAATATTTATTCTCTATATAATTTTATATTTGTTTTTTTTTATTTCGTTTATTTATTGGATAAAAAATGTATATTGCATGTGTAAATAATTTATTTTTAATATCAATATAATGTCAATATATATCTCATATAATTCAATTTTTGAAGATTAAAATTTTAGTATATTATTTTTGACTTTTCATCAAATAATTGTTTATAAATATATTATACATTTCAACTGTTAATATTAAAATTAATTGATATATGTTAAAAGAATGCATTTTTAATTAAATAATTAAATTGAATATTAATTATTGTTCATTGAAAAAACTCGTACGGTTTCCATTAGATTTTAATTATATATTGTTCATATTTAATAGATCATTGCATTATATAATGATTCATTAAAATTCATGAAAAATTTCTCTATAATATATTTATTATAATAAAGATGTATAAATATACATATTTTTATATTGTTTTCATACGAGGAAAATTTCGGAGAAATTCAAGCATATCACAAAACTATACAAATGCAACGGAAAGTAATACCGGAAAAAAAATGGCATATTCATAACGGAACCGGTATCGGTCGGTAACGATAATGGAACGGTTTTCCGCAATAGAGATTTTCCGCGACACGACTTTTTTCCGGGACCTGTATATATACGTATATGTCAGCTACTACGAAAGCCTTTCCCCGAGGAAATTAACTAGAGTGCTCCTCTAAATCGTTAGTTTACAAATAAATTATATATGTTGTTGGCGAACCAGAACGGTCTTCTCACATCGTGCACGCATTGCACCCTCATTCGTGTAATGAACCACTTGTTTTTCTATAGACATATATTCATCACAGAGATTTTTCACTTATTTGTTCTATATTAAAATATATTTATAATCGTAAAAGATTGATTACAAAATTTTAAAATAAATTTACAACTCGTTTACTTGCTTATAACGCGACAATCGATATTTTGAGAGTATCGTTCGATACTCCCAAAATAATACTATTGATACGTAATATATATTTTTCTCTTTTTAATAGAAAATAATAAAATAAAATAATATATTCAATGTTCTTTTTAGGTTTTTTTTTTGTATCAAAAAGATGAATGCACTTCTTTATCGTAATTTCGTACAAAGAAAGCTTTATGTCCCTTATCCCTTTTTTGAGTAATCCTGTTTTTCCTTTGATCAAAATTGTTTTAGAATTTATTTCGTTTAATATGAAATCTATTTTTATATATGTATATATAAAAAAAAGGTTAAATAATTTGAAAATTATTCAAAATTGATATATAAATATATTATAATTGATATATAAAATATATTATTATACGTATTAAATAATTAAATCTGTGTTGAATATAAATATAATGTAAAAAAATAATCTTAAATTTTATCATTCAAAATTAAACATTTCGAGGCAATTTTCCGCAAAAAAACATTTTTCATTTTTAGATGTAAACACTTGACCGGAACCGGAAACGAGAAGCTCGCGCGACAAATGAAAACGGACAAGAGAGGTCAGGAAAATTGCCACTTTTTCAGTTTGAAAAACCGTCTGTTTTCGTTAAAAACGAAAAAAAAAAAATTTTTTTTCTTCATAATGATGATGATGCGTCAACGTCACGGCGTAATGATATCACTTAAGTTCACCATAAGAACGCAGTGTTAAAAACACATATATTTATCCCGGTTATTTATTTTTTCTTGTTTCATTTTTTTTTTTGGTTTTTTCATTTTTCGTTTTTCCCCCCTCTTCGTTTTTGCTCGTAATTTATATTATTATGTGTTGATATTTTGACGCAAACATAGAAAAAATATTGTATTTAAGAAAACGTTCATTTTTCTCGCAGTGCCGTATGTATATTATATATATATATATATATTTTTTTTTTGACGTTACGAAGTAATAGTTGAAATATTTATATAAAAATTATAAAATATTTATTTAATTTTCACAATATACAATATTAACAAAATATATCGTTTTTCTCGAAAATATTAAAATATATAATAAAATCATAAATAAATACAAAATTCAAATATTAAATCAAAAATTGATAAAAGTGAAGCGTTATAAATTTATTTAAAATCCGTGTAAATATTTATAAAAAATCAATGGAGATTCATTTTGTTTCTATCTCTTAAAATCTAGATTTTGATTGTTATTATTATTATTTTTTGTATTATTAAATTGTTTATAAGTGTAAAGAGAAGTTTAAAAGCTTATTTATATAATATAAGGTTATATATCGGTTAATTTTAGACTCAAATATTGAAAATAATAATAATAAAAAATCAAAGTAAGACTTGAAAGTGGAGATTTAATCTCTTTTAAAATTAATCTTTTTATGCTATATTTAAAAGTCTGAGCTCCTCAAAGGTTTTATTTATATTAAACATTATATATTTATTTTGATATAACGATAATCCGTGTTATACTTTTCATTGGCGATAATTGTAAATCAAAGCTTTGAAAAATAATTAAAAATGTTGTGTTAATCGAAATTATAAGATCTATTTTATTACGATTTATAAAATGATTAATCGTGCTTTTCGATATTTATTTAATTAATAAAAGTTTAAAGAGATATGAAATTATATAATGAAAATTATTTTGATAAAATAAGAAACAGTGAAATATTGCTTAATATTTTTTTTGATATCTACATATAAAATAAATTAATAACTGATATCCAAAATCAGTTTTTATGGAAAAAAACCCTTTTGCACTCGAGAGGTACTATTTAATCACCATTTATATTGATTATTTATATTAATTTCTTTGTAATGAATTCACATACTTTTTCTGTATAATATTATAAAATGTAAAATAACACTTGCATTTTTGATATCGAAATTTTGAAACTTTTTTTGGTTCAAAATTTGATAATCTCGTTAAAAGGATTATTATTAATATATATGAAAAAAAATTGTAAATAGCATTCGAACGTTTCAGAATCAAGGATTTAGAATTTCATTTAACGGAACTTTCATCATTCGTGCACAGAGGGGAATGAAAAGCGAAATTGAAACTGTGCACGACGAGTTGTTAAGCTTCACGCGCTCGATCTCGCGCTAGCACCGAGGGAGTGGGGGGTGGGGGGGGTGAATGCACAAATCTCGATCGAAAATAAACTAATGTGCTGGATTAAAATCGAACAAGGGCGCTCTTGTGTGTGGAAAACATCGAAACGTCAAATCTCATCCCACATTCAACGGTTTACCGGTTTTTGCGAAACGAGTCGTAGTGTGAGCGGGTCGCATATTAGCGCGTTTCGATATCGAATTATAATAAGGGCCCCCGTGCACGTTATCAAATTCCGTTATGTTAATTAAAAATGACGCCGTTTATTTGCGGTATAACATGTACACATTATATATGGTATATATATATATATATATATATATATATATATATATATATATATATATTGCGATAATAACGCTTTCGACATATTCACGATGCTTAATTTAATTTTCGCTACTATCGAATTTTGCCCGGATGCTCCCCCTGTATATAATATATAATATAACCCTGTCGTGCACAGTTTGAATTCCGTGCGGATTGTTACTGTGCGTATAAAATGTGAATTTACGATATTTTTTTTTTCGTTCGTGTATTTTTGTTCTTGTTGTTGTTGTTGTTGTGTATGATAATTAATATTTATCGAAATGAAATTTAAAGCGGTACTGTTAAAATTAAATTGTATCCCGTGGACGATTTATGAACTTTTGCGGTCAACGGTGACTTTTCGCTATAAATTTTATATAGTCGAAAATCTACACGCTCTTTTACGCTATTATTTTATGGTGAGTTCGCATCAATTTAAAAACTATGACCACTTTTTATATATTATAGTGGAAAAAAATACTGGTTTTAAAAAATATAGCTTTAATTATCTCAGAGTTACAGGTGTTTTTACAATTCTTGGTTTCTTCATCACGATAATACACCATGTTACACTGTATTGGTTATTCGCGATTTTTTTTACCAAAAACTTGAATCATATCGTTATGCAACCACCGTATTTGTCTGATTTGGCTCCGTGCGACTTCTGGCTATTCGGCAGACTTAAAAGTCCAATACTAGGATGCCTTTATGACACGATTGAGGAGATAAAAATCGAATCGAAGAACGTCTTGAAGGCTATACCGGAAAAAAACTATTCCAACTGTTTCGAGGACTGGAAAAAGCGTTGGCAAAAGTGCGTTTTATCGAACTTACTTCGAAGAAATAAAATTGATTTGGATCAATAAATAAATAATATACATTTTATAAACAAATTCACCTTACTTTTTGATCACAGTGTTATATAAATATAAATATATAAGCCTATTTTATCATTTTCCATTTATACATTACAAGTAAAATTAACCATTTCCGGTCGGTGTAACTTTGCGACTGATCGGTCGGCTGTGGTGTTGTTCGGTGAATCGCGATAGTTGTTTCAAACAAACATACTAGCACTCGATTAATTCATTATCAGGGATCGTCAACATTATACGAATTAAAATCGATACCAGAACGGTACTCAATGAAGTGTAGCTATACTATTATTTTTAGAGGAAATGAAACTCCATAATACAGTGTAAAGAGAGAATTTAATCGAATCCTATTACATTAACTATTACAAATATCTATTATACAACGTCGTTGAAAATTATTATTATATTTATATATGGAGTTTTTTGTATTATTTTAGAGAAGGTATGAAAATTTTAATTAATTTTTATTAAATGTAAAAATTATCTAAAATATTTTTTTTCCATAACCATTCTTAATTTCTTATTTCTATAATTCACAATTCTTTAACACGATATTTTTATTTGATTATCGTGTTATAAGAGAGTGTTTTGTATTGATATTTTTGATAAAAACAATTTATTTAACGTGTGCGTGATCAAAGTTCGTTTAAATTCGTGTTGGAAACGAAAGTGTTAAACAATTTCTTTATCGAATTAACATTTGTAAAAATTACGTTTGATATTAATATAATAATATTATTAAATCAATTATGAAAATAAAAAATAATTATTCCGATTATTTTATGATTGATTCTTTGATAATTAAATCTAGTCTTTTTATTGTATAATTGATCGAATGAAAATTTTATATTAGAAATGATTGAATTATTCATTGTTATTAAAGAATCGAATTAATTTTATGAAGGAAAATATTTATTTACATTTAGTCGATTTAAATAGTCAACTGCGTATAAATATTTAATAAATTTCAGATTTTGAAATTGATTATACGGCAACCCTGCGGAAAAACAAATCGGTTTTCGTGCTCTTTTTGCGAAAAAAAAGGTTCGGTCAAGTAAGGGGGGCGCAACCTTTGATTTATTTATTATTCATTAGTATATATATATATGTATAAATATATTTTGTGATTAAATATATAGTGTTTATTTTATCAGGGGGTTAAATATATTGAAATATTTGATCGCGGCACGTGTGCGATCGATGAATAAAATGTACATATTTACGTTTTAAATGTAAATTTATACTAGACAAGAAAACGAAGTCTTCTAAGCGATGGTAACATTTCTATGTTGGTGTATGTGTGTGCGCGTGTGTTATATATGTTATATAGGATGAAAAAGGAAAGAACGGTTTCGTGTGTATGTTACACATTAAACTGAATATGTCTTAAAAGAGGAAATTTGCCATTAGTGTAAATATAGTACACGAACGATGTGTGTACTATGTATATGTGAGATACAAGAGCAAGTAAATGACGAATGGTGGTTTCAGCGGTTATATATATATATATATATATATATATATATATATATATATATATATATATATATATATATATATATATATATATAACAATGTGGTAAGAAAGTAAGGTTGATTTGTTTATAAAATATAAATTCTTTATTTACTATTCTGAATCAATTTCATCCTCGTCCGATAAAACGCACTTTTGCCAACGGTTTTTCCAGTTCTCGAAACAGTCTTTTTCCAGTATAGCCTTCAAGACCTTCTTCGATCCGATTTTTATCTCTTCAATTATGTCGAAACGGCGTCTCCGCACTGGTCTTTTGAGTTTGCCGAATAGCCAAGAGTTGCTCGGAGCCAATTCAGGCGAATACGGCGGTTGCGGAACGATATGAAATGACAATTTCACCTTAATTTTTGATCACAGTAGTATATATATATATATATATATATATATATATATATATATATATATATATATATATATATATATATATATATATATTGTGTTATATGTTCAAGATTTCAATTTTTAGGATTCATGAATGTATGCAAATATTCCCATTGTGATTTAATGATTTTTTTTTAAGTGGTATAATTGGAAAATCGGTATCGTTGTAAAAAGATTGGAAAAAAGCGACGAATGTTCTAGAAATTTGATTTTTGTAGTAGTAGTAGTAGAACTAATTGTTTTGTTTTGGTACTAGTTGTATTATAACGATATCATAGTAAAAGAAGTTTTTTTATGTTATTTTTTTTTTCGTAAAAAAATATGTAAAACAATGATTTTTCAGATTTTTTTTGCATTGTTAATTTATTTTCAATAGCAATACAGCTGAATATCGATGCAGTGTTTTTACAATATTTTCCATATTGCTTTCAAAATATTTTCTTTCATGTATATTATAATATATAAAAATATTATTATTATTAAAATAACTATATATATGTATATATATATATATATATATATATATATATATATATATATATATATATATATATATATGTATTTATTTGAAAAAAAAAATAAATAACGATTTACATTTTTTTTGAATATCAAAGTTTAATCATCTTTTCATCTGTTTGGTGAACTTCCAAGAGATAACAGAAAAGATTTTAAAGGAATTCATTTTATTTATCTTCATATGAAGAGAATAAATTTTTCTGCAACGTGAATAAAAATTTTTTTTGCAACATTAATTTATCTAATTTTTATTCGACAACTTTTTTTCCGTAAGGATAATTTATATATTAATAAAGTTTAAATCCTTTATAATTAATTATAACAATTTATGGATATAAATAGAGTCATCTCAACGAAATTGGAATAGTTGACAGAGTTTCTAATGAATCGACAGAAGTCTATAAACTCGAAACAAAAGTGACTTTATTCCCACTTAGTATACATCAAACACTTCCATTAATGAAAAGTAAATCATCTACGATAATCGTAATTGATCAAGATAATGGTTGAACTGAAAATAAACTTTCGAAGCTCGTTTAATAACACGACTTGTCTTTATCAAATCATTGTCAAATAGAAGACATTATTCTCTAAACGTTATAAATATTACTTATATTATATATTATATAATGATGCGAATTCATATTTGATATTATGTATATATATATATATATATATATATATATATATATATATATATATATATATATATATATAATAGAACATTATAGATTATTCATGATGCGATGAACCTTTTTGGTCTCGAGTTAGTATATATAATATGAGTCAGAAATGTTACGTGTTTGTTGTGAGCAAACGTGTGCAGTTTTGCCGACTCGAAAAAGTGGACCAATGTTTCAAAGTCGTGCGCTTCTTTCACGTTGCCATTAAATTGTGTCTAGCTAATAATTTACGAGGCGACCCGCGGTCGAGAAGTACCATCCCGACAACGTGGCGACTTTAACAAGCCTCCATATTTTATATATATATATATATATATATATATATATATATATATATATATATATATATATATATATATATATATATATACAGATCGTTTTGGAACCCATTTTTGATATATTTAACAAAATTTTAATAATACATTATAAATACATTGTTGTTTATGGTTACGCAAAAACCTCTAGTAAATATGTGGAATATTTATTTTTTTTATACAACGGAAAAAATATTTGAGAAACGCTGACCTAAAATTATATATATACGGATAACGTATTTTTTTCAAGTCCATAGATTCTTGAACATTTTTTTTATATATAAATAAATATTTTACATCAATTAATAATTGTGTTATAAATATAGATTATAATTATAAATATTATTTAATTTTTATTACTGAAGAAAAAAAAGTGACAAATATCCATTTTGTACATATATTAAAAAAATATTTTTTTTTAAATAACAAAAATTAAAAATGTATCATCCTGTATATCATATTTACGCACTTCATGTTTCTTTCTAGTCTGTCATCTGAATTGCCACTGTTGCTTGTTTCGTGACTTAGCACGTTATTATTTTTGTGCTGTAGAATATAGGTTAAGGGTTTTTTAAGTAAACCATACGATATTTTTAATTAATATTATCGACTAATAAAATCTAAATATTATTATATTTTTTTTTTGGTTATAAAATAGATAATCGATTTTTTTTAATATATTATATGTATGTGAAATAATGACGTTTTATATTTAACGTTAAACGTGAAAACGTTTCACAATGTTTAAAATTTCAAAAGTTCACACTTAATTCGTTTTTATTTCGCAATTTTTCTTCTAACGTGAAACTGGAGATAAAGAAAAAGATCTTGAAAGGAAACTTTATTGCGTTAGTGCGCTGAATGGAGGTTTTTTTTTTGTGCTTGCGAAAATTTCTTTAAATCATATAATGTTTGCTGCAAACTATTGCACGATGAAAAGATGTAACGTTGCCTCCTCCCCTCCCACATCCCCCCCTTCCGTACTTCCGCATTCAAAAAACCGTTTTTGAATGACTTGAAAAGGTTTGAAAGATGAAACCCCGTAAAAAGCCCGCCGCTCCCCCCCCCCTCTTTCTCAAATTAGTCTTTACTGTATAAAGTTAAAAAAGAAAGTAGAGGGGGGGGGGCAGCCGAAAAGGGAAAGAATATCCATCTAAATTTCACTTTGAGCAAAGTTTAAACGGAAGAGCTTACACGACTCTCTCTCTAACAACTCGATGGTGAACAAAATTCGTTCTGAATAATTTTCAAAAAGAAGAAGAAGAAGAAGATGCAGAAGACCTTTAAAATTAAAACGCGTTTTGATATACATTTAATTAATTTAACGGACCGGTCTTTTCGCGTCGATTATTTATCACTTTTCAGTATGATATTTCTCGAAACCTTTTCATTGGCATATTTATAATAGGGGCAATAATTAAAATTGAATTTATTTCTGTATATATTTTCTAACGCGAAACATTTGAAAGGTTAAACGGTTAAATAATTTATATCGGACCGTACTGAAAATAAATTGATCAAATTCGAATATTTTAATTGTAATATTAATTTAATTTTATCAAGATATCTTTATTTTAAATTGAAATACAATATATTTAATTAATTATTATTTTAATATGTCTAAAATTTAGAGTGTTGTAACATATATAAAGTTGGTATTAAAAGATTGCCTATTTTCATGTAAGCGGTTCTATATATTTTTTCCTATATAAATCAAGAAAAGTAAATAAAATAGTATAACATTTTTTTTGTAATATTATCGAATATCCAATATGATTTTATTGAAAATGAATTTATCAAGTTTTGTTGTGTTTGAAGATAACTCGAACAGACCAATTTCACAATCGACTTTTGTACGAAAGCAAAAAAAAAATAAATAAATAAATTGTACGATTTGATACGGGTCAAACCAAAATTTCGACCGGGTCCAAAAAGGGTAGATAGATTTCATGCCAATTTTCATGCAAGAAATCGAAGATGATTTCTGTATCTTTATTTTTTTTACACGGTTCCGTTTCGGCTCGGAAAATTTTGGAAATTTGGAAATTCACCCTTTTCGTGAACCGCACAGATCTATTCCGCAAATTGTTCCAGCTTCCGGGGGTCTGTGGGGTCGCTAACGACCCACCGATGTCTGCGGCTTCAGTCATCTGCGTGTTATTGTAGCCGGAAACCGATGAATTGCCACCGTTTGATATATGGGACTGAGTCAACCCTGAAACGACCCGTCGCGGTCGTTTCGACCCATCGCCTATGTTCGAATTTCGCGTATTTTATAAATGCGGCGTGCTATAAATCTCATTTTCGTCAACGGTACCCTTTTGCTAGTAAACAACAAATGCGACACTTTTTATAATTTTACATTGTCATATTTTGAATAAATAATATAATTATTAAAAAATATATATTAATGATTTTTTTATAATATAAAATCTATTTTTAATCCTGAAAATAGTATGATACATCGATATTTACTTTACTACTTTACGTTTGAAATTAAATATTCTTATAATTTTATACGGTAAGATTTGCGTATAATAACAAAAATTTTCTTGGTTACATAATATATGTGTTTAAAAGGCATAAACAACGAAGGTTTAGATTATATTACATAGGGTGACTATTCGAAAATTGCATTTTTGACTATATATATATATATATATATATATATATATATATATATATATATATATATATATAATGATTACATTTTATTAAAAATATTATTACATAATTATTTTTAGTATAAAGAGTAAAAAAAATATTGTACTATATTTTTTTTTAATTTCAATATTTCTCATTTGAAATATAATAATGGCTGCGTCATTTTTTTTAGTGACGAAAAATATTTTCTTGGTTTATTATTAAGCTTTATAATGTGATTAAAATATATAACAATTTCGAAAAGTATAAAATAAAAATATGGCGCAGAATATGTGGTCACCCTAGTTACGATGGAACATTGTAGTTGGACAGTTTCACTAATATTTACTTCAGAGACGTGCACCGCAGGCTGTATTTATAAATTATACAATACAATATACGTTCATTTACCTAGAATTAGAGTCTGTATATATTTTGTGCATATATTTTAAAATAACCGTGCAACGTTTCGTCGGGTTAAACGTAAAACACGTTTTATATATTCGGAAAACAACCTTTAATATTAATTATTTACGTCGACAAATGCGAAACCGTACAATAAACACACACACACATGTGATGATATGTTATACTTTAAAACCATTTTCGTCACTATAACGAATTAATTTATTAAGTTTTCCGACTAATCTCTTTAATGGAGTGCCCGCTTTATGCCGCATTCCCGCGCTGTCGTTATTTACGGTCAAGATATTGTATTTAGAATAATCTCGGTTGTATTTATTATTTATTTTTAAATTCAATTTTAACAGTGTAAATATTTTGGTTTTTTTTTTGTAAATAATGTATATAAATATTTTTACATGTTTTTAATTAAAAGGAATATAAATGTGTGTGTGTTAAATATTTATTTTCAATCATATATTTGGTCCAGTAGTAGTAAAACGTCTATTTGCTTTTAGGTCGATAAACTCGCAATTCCATTCGCAGTATATAGTTAATTTTTATTTTTAAAATATTTAAATAAAAAAATATATTTTTAATTTTAATATTTTGAGTTTTTTTCATAAACTATAATGGAAGATATTTTAAAAATGAAGTATGCCAAAACGAAATGTTTGAGAAACACCGATTTAGTTATAAATATATACGTATTCAGAGTTCGATTGATTTTCTATTTTTTCATAATAATATAATAAACCTATATATATTTTTATATTTAAATTATGAAAAAAACTCCATTATCTCTTAAAAGAGATCCGAAATATATCATTTCAATTTTCGTCTCAAACAAAAATATATAAGGAAGAGTTTGAATATATTATTATACAAAAAAAAAATATTAAAAATAAATTTTCACACATCATTCATATATTTCATGGTAATGAACAAATTGAAAAACACTTACGGAATATAAAAATATTTTCGTCGGGGACGGGGGCGGGGGAGAGATATATATATAATATTTTACTTGAACGATTTAAATTTTAGTATACACGAGATCGTCTATTCTGTCGACAATTTTACAAAATGTGCGAAGAGGGAAAAATCTAGTCGCGTTTAAAGTTTCCTCTCAATTTTTATCGCATTATTCATTCGACCGTAAAAAAGGAGTTCTACTACTTCTATATTCACTCTTCCTTCTATAATATATATATATATATATATATATATATATATATATATATATATATATATATGGGCGGAGGTTTCGGTTTTCCTATCGCCGAGGTCTCTTTTTCCACATCGAGTTTTCCGCCGATCGCTCGGTTACCGATGAACGGACTAGGTTGAACTTGGGGAGGGGAAAAGGAAGAAGAGGTCTTTTTTTCTCTCCTTATATATATATATATATATATTTTTTTTTTTTTTGTTTTTTTTTACTCTGCTTTTTTTTAGATTTTGGGGCCCGCGTCGCCCGTAAAACCTTTCTTTATGACCCCCGGCGAGTGGATTACTTATCTGGCATGGGGTAAAACGCGAACTCTTACCCATTACCGCTTGCCTCAATATGCCATTTAGTGCTGTTTCATTTTACCCGCGGAAATGCTTCAATTTCATTCGCAGTGAAAATGCTCCGGTTTTCTCTGCTCTATTCGCGTTTTTTTTTTTTTTTTTTTACTTTTTTACCCCATTTTTCGCGGCTCAGATGTGTCCAATTTCTTAATTTTTTCCCGGCGTGATTTGCAAAATATCCGCACTCGATTACTCCGAATGATAAATCGAACACTTTTAATAAATCGAAACAATAATAATATGCTTGACTAATAATATACGTGTATTAAATTAAGTGATTATAAAATAACGAAGGAATATTCGGTTTTATTATTATTATTATTACTATTTTTTTGTGTGTGTGATTTTTGAATTAACCAAAACACGTTCATTATTAATAATCATCATAACAGTAATTAAATCGGTTGTTAATTTTGAAATGTGTGTTTAATATTTGTAGGCGAGTAGGTAAATTCACTTATCTAAATTAAGCACTTGAGAATGCGCGCGTCGAAACTCGCGTTGTTTGCGATATATATTATTTCAAAAGATGCTATAATTTCAGTATTAATTTAGTATATAATTATTAATTTATGCAATGTTACAAATTACAATAAAATACAAATGCGTTTAATTATTTAATAAAGGATTGATTTATCTTAATTCTGGATTTATTTAAGTTTTTTGAAGTCAAATCATTTATTCTATGTAAAAAATAAATAGATAATTTTATATTTGTCTCTTCAAATTCATCGTCAAATTTTATTTTAAATATTCATGTTTTGTATAAATTAATCATTGTATTAAATTAATATAATTATTTTAATATTTTATAAAAATATACATGTCAGCAATGCAAGTTTGAACTCGCGTATTTTGAACGGCACAATGAAGTTATATAGAAGAAAATTTATGAATGAAAATATTTTTATAGTATTAAAAAATCGTTTTTCTTATATATTTATAAATATTTATGATTGACGAAAATTGTCTTCGATAACATATATTTATTAAAATAATAAAAATTGGATTATTTCACCCGATCGTTTTCGTCTGTTAAATAAATACATACATATATATATTCAATATATATATAGATAAATTATATTTTATAAGTGGTGAAAAAAAATGAAATTCTTACACCACAGATGATATTGATATTGGATCCCGAATAGACCACGAACGGATTTTTAAACATTTCTGTTATGAGCGTCGACATGGGCGCTTTTAACACTCACTCGAAAAAATTGAGAAAATTGATTCCGGTTAAGGTGACGCATACGAAATATCCGATCGGAAAACGTACGGAAAATTTCCAATTTTCTTCACTTTTTCACCCCCACCGCATTCTCCATCCCCGCCCCCCCCCTTCGCTCTTATGTTCGGTCCGAATATAAAACACGCTTATCTTGTTTACGCAATCGTAATGCGTAATTTTATTAAAGTTTCGACTCGACTGTTCTATCTTTCAATATATATATATATATATATATATATATATATATATATATATATATATATATATATATATGTGTGTGTGTGTGTATGTGTGTGTGTGTGTGTGTGTGTGTGTGTATTTAAATATTATATATGTTACCGATAAAGTGCGCAATTTTGATATTATGCAAGATATCCTAAGTAAATATGAGGAAAATCGTTGAAAAATGAATACTTTTAAATACTTTTAATCGTTGAAAAATGAGCACAAACTTCTAATAATATCGACTTTCGAACATTAACGTTAACATATATATAAATAAATTTAACATAATTAAGATTACATCAAGTATATTTATATATATATATATATATATATATATATATATATATATATATATATATATTATTATTATTATTAAATAATCTTGATATACTTCGAGCGTGGCGTTCCTTATTTAATTTTGACTAGAAAAACTTTTTGATGTTTAATTAATTTTCGTCGCTCGACATTTAACGATGTAAAATTTTATACATAAATTACTAATTATTTGATTAATCATTTTATATACTGTGTACCGTCTCGTCGTTGACAATATTATGGTCGATTTTAATTAATTAATTATACATTAATTTAATAAAATAGCCATATATATATATATATATATATATATATATATATATATATATATTTTTTTTTATATTATATATCAAAATAAATTGAATTTTTTTCTTTATATTATATTCGTTCATAAGCGATTCTCAATATTCAAAACGAACCCAAAAGTCATTATATTCAATACAACACACACATACATATATATCATACATATCGCAGTATGATTTATATGAAACGTAATTTACGTTAACGTACATTACGTCACGTACTACGGTAACAGTCATAAAATATATAAATTCTTTACAATGGGTTGTCATTGCGTGCATTAAACTCGTATTTTGTTGTCCCCCCCCCTTTTTTTCTGTCCATTTTTATAGTTCATTCCGTATATAAAATACATACGTATTATATAAAATATATATACTAATATCTCGTTTAATACGATACTCGAATAATGCGATTTTACTCTGACATACTTTGAGAATTGATTCATTTTATATAAAATTTGAATGATAAATATCATATATTTTAATGTCTGAATGTGTATTAATAATTTTAAAATTAAAATATTGAAAAAAAAAATTTTTTTATAAATAGTAACTCATTTTTATCAGTGTAATAATTTTAAACACATTCGTGACACAAGAACTTTCTTTTGCTTATATAAAGAGTTTTATGACGTCAATTCATATATATAGCGATATTGAGTCATCAGTTTTATGTCTAACCATCAGACATAATTCATTTTTAAAAAATTGATATATAGCCGTTTTTTCTGTAGATTTTATTTCCAAACTGATAATAATGATTTTTGATATTGAAAGTATAGTAATGGAAATTGAAGTAAAAATTATAAAAATAATCACCTGCCAGTTATGTAGGAAGGATGTTTTCTGATAATTACCTTAAATCAGCAATTCTCATTAATTTTCAAATTAGAAAGTACAAATATATTGCATTTATTTCCTAAGGTATTTAATGATTTTTTTTTACAATATATATTTTTTTATTTTCATGTAAAAAATATCAGTTTTTCAGCTGAAAAAAAACGCATTTTACGCGCAATAATAAATACATCGGTGCGAATGCATTGTTGAATGTTTAAACAGAAATTATTGCCAAAACTATGCGAGATTAAACGTTAAAACGGCAAACCGAAAATAAATAGTCAAAACCGCATACTATCCTATTATTTATGTGTAACCGAATCTGGTTATTAATTACTGAAAATGCATAATTATAATTTATAACTCAGGCGGCATAAAATACTATAAACGCGTACCGGAGAAACGCTTTCACAATTTCGCATTTGAATATCGATTGATAATTTCAATGTTTTCGTCTATTTAATATTTCTGTTATGATAAATAATGCTTTTACTCTGAATATAAAATTAAAAAGCGATTACGTTTATTTTATAATAATGTAAAAAAATAATAATCTTGTTAAACCACTTCAATAGTTTGGATTTTATATAAATTTAAAAGAAAAACTTTCAGATGAAATAATATTTTTTTTATAGTAGTAAAATATTTTTAAAATATTCTTAAATTATTTTTCACAAACTTTTTATTAAGCCACGTAAAGTTTCAAATGTATCTTAATTTTCAAATTAAAATTATAAACTAAACGACTATTTAATAGAAGAATATTCAAAATTTTAAGTAAGTTGATTCATTAAGTAACAATTTTATTTTTGATAAACTTTAATTTATTTTTACTATAAAAATGATAAAATTATAAAATTCTTATTTCATTTGAAAATATATTACAATTTTTAAAATGAGAATTAAATCTTTAAATCTTATATGGTAGATATCTTGTCAAATTCCATAGTTTCTCAAAAGATTCAAATGGATCAATCAAACTCATTATTGATTGAACTATTTACAGGTATTTTTTTCTTTCATAACAAATACACAATTTTCTAAAAATTAATTAATCTTGTTTTTAACATTCGTATACATATTTAATTACAGATTATGCCTAACTTCGATTAATTTTCATTTTATTCGGAATAATTTAGCCATCGATGAATATTCATAACAATGATTAAAAAACATATTTCGCGAGAGAAACGAGAGAGAGCTATCGATTTTTTTTCGACATTTTCAAAATATGTATAATAAATTGTGTAATATGAAACAACTTTAGATTAATTTTATATAGAAAATATGTTTTCTTTTTTTTCTATATATATTTTTTTTTGTATATATTATTTATATGTGAATGAATGAATAGGCTTTGTAACTATTGCGATACTAGGTACTTGGATTTGATTTGTTGGTTCACGATTCAGTCTATGTTTGTTCATTGATCAAAAATCCTTTGTTACAGACTATCTTGTTTCTTTGGATTGTCTTGGACAAACAATTGTTAGATACTACTTGCAATGTCATCAGAAAGCTTTTTCTCTTATAAATAAAGACTTTTTTTTATATTTATAAACATATATATGTATAAAAGACAAAATAGTTTTACTTTGATTATGAAATAAAATTAAAATATTAAAAAAATATTATATAATAATTTTTAATCAAATTATATAGAATATTTTATATATACAATTTTAATATTAGTATTATATTAAAAAAAATCATATGAAAAAAATAATAATATTATACAAAGATACGACAGAAAATTTATAATACTTTCCATATAAAAATATATGTAGTTTTATTTATTGGATTTAATTGAAATAACCGATCGAATAATATTAATTTATGCAGTTTTTCATGTGAAAAGGAATAATTTAAATTTTAAAAATTTTCTTTCACGAGAATCTATATTCATTATAAATAACTGAAATTCATTTACGATACATTTTCATAAACGTTATCTATAATATACAAAATAAATATATATATTTTATTAATATTTATTTTTATATTACACAATTTTTTAATTAATAATATTTTTATAAACAATATATATAAGAAATATAAAAACAATTATTAAATATCTTATCCGAATTAATTATTATGTAATATTTTATATGAGAAAAAAAGTGACAGATTACATCAAAATTTTTCATCAGCAGTAAATTTCGTTCAATTTATTCCATTTTTCCCTTATAACATATGGATAAAAAAAATACGTAAAAATATTTTCCTTTGCATTTGAATTGTGTACATTGTTATGTGCGTACCGATTTATGTACAATGAAAAAAAATGTATTTTTATTTTATTTTATTTTATTTTTTTGGTACACATTCACATATATGTTTATATAAAAACGTGCACGATTTTGTTACTCTTTTTTTTCCATATAAATATATAAATATATATATATATATATATATATATATATATATATATATATATATAAATACACGTATAATATATATTCTTCTTTCGGATTCCCAGTAGAGTTCGTTCATTTCATTTCCTTTTCCCAACGAAATGAAAAATATTTTCCATATTTGATTACGGGACCGAATCGAAAAATAAAAAGAAACGAGTTTATAAACACATTAAGATCGAGCAAATATTATTTAAAATGTTAAAAAAATCGATATTAGCTTTCCTGGCTAAATTAAAGTTTATGGATAAAAAATTAAAAAAGTATTTTTTTAGATACATACAGAATTACGTATATTTTTTTGCTATATACCATATATATAATTAGTTTGTCTTCAATATTAGTATGGATAAATTATATTTTCAAATATGATATTACATTTTTACCAATAAGATTCAAACTATAAAAGCAAACAATTATAATTCAAACATACTTATTTCGCTATAATAAAATATGACACACGACAAACTTGAAGCGTCATAAATCACAAACTAACACAATTTCGGCTATAAAAAAATATTTTAAAACAACACAATAATAATTCTTTATTGACGTAAAAAAATATAATTTTGATTTAACTGCATAAATGACTTTAGTCGTCTACAAAAACAAAAAACAAATATGATTCCATATGCAAAACAACTGGAATAATCTTCTTTACTATATAGCTATAGCCGTCCACAAAAAAAAATGATTCCACATGACATCAATAGTCAGAAAACAAAATTAAGTATAGAACTCGCATTTTAACCCTCTTAAATACAAAACTAATAACGGACAAACAACTATGGAAGCCTGTAAACGTACGACATTGTTATATGAAACCTTCGGTAAAGGTTTAGCAGGTAAACTGCAGTTCACACGCGATTTGCGGTAAACGGGTAACTTTCTTCCCTTCGGGATTTAACATCACTCCCTTATATCGTCTTTTCCTGTGTGGCGGATAAGGTTTGCGTGTTTTAGGCAATTAAGGCATTACTTATATATTAAATATAGGAAAATACCGACGTATGAACCGTGAGAATGTTGCTTCTGTTTACTTATATTGAGAAATTATAGACATTTTTAAAATGTCGTATGCTACGTTAATACATATAATCAAAAAGTAAGGTGAATTTATTTATAAAATGTAAATTCTTTATTTATTTGTCCAAATCAATTTCATTCCCTTCAAAGTAGTTTCCGTCTGATAAAACGCACTTTTGCCAATGTTTTTTCTAGTCCTCGAAACAGTCGAAATAGTCTTTTTCCGGTATAGCCTTCAAGACCAATTGTGTCAAAACGACGTCCCCACATTGGCTTTTTAAGTTTGCCGAATAGCCAGAAGTCACACGGAGTCAAATCAAACGAATACGGTGCTTGCAGAACTATATGAGTCGAGTTTTTGCAGTATTACATTGTGCATAATCGTGATGAAAGAACGAAGAGTTGTGAAAAAACGTGTAACTTAGAGATAATTAAACCTTTTGATAAACAAACGCTTCGCAAATTTTAAACAATTCTATCAATCTAGGAAAAAATACAATTTTTTTGAGTTTTGAATGAAAATTTCACTTCACTTTTTGATCACAGTAGTATATTCTAAATTCAATAATATTAGTAATAAAATATTATATTTATATATAAAAATGAATCCGATTAATTCGTCCGCAAAAATATAGCTCATTGTGTCAAAAATATGAAAATACAAAACGGGCTCATCGATCAATTGAATCGATTAAGATTTAAACGATTTCTTCTTAATTGTTTACATCTATTTTGAGAATTTATTTCGAGCGTTCAATCGGCCAAATTGAATAATTTCAATTAGTAAAATTCGATTCGTTTAGAAACGATGTTCAATCGTATTTTACTTTTCGTTGGATTCCCTTTTTTTTACATTAATTACAAATTTGATACTTTATAATACATATATATATTTATATATATATATATATATATAAATTTTTCATTGAACGAATTGATTTTCATATGAAATTTTGCACTGTGTAATATAGTAATAAGAAGTGAAATTTATGTAAAGTGCTACCAACGATTTCAGACATTAATTTAGTTCCCACTATAATGATATTAATTGCACCTGATGCTATGAATTTTCAGGCAAATTTACGTGTACAACACTTTGATTTACATATGAGTTGTATAATATTCATGCTTTATTACTCATCGTACTAAATGTGTGTACGAATGAATATAAATTTATATAAAAGAAATTATAATATAATATTTGCTACTCGACTTTAATTAAATAATTATATTGCAATTCGAACGAGAGGGTCTACAAGTGGAGTTGAACCGCTAATTTGTTGCTTATGAAATATCTATAAGTATATTTTGAAGCCGATTGAAGAAAAGTGGGATTCAAGAGAGATCCTCAAGGGATCAACTGCATATTTTATTAGAATTGTAAATAATAATAATTTGTATGAGGCAAATATACACTCTGTGTAATAAGTATAGACAAATATTAAACAATATTAATATATTTTTTAGTTTTAAACTGTTCATTTTTTAATATTATTTTTAATCAATAGTCGATGTATGGAATATAATTTTTTTTTTTTGTCAGAAATATGTGTGTGATATTCAGATAATATTATATGTTGACTGTTTATTCCTCTGGGAAATATTCCAAGTGGACAACATCGCAATATTAAGAGAAAACAGTCAACGTAATATAAATTCTTGACATTTGTATAACGCTGTTATTTAATAAACCTATTTTATAAATAGAATTTTTTCAATATTATCATAACATAAGTATTTTTTTTTTGTTGTTGTTGTTAATATTTATTTGACACGGTGTATTATTTGAAGGATAGTGTCATTTTGTCGGCTATATATATATATATATATATATATATATATATATATATATATATATATATATATATATATATATATATATATATATATATATATATATATATATATATATATATATATATATATATATATATATATATATATATATATGTATATAGTAAGGTCTACGTAGGAATAGGTCCAATTTACGTTGATTGAATTCACAGATAGCGATCACTATGGCATGGATGTGACGAATTAATTTCCACCCCCGATGTTACATCTATAGTAAATATCATGAGGGGTATGATAAACTCCCCGTTTCAAGTCAATAACCGAATAGCCACTGTGTAGTATATACGACGTTCGGTGACCGGTCCCATGTTAATTATGGCCCTTTACGGTCCTGTAATTAAGGTCGTTTACGGCTCGTTTTACATAGTCTCGTGTATCATTACATAATGGATTCCGTTTATGAAAAAAAAAACAATATCGAAACATTGAAACCATATATACATATATGATATGTCGATTCGCAAAATTTTCCGCAATAATGGCTATTGTGAATTGTAATGCGATTGATTCGCACGTTCGATCCCGTCAAAATTTAAACGTTAAAATTTCGCAATTTGAACCGTTTTACGGTTGAAATTGAAGAAGAGCGTTTAACTATCGGGAATTAATTTCATTATAATACTGTAATTGTTTGCGCGAAGGAAGTTAACTCGAGTGGAAGCCTTTTCAATGTACCTGCCACTCGCAGAATTATCCTTTGACTGATCAACAACAATGTCCTTTGTTGTTGATAATTATAAAATTTTATCGTAATATTCTCTATGCATGCCGTGTTATGACGTTGACGTGAAACAAGAACTTAAATTGATATCAGTATAACGAATTCGCCATAAAATATTATAACGCTCGCGAATTTAGATTCGAATATGTTTTATTATATATTTGATCCATTGTATGATTTTACAGTATATTTTCCATTGTGATTCTGAAAATTTCTTTATAATATAATTCTATTTATCTACACCAATGGTTTTTAAAGTATCCTTTACAGCTATTGAGAAATCTTTGTGACAGCTTAGAAGGTCTGCAGCATGCTAAAAAGAATATATAAGAGTATTCGAACAATGAAAAGTTTATTATAAAATAAAATATATATTTTTTAATTTCAATATATATATATATATATTAAAAATTTTGTTAGCAATTTCAAATTGAAATATTCCGAAATTTATCTTTGACACAAAATCGAGTTTGAGAACCTCCGATCTGCATATTCGACTTGTTTACTATCATATTTCAAATTTTGTAAGTCAATCCTGGTTTGATCATTCACGCTATATATTTCAATATACAAGATAAATGTTAGTTTTCATTCTAAAATACACCTGAATGGCTGAAACGATAAATTCACTTACCTGTATTGAGTTATTCAAAACACGCGAGTTCGAATTCACGCTGTTGCCATATATATTATTTCGTAAAATGTTGCAGTTAACTATATTAATTAAATATAGTTATTTTTTTTTTAATTCAAGAAGTTTCTAAATTAGAAATTAAATAAAATTTGAGACTGATTTAATTTACATTTTTATTATAACATTAATTTTATTTTCAGTTTTTTCCATTTTGATATCCACTTTTCATTGATTTTTTAAACTTAACAACGAATGTAATTTTTATTAGTTTTAGATTATCAATCCTAATGATGCGACCCAAGTATATAAATGATCTATTGTAGATTTACTTTAAATTTTAAATCCGCTTTTTATAGATAAAATATAAATTTCAAGAAATATTTTACGAAACCATTTATAAAATATATCTAACATAATCACAGAATCGTAAAAATTTAATCAGCATTACGAAACTGAATAGAAAATATAGTTTTTTTTCTTTCATTTTATAATTATTTTAAAATATTATATACGCTTTTTTTTTCATTACAATAATAATTTTTCTCTCTTGTTTATACGTATTATATATTTATACGGTAGTAAAATTGTCCACTCCTCAATTTGAGTACATTTTGATTTACACGCAATGTTTATCTGAATTATGCAGTTATATCACTTTTATGATATATATATATATATATATATATATATATATATATATATATATATGTATATATATATATATATATATAAACGTCAGTGCATGTTATTAATGTAGTCTGATTTGCATGAAAATGGAAACACATAACTAATTTTTATATATTTAAAAGGGGAACAACGTCGACAAACGAGCATACCTTAACGTGTTGTGTTTTTATTTATTTTTCAACATGCACATATATATATATATGTGTGCATTTGAATCGTTTGCGTATTTAAAAGTGCACTTTTGGATACGAATTCGCTTTTATCGTGGAAAAATTTTCAACATAACGACGTGCTCTATCATGTCAAACACGAAACGACATTTGTGACGGAAAAGATATTTATGATAAACGTCGATGCTTGCACCGGAAATTCTAAAACCATTTTATAATACTAATATATATATATATATATATATATTAATTTAAAAAAAATATTTAACATGCGGCAAATATTCTACGATTGTAAAATTTGTGACGAGACTATTAATTAATATGACTGGGTCTATATATAAAAGTATTTCAAAGATTCGATACAGGAGAAAGATGCTTGTGACATTCAATAAAACGAGAGAACTCGAATATTTCAATTGTTGAATAATCCTTAAAATATAGCCTCTCTTCCGATTGACAAAAGAGGGTTAAATAATGCATCATGGCTGTCCCGTTTGAAGAAGAATATCTCGAGTATGGAATCTGCGCGAGTGGCTCGGAAAGAGTTAAGACTTTCTCTTTGCGAATCGCCAACCGAAAGGAAGAAAATGAGGTCAGCGAATATCAAAGTAAAAATTCTATATATTTGCTATTTACGTCATTAATTATTGTCAATATTATATATATATATATATATATATATATATACGATTTTCAGAAGTCGAATGAATTACGGTCTAGTGTTATTGTACAATTTCGACTACAGTAATCTGATAAGGCGAAAACAACTAAGTAGTCCTTTTGCCCGAATTCGGCCACCAAACACCCGAGGCATTGTCGGCTTATCAACGAGACATTCCTTGATTGGCAGCCGATTCCAACTTTGGACACAATTAATACGAAAATGTTGAGGTCAATTCTCAAACTGTCTATGAAAGGGTTGCTTTAACATTTACATCCATATTACACACATCGTTCTCGTATATAAAGCACGACTTTATTAAATTATTATAACACTGTGATCAAAAAGTAAGGTGAATTTGTTTATAAAATGTAAATTCTTTATTTATTCTTTACAAATCAATTTCGTCTCCTTAAAAGTAATCCCCGTTCAATAAAACAGTCGGAAATCTTTTTCCGAAATGGCCTTCAAGACCTTCTTCGATTCGGTTTTTATCTCCACAATCATGTATAAACGGCGTTCCCGCATTGGCTTGCTGAATAGCCAAAAGTCGCACGGAGCCAAATCAGGCGAATACGGTGGTTGCGGAACCAAACCAGTATGACATAGTGCATTGTATTATTAATCAAGAGTTATAAAAGCAAATGTAAACTCGGAGATAATTAAGTCTTTTGACAAACAGACGCTTGACAGTCCTACCAATATAGGAAAAAAAATACATTTTACTTGCCTTCCTAATGACCGGGAGTTTTAAATGACAATTTCACCTTACTTTTTTATCACAGAAGTATATGAAAAAAAATAGGATTTTCAATATTGCAAAAATTATGCGATAGGAACTATTTTTTAATATTTCTGACTTTTCTTTGTGTTTTTTCAAACGGTCACAGTAGTCTTTCAATATTCAACTATATAAAAGTACATACACAGTGTTGACGAGCCGCAAAGATTACTCTTGCAAATTGCTTTAAGGCTAAAACAAACTCTATCATTCAAAGTGTTAATATGTATATAGGCAGTTAGTTGGATATATATAAAGAGAGCAAGGGAAGCGATCAGCATAGAGACTGGTTACAAAGTTTGTCCGTCACGAGTCCGCGATCCGATAATGTCATTTAATGTCGACTTAAAGCTCTTCTAGTAGCTTATATACGTACGTTTGGTTACCAGAAGTGAAGTACAAGGCATTGTGACATTAGACCATTCATCATGTAGATAGTGTTTGTCGTGGCTCTTTTCCACGTGAAAGAAACCATAGTAAGTAAGTAAAGAGCGTTGCGAAATCGACAATGACTTCCTCTTTTGCCGATGAAGTTTGGCGACGTCGTATTTATTATCCATCGTCGAATTTTAAAACTGAATTGCGGTTTTTTATTTTTTTTTAAATAACCGACAGAGTTAAATCTGAAAGATAGTATAGATTGTCGGATCGTAGATAATTTAAGCGGTTAACGGACGATTGAAAGTGTCACGCGTCGTCAATGAAGAAAACTCGATAGAATGTGGATTTACAATTGAAGAAATCGACATTTTAATCAATATTTATAAATATATATATATAATAAAAAGGTATATATTTCTAATGACCAAACACTAATATTTTTCACTTAATAAAATCGTTTATATAATATATGTATATATATATATATATATATATATATATATATATATATATATATATATATTATATACATTGTAGGCATTTCATTTTTTCATACTATAGAATTAAATCAAAATTAATGTTTTAAAATATAACGTTTGACACACAACAGCATAGAAAACGTAAAGTGTATTGGCGTTTTGGGTTTCGGTTATAATTTTTCATGCGCAACAATCATTAATCAAACGCCGATTCGGTAAGAAATATCAGTAAGTTTACGAGAGCCGAGTGCCCTGAGGGCCGGCGACCTAATCGTAACACATGTTCCCTGCGGTTTTGCTTAATATTTGCCATTAATAATAAAGATAATATTTTCCAGGGCGGATTTCCTAGTCGTGAACGTAAATCGAGAACGCGAAAGTCGATATCGAAACGTTTGACACGTGAACATTTTCATACGACGCCCCCGTACGTCACAATATGAACTTTTCACATTTGTTTACCATTAAGAAACCCTTACCATATATACATACTAATGTAATCAAAAAGTAAACTGAAATTATAATTTAAAACTCCCTGACATTAGGAAGGCAGGTAAATCGTATTTTTTTCCTAGATTGGTAGGACTGTCTGTAACATTTACCAAGCGTCTGTTTGTCAAAAGGTTTAATTATCTACGAGTTGCATGTGTTCTTTCATCACGATAATGTATACATATCATACTGAATTGGTTCTTTGCGACTTTTTTTTTTACCAAAAACTCGATTCATATTGTTTCGCAACCACCGTGTTCGCCTGATTTGGCTCCGTGCGTATTCTGGCTATTCAGCAAAATCAAAAGGTCAATGCGAGGACGCCGTTTCGACACGATTGAGGAGATAAAAACCGAATCGAAGAAGGTGTTGAAGGTTATACGGGAAAAAGTATATACCGACTGTTTTAATAACTAGAAAAAGCGTTGGCAAAAATGATTTTTATCGGACGGGGATTACTTTGAAGGGAATGATATTGATTTGGAAGATTAAATAAAGAATTTACATTTTATAAACCTATTCACCCTAATTTTTATTACAGTTTTATATATATATATATATATATATATATATATATATATTTTTAACACGAACTCAATTTATTTGCACTTAGTCACGTGCGCTTTGATTGCACACGTGACATTTGATTTATATAGGGTGAATTATTCACGCAAACCTTATTCTTAGACTGAGGCTACAATTGCGGCTATAAATACCCTAAGTAAATCTTTATACAGTCGTTATAAGATGAACACGGGTAAATGTTTACAATTCTTCTTAAGGTTGAGTGTACGTATGTGTGTGTGTGTGTGTGTGTATCTAGTATACAGTGGAAAATGGAAAATTTTCTTACCGAATCAACATATTTTCACGATTGTGTCTTACTTACAATTTGGTTATTTAATCGGTTCACATTTATATTACGTTTGATTAAAAATTTAATTTATTTGGTTTGCATTACTATTTTTTTTAATTAAAATCATATTTAATCGCAATAATTAAAATTTTATCATATATTTTTTGATTACCGGTAATGATAAATGTAATTATCGGTAATACAAATACATCATCATTTATTATATAATATATTTATTTTTACGTATATAATTAAATTACGTAATATAAAAAAAAATATTTATTTTATGCTATAGAAAAAAATAATATATCCAAAAATTGGGTGTAAAACCGGTAACGTCACATCGTAAAAAAATAATTAGCGCCAAGAAAATTGAAAGAAAGACTTTGACCATTAAAAGGCTGTTGCGTTGCGGTTTTATATCTTTTAATTTATTTTATCAGCGTTATTTAAAAATATTAATAAACATTTACACGTTCAAAAATATATATTTATCGTTAAAAATATGATAACCAATTGTTGCTAATTGGTATTAAATGTCAAAAAAAAAAATATTAATATCATTAATATTTTTTTCATAATGACGTATATTATATTTATAAGAAGATTTATATATATATATTTTTTTTTCATATGAAAGAAACGGTAGTCGGTATTTATATCTTTTTTTTTTCAAATACAACCCATACTCGACATCGCGATAAAGTCAAAAAAAAAAAAATATATTTCCGTGACCGATGATTGACATTACAATGCTCGACTCGGGTTAGCCTTTTGCGTGAAAACGTTTGTACGCGTTACTTACTTTTTATACATATAAAATATATATACTTAACGTTGAATTTCAGCCTATTATATATTACATTACAATATAAAAATATTTCGTATAAATTTATAAAACTTGAAATATATATATATATATAAATATGTGTATGTGTGTATAGGAATTTAACAATTTTTCCACCATGACAGTGAAACAAAGTGTTCCTTTTTTATTTTTCAATATCCACATGAAGTCCCTCGACAGCTCGATGCACTTTTTCCGGTTTTATCCGCATTGACGTTAAACCCTTTAAAAAAAACCGATTCTTTCGGTCGGTTTGCAATTTTGTTCGTTGTTAAAAATCGTTAAAAATATATCTATAATATTTTTGGTACGTCACGAGCGGGTTGATGCCAAACTTATTCTTGTTTAAATAATCAATTTTAATTTATTCATATATTTTTATACTATACATTTTTGTACCACTGTGATCAAAAAGTAAGGTGAAATTTCGCTTAAAATTCCCGGGCATTATAAAAGCAGGTAAATTGTAAAAAAATTTTCCTAGGTTGGTTAGTCTATAACATTTGCCAAGCATCTGTTTGTCAAAAGGTTTAATTATCTCCGAGTTACACGTGTTTTTTCATCTCTTGGTCCCTTCATCACGATACGTTCTGCAACCTCCATATTTACCTGATTTGGCTCCGTGCGACTTCTGGTCATTCAGCAAATTAAAAAAGTCAATGCAGGGATGCCGTTTTTTTTTGTTCTTGTACTTGAAAGTTTTTGAAGGCTACACTGGAAAAAGTCTATTCCGACTGTTTCGAGGACCGAAAAAAGCGTTGACAAAAGTTAGTTTCATCGTATGAGGATTACTTTGAAGGGAATAAAATTTATTTGGAAGAATAAATAAAGAATTTATATTTTATAAACAAATTCACCCTACTTTTTGATCACAGTGTTATATATTTTTTTATATAATATATAAAATATGCGATTTTGAAATAACGTAATTTCGGTTAAATTCGTCGAACGACTCGTTAATTCGAAAACGAATCGCAACCGGAAGCGTTACGTTTTTCGAAGGCGACGATTTTCCCGTAATTTTCACGCCGAATGTTTGCGCATTATATCGCATTACGAATCTACACGGTTTTCCCTTGCACCCTCACCCCTCACCTTTCTCGTAAATGTGTGTGTAATTAGGCGTGATTTTCCACGATAACGTTTTCTTTTCACCCGTCGACGTATCAAACGAAAATAACGCTTTTCCAAAACTCGGTTTTTGTCGTCCTTGTTTCGTTTTTCTCTTTTTTTTTATATATTATTTCTATCGAACAAAATAAATTGTAAAATATATAATAAAATACGCTTAATTTGCTATTAAAATGGCGACGCGTGTTTTTATGTCAGTATTTATAATTTTTCATGAGAACGATGGTGTTGTGATGAATTTTCTCGACTTTTCTTGACATTATGACACGGTGTCAATTTTTTTTCATGACACTGCGGAAATTGTTTAGAATTTAAGGAACTTCCTTATTTGTTCAACGTATTTATATCAGAGTTTAAAAATACACATTTTAAAAACGTATTTACAGAAGCCAGAAAACATAATTAAATACTATTTACACTAATAATTTCAATACTTAATTTATAATAAATCATATCAAAAAAAAAATATATATATATATATATATATATAGTAATTTTTAAAGACGGAAAAAATATTGATTTATTTTTTTTTGTTCAAATAATTTTAAATTAAATATTAAAAAGAATTATATCAAAGATTTTCAGAGATATTTATTTTATCATTCATTATTAAGAATAATACTCGAAACTCTTTTGAACCATTTCTTTTTAAAATAACATCAATATTTTTTATAGAATGTAATTTTTTTTTATCATAAATGAAATATATAAAGCCCTATCTCCACTGTTGATTATACATTATAATATAAAGATATTTTATAATTTATATATATATATATAACGGATTATTATCGATCGATTTATTTATTATTTTTAATGGTTAAAGTTTACATCGGTTCTACTTTTTGACCCACATTTTTGTGCAGCTGCGATGGTTTGTATCGTTTTCTAGTTCACGATGCTATATTGTGCGAACTCTTTCTTTGGCCAGAGATAAATTGGAGTCGTTTCCGCGATAAATTCGCGGCCACATTTCTACCCTTAATGGCCCATGTCCCAACGTTAACTGCTCACCCTAATGTGACCGCGGCCAAACAGCGTTAAACGAGGTCCGACCCGAAATGACGAATGAATTTCAAACAATTTTCGTTTTGACGCTTTCAACGTATTTTATTTTATTTTTTATTTTTTTATTTTTTTTGATAATACTAGATTTTACATACTTTATATAAATTTTACGTATATAAAGTGTGTCTGGGTGAAATTTTGTAATCGATTTTTTAAGTACTTTTTGATGTGCGATTGAGTTAAAATTTTGCATACTTACTCAATATCGATGACAATGCAAGAATCAATTAACAGATTTACAAAATAATTGACCAATTAGTGGCAATTAATTACATTGCTTTTACGTATATTATTATTTAATAATTAATATTAATCTACAAATTTATAATTTATCATTTTTTAAAGACACTCTTTCTTTTATTTATATTTTACGAATTAATAAATAAATATAATATTTCTTCATCAGCAAAAAATTCAATATTGTGGTTAAATTGCGATTCTTTTATATATTACATAATAGTATAAAGCAAACATGATTTTCTACTATATTGCAAAAATTCTTTTTAAAAATATTTTTGAAGCATCAATAAACAATATATTATATTTATAAGTGTTTCAAATATAAATTATTTAAAAAATATGTCATAATTATATGTTTAAAATATTGATTGATTTTTTTCAATAATAATCATAGATTTAATAAAACGTGAAAAAATGTGACGTCACCGATTTACTTTTACGCTTTTCACAGATTTAACTGTAATTTTCCTTTTTCACTGGATCCGTTACCGAATTTTCGCAGAATTTCCATTTCATATAATACTAGAAACACACATCTTATAATACACATCGTGTTTACGCGTGTGTTTATGGCATTTTTTGTTTGTTTTTTTTTCTCTTCTATTTTTTTTTTGTTCTTGTACTGTCGTTTCTCGATCGCAATAACCATATATTTTGTTTCACATTCACGCTAGGACTTTTCTAGTTTTTCGCTACGCTTATATTCTCAACACAGGTGTACCAGTAGTCTAGTAAAAACACATTTTCTATATCTTCAGAGATGTTGAATGATGAAGGTTCTGCCGCTTTTCCTTTTTGAACACGCTCATATATACTTGATATACGAATTTATGTTGTTGCGTGCGGAAAAATCCGACCCGTGACAAAAGATTCATACATTAGTTACCATCGTATGTGTGTGTGTATTTGTTTGTAAATGTGTAAATTTATGTACTCGAATATGAAAAGTTTTCATTGAGTTGTATCAAAAAAAAAAAGAAAAATCTGACGTGTGCAATTTTCCTTTTTGCTTCTCTTATTATACAATAGATATATATTGGTGTTTTTATATAAAAACCTACGAACTATAAATTTATATACAACGATAATAATAATTTTTGAAATAATCTAGTAATAAAATATTTTTTTTATATTTAAAATAAAATATCGTAATATAAAAGTGAAATAATTGTGTCGATAATTTCGAGTCATTAAATACGATAAGGTTTCATATTATATTGAAGCTCGCATACAAAATGTTCACAGTTAATATTTAAGTTATTGTGTTCGTCGTATAAATGAGCATTTTATGAGAAATTCTCTCTCTCTCTCTCTCTCTCTCTCTCTCTCTCTCTCTCTTGTCGTTTATTATTTAAAACTTTGCAATGCAATATGAGATCAACATTGAATATTACGAAATTCGCATTAGATTTTCCGAGTTTGAAATGAATCGAACGATTGCTGAATTTTACTAATTATCAAACTGTTGAATAATATTCTAATATAAAACTAATATTTTAATATATTAAAAATATGTTATTGTGATTAAAAAATATATAATCTTGTGTTCATTTTGATGATACAAATGTATCTTTTTTTGCAATAAGGCAACGTCGAAAAGGCTATTTGTGTTTCTTAATTATCTCATTTTATCTATCATCAACCGTGTGCTGGTAAAAGATAGACACAAAAGCTTTTCAAAGGTTTCCTAGATCTCATTCTATTTCACCTCTGGTATGCGACCAACCGGTTAACATTATTGTCAGCATTGAAATAAGAAGCCAAAGCAGGAAAGAAGATCTATAAGATAGAATTTGTACAGTGGGAGTCCGCTTATTTTTTTTCTATTAATTAAAAATTTAAATATATATTATAAAAGACAATGAAAAATCACAATTTCATATAATCATACAAAAATCACTAAGATTATGACAATTATGATAATGATTAATATTTTCAAAAGTAGTTAGAATTTATTATGTAATATATTTTTCTAGATAATTTTGATAAAATAATAAGAAATGTCAATATTGGCGTAGACCCACTGTATCAAATACGAGAATGCGAAAAGAAAGGAAAAGCGAAAAGGGGGAAAAAGGGTTTACCGAAGGCATCACGTGCTAGGTTTGATTTTGCCCATCGCGTTCGATCAAGTCGTCGGCGTTTACGAGCCAGGGGTCGTAAAACGGGGTCCGCGAGAGAGAGAGAGAGAGAGAGACCGGCAATAAAAAGTCTCCTTTTATAGGCAACAATTTATCTCGACGGTGATTAATTAGCGCTGTACTAGTAGTATTTTTAACGTGTAACCGAAACCAAGGGTGGGCCCCAAAGAGGCTAAGGAAGCTCAACAAATTTTTATGTCTCAACCACGAATTTACAACGTTTAACCGAAATTGCTTCTGTACGCTCGTTTTTTTCCTATATATATATATATATATATATATATATATATATATGTTTTATATTTATTTTCGTTTAAAAGCTCTTCTTTTACGCGCGCCTATAGTTAAGATTATTGTTCAATTTAAAAATAATACTATTTTTCATTGTCTTAATATTAAGAAAACAAAGGTCAATATTATTTATTTCTTTATATATATATATATATATATATATATATATATATATATATATATATATATATATATATATATATATATATATATATATATATGAAATAAACAATAAAATTTTTTCGGATATATTACGAAATTTCGAAATGAAAAAGTACGAAATTTCATTATGATTTTTTTATTAACCCTTTGTGGACAAACGTGCGGGGTGTGCGAATTGAATATTTTATCGTTGAAAAATTGGTAACGGTCTTAGCATCGGAAGTGACCCGTTTCATCCGTGGACTAATTGGCGGATTTGTATGTGTGTTAAAGGGGATGGTTCAGTTTGCTACAAAGGAATATGGAGTTGTCTCACTCAATTCCATACGAATGTTCATCATACATTTTCAACCCCTTCAGTGTCCTCCATTTATCTACACACACACACACACATATATATATATATATATATATATATATATATATATATATATATATATGTTGTGAGTTCAAAAAGTTTCCGCTACGTCTCAAATATGCAAACATTAATTATTTCAAGTACTAGATATTTAACTAGAATGACTTTCATCACAAATTTTAATTCATATATAATATAATATAACATTATGATCAAAAAGTAAGGTGAATTTGTTTATAAAATATAAATTATTTATTTATTTTCCAAATCAATTTTATTCCCTTCAAAGTCCGATAAAACGCACTTTTGATAACGTTTTTTCCAGTCCTCGAAACAGTCGGAATAGTTTTTTTCCGGTATATAGCCTTCAAGACCTTTTTCTATTCGGTTATCATTTTCTCAATCGTGTCAAAACGGCATTCCCGCATTGTCCTTTTGAGTTTACTGAATAGCCAGAAATCGTATTTAGACAAATCAGGCGAATACGGTGGTTGCGGAACTGTATGAGTTGGCAAAAAAGTTGCAAATAACCAATGCAGTATGACATTTGATTTAAAATTATATATAATATATTCTGAATAAAAATATTTTAATTAATTATAATTGAGATTTAAATTGCTTTTTTTTCAATATTAATCACTTAATAATGTTCGGATTATTTTCGCAAAAATATAACTAAAAACGTTTTATATTTTAAATGTACACATTATTTATAAATAATAACTGGTTAAAAATAATAAAAAACAGAGTGAAATAATATAATAGTTTCGAGTAAAATACCTATTTAAAAATTACTTTTTTGCAATATTTTATAATAGTAAATAAGAACAAAAATGATATCTATTAGCTCAAAAAAAAAAAGTTTAACGAGCGTATATCGTTCACGAATCATACAAATTACAAGTTGAAATCTGCGAGCATCGCTCGGGTTGGTGCGATTTGACGAGCAGTGCTCGTCTTACACCATTAAGTGGTGTAATAAAAAAAATATATATATTTCCAATTATTATAGTACATATAAATGTATGAACTATAAAGTTTTTTTTTTCAGTAAAGTATTTCACATAGTTACGGCAGTAAAACGGGCGTGAAATATCACCTTGATGACATTTTTCATATTTTATGGAATCTTTACTTCTAATAAATTCTGGATACTTTTTGAACCGGCCCTCACATCCTCTCTCTCATACGAAAGGTGGACGTTTGATTAATATCCGAGGACGTTATGTACCCCAGGCAGCTATATTTGTCCCACTAAATTTGCCATATTATGTGAGCACGCCGAGCTCGGACATTTGTAAAGCTAGAAAGCGACGTTAAAAATAATATATATATATATATATATATATATATATATATATATATATATATATATATATATATATATATATATATATATATATATATATATATATATATATATATATATATATATATATATATATATATATATATATATATATATATATATATATATATATATATATATATATATATATATATATATATATATAGAAAAAAAGAGTGTTTTGGATGTAGATAGAACGTGTAAGTGGAGTAGAACCCTGGAATAAAAAAAATATATGTGTAATTGGATGTGAGGACGTGACGAGGATAGTGTGAAGTTCCCTACGACCCCACATCGGAGACCCGAGAAGGGAATATTTGCATCGTCAACCCTCATAGATTTACATTACAATAGAGCACGATAAAATCTAAGTTGTATAATTCGTGCGATCGACGCAATTTTGCATATAACTTTGATCATATTCTTGTATTAAAACGATTCAAAATTGTCGACTTTCCATGAAAACTGTTCTCTCTTTACACGAATGACTTTGAATACTTAGCGAAATAGCTTAATTAAGACGATGTGAACATAACGTTTTCCTTATCCTTTTTAATGGTGCGCGGATTATTTCAAAATTTGATATTAATCCGTGTGTTACTAAGTTAACATTTAGTGACGATCTATTTTTTTTTTCATATCGTTAGTAATTGTCGGGTTTATTTAAGTGTACAGACGTTTATCTGTGATAAAATTATATTATAGAAAAATTTAAAAAAGGAACATTTTTTTTTATATAAATATAAATATTTTATAATACATATTTGTATCAAAATATTTTCCTCGTTTTAACAAGTTATAAAGTTTGAACACATATATTGGAATAATAGATAGAGTGCTCGTTTATAATGCAACGAGTTTTTTGTTCGAATATCGAAAATATTGTTCATATTTTTATTTTTCACTAAATAAAAACATCACTCTATATAAAAAAAATATACACAACAATATATTAAAGTTTAATATAAAGTCGATATTGTAAATATCTGAAAGAAACATGTCACTAATATTTTTGACATTTAGATGTTTATATATAAAATGTCCAACTAATTTACTGGAAAGGAGAATATAATGAAATATTAAAAAATCATTTTATTTATTTGAATGGTGAAACAGAATATTATTAAAAAAGAAATAAAGAAAAAGCAAATGACAAAAATGAGGACATTTAGAACACTTTACAGCTGGTATGTTAAACACGAGGCCCGCGGGCTACATGCGATCCGCCGTGATATTGTGCTGTTTTTGATCACATATATAAAATTTAAATTTAAACGAAAATTTTGTTTTTATTTGTATGCAATTTCGTTTGATAAAAATGTAACGCGCAGTTTAATTAAATTAATTATAAGTATTTTTTTGTTTATTAAGCTTGTAACGCTTGTAGTAGGTAAGTTGACACTAGTTATTATGTATATATATATATAAATATATATATGGTATATATGGAAAAAAACTAATAAATATAATATAATTATTTTTTATTAATTTTTTCAACAGTACGACCCACAACTTAGTATACAATAGCTCATGTGGCCCGCAATATGAGAATGACATAAGGAGAACTTGTCCGCCCAAAGGAGGACATTTGGTTACCCTATTATATATAACTCATTCGATTATCACTTTAAATTAAAAGTGAAAAAAGAGCCGTTTAGCACATTTTCTACTTTATTTCATAGGTGATTCCATGCGAGACCTTAATGATTTTAAATCGAAATGGTATTTTGATCGATTTAACGGTCATTCCATATGGAGTTTAGTCGCGTTGGTTCCGGTTAGTTAACAGTCGACCGGGCAACGCAAATTGCTTAGAAGTCAACAAGCGTGGATGGACTGTGTGCCTTTTGCCGATTTATCGTCCGGAAAGGAATTTAACTACCGGATACTAAAGGCAACTACTAAACACGTTGCCCAATTGAGACTGTTAAAAATAACGATCAAACCGTCGATCGACGCCCGCCCATCTAAACCCCGTCGTCCTGTCGACTTGCGGAAGGGCGGATATAGGGCGGTTCAGGTTTAGAATTCGATATCGAATTGTGCGGAACATAGCGGGGGAGGGGGTGGGGTCGAATAGACCCAGCGAAAGGGCAACCGTTAACGACCGACGTGCTTCATCAAAATGACGACCGTTTTTTGACCGTAAAACGTAATCAGGTCCCCGCTTTGCACATTTTTTTTTTTTTGCTCGGTGCGATTAATGATTATTTCCTTTTTTTTTCTATTTTTATTTTTACTGCAATTCCATCATCGTAAAATTTTGGCGTTGAAAGGTTTTGCTTTATTATTATTATTATTATTATTTAGATAGAAACCGATTGTACTTTCAACCATATCATAATTACGACATTCGCATATGTTAAATTAATCGTTAAATTGTACAAACGTTTATTTTCACAATAAATAAATAATATTTACAATAAATTTCAAATTATCGATTTCAACAATATAAGAAAATATTTTATTAATCGAAATACTTTTAAATTTATTACTGTAATAAAAAAATATTAGAAAAAAAATAATAGAATTTAAAATTTCCGTTACGATTTTATTTTATACCCTTTGAAGTAAACTATTATATATAATAATGTTTAATTAAATTTAGTGACTATAAGTTTTTAAAAGCATTTCCATATATTTAAAAAAAAAAATCATTATGAAATCAAAATTAAATGCTTATTTTTTGCTTAATCAGAGAGAAAAATCGTAATAATATATATATATATATATATATATATATATATATATATATATATATATATATATATATATATATATATATATATATATATATATATATATATTAATTCAAATGTTATATTGTATATTCGTAGTTATAATTAACTACTTCTGTTACTGTTTGATTAATGCAGTATATTTGAAAAATGTCTGGTCAAAAAGAATGAATTCAATTTATAAAATTTGAAATTACATCGAAATAGTAGCGAAATATATGAAGTTTCATATTAAAAATTCATATTTTAATAAATGCGTTTTAAAAAAAAACCGAAGTCGTTATATAAGTATAAACATTAATAATAAAAAAATGTTTTTAGATATAATTTCAAATT
The DNA here is from genome assembly GCA_024500535.1 of Leptonema lineaticorne. NCBI lineage: Eukaryota > Metazoa > Arthropoda > Insecta > Trichoptera > Hydropsychidae > Leptonema > Leptonema lineaticorne. Next base: position 1,667,460 of record JANIJI010000009.1, read on the forward strand.
CAATATCACTATATGAAAAATGGAAAATTTATCGTATGATAATTAAAAATAAACTACTATGATCAAAAAGTAAGGTGAACGACTATCTATAACATTTTCCGAGCATATGTTTGTCAAAAAGTTTAATTATCTCCGAGTTACACGTGTTTTTATAACTCTTGGTTTCTTCAATAATGCACTATGTCATACTGAATTGGTTCAGTGCCACAACCACTGTATTCGCCTGATTTGGCTCCGTGCGACTTCTGGCTATTCAGCAAACTTAAAAGGCCAATCAATGCGTGGACGCCGTTTTAACACATTTGAGGAGATAAAAAGAAATACTAATAAGGCTATTCCGATTGTTTCGAGTACTGACAAAAGGATTACTATGAAAGGAATAAAATTATTTTAGAAGAATAAATAAAGAATTTATATTTTATAAACAAAATCACCTTTTTGATCACAGTGTTTTATACAATACATATATAAAAATAAAATGATCATAATTTTATATATATTTGTACGTAGATATTTGGAACATATAGTGCGATTGTAATATAAATCAAGTCGACATGCTTTTGAGCAGGTGTTTATGATCGGTTCATTAAACGCGCGACCATGAATTTAGAGCTTCTGGCGTGTTGAGGGCACAAGTTCGTGTACACAGGACTTTCTGCGTGAATATTTCGAAACCGAGGACATTTCAAGGTTAAATTAAAAGGGTCTCTGTTTGCTGTATATAAAAATAAAGTGGAATAATCGAAGTCTATTTGTGCGCGCGTTTGAAACATTCAATGAAACGCTCGTCCGAATGGCAGACGTTGTTTGAAATGATGTTTCGCATGAAAGACGAACACAATTTTGATTCTTGTATGAAAATGTCTATTGTAGAAAATTGTAACCGTTTACTAAATGATCTAAGTTAGAATTTTTTATGTTCACGAAAAAAAATCTCAATAATACATATAAAATTCGTATTGAACTGAATAAATCAAGAAGTATCACTTAGAATCATTATACTAACTTAAAATTTCATATACAAAATTTGAGTGAAAATTTTTATTGACAAAAATCGTTTTAAGTCATAAAATTATAATATTGAACTGTAAAATAATTTGCTGATTTTGTATGTAAATTACGCAGTTATTTCGTATCTGTCAGACTAAAGTGTTAAAAAAATATTTGTGTTTTAATTTAAAATATATTATATGTAATTTTCAACGATTTAATATAAACAATATAAATTTTATAATTTGAAACGATAATTACGACACAAAATTTAATTTAATATAAGATTAAAAAATAAATAAATTATCAGTATGACAACCCTAATTCATTTAGCGTTTAAAAGCATTGATTTATTTATTAGATATTATTTCATTTATTATAAATGATTTAATGTTTCAGTTATATTAATATAATAATATATATATCATTTCATTGAATTTATAATCGTAATATTAGGTAACCAATAAAAATTTTTTTCGACTTATAAAAAATCATTATTGAAATAAATAAAATTATTCATATTATCAGTACGTTTTTAATTTTATTCTAAAACATTGAATTAATCTTTAAATATTTTATATTTCAAATTTTTTACTATACCTAAAAAAATGTATCACAAATATATTTTACATCGGAATATATTAAAAATATATTTTCCTTATAAACGAATAAAATATATAAAAATGTTTGTTACAAATTGAAAATAAATTATCAATTATATTATTCCAAGTATTGTATAGTAATAATATGAAAAACACGAGTTATTTATAATATATATTATATATAAAATTATTTTTATTCAATATTTGCCTATTGAAAAACGAATGTTAACATTTTATACTATTATATATTTTTCTATATACACTTCTATATATTTTTTTGTATTATATTACATATTTTAAGAACAAAATTATTATAATAAAAAAAAAAAAAAACATAGCAAAATTTACACATTCACAAAACACGTTTTTGCTTGTATAAAGTTACTCACGTACAAGATCAGAAAGTATTAAGTACTCTAAGTGCAATATATTTTTCAGACTTGCATTTCATTCGGTGAAAAGAGTGGCTATAAAGTCAACAAACTATTTTATATCTGTTCGCACGTGACGTCTGAAGATAGATAAATTGTAACTTTTTCATATGAAATAAGACGGTTATTCTATGATATGATATCAGCAATTTTATGCTATAAACACTATATTACATTTTATAATCGTTTACAATATATATATATATATATATATATATATATATATATATATATATATATATATATATTATTTAATAATTTTGTACGTATTTTTTATATGTATAGCCGATGCTAATTAAACCGGGATTCTTAATCGCGGCAACGCGGTCAAGTGTAATAGAAGAAATTATCATCGATTCGAATATAATTTATCTTAAAACTTATTTCATTAAAAACTTTTCGAAGCCATCGCAGAGAGGATTACACAGTTTAATAAAATTTTGACGAGTCAATTCCGTAAAAAGTAAACGGAATTATTTAACGGCGATAATTTATTTATTTTTTTTTTATTATACATTTACGATTAAAATAAAAATTCAGCATTCGAATAATTCATATTTATATTCAAAGTCGACTTGTTTTTGAGAGATATTTTTTTTTTTACTACGAAAATATTTTATCACCTCAAATTTTTTTAGCACATAATAAATCTTCATATATAATAATATATTTTATTAATAATTTAATTTCTACATAATTAATAATTTGTATTGTTATATAATTGAATTCGTAGGATGGTCGCTATTTAGAAAACTTTATTCGTTCATAATTGTGAATTACGGTGCGTTTTATTCGAATTGAAATCATTATAGACGGCGATGAACCATTTTAATTGCGCTAAATGTTTATACGTAGATAATTGTCTTAGACATACACGAATGTAAACTATTAAAGCTAGAACCGTACGATGTACAAATTGAAGGGTTGTTTCCATGAAATTCAAATTTAATTCGTGCAATAAACGATTACCCTCTAACCATCTTCAGCTATTGATATATATATATATATATATATATATATATATATATATATATATATATGTGTGTGTGTGTGTGTGTGTGTGTAGAATGACTGACTATTTTATTACTCGTTCTTTGAAAATTGGAGATTGTGAATGAAATGATGGTTAACCCTTAACATGCAATATAATATTGGATTGAACATGTAATATATAATTGATAATTTGATCAATGTATAATAAAATAATATATAATTTTAATAAAAAATATATTTACTCGTATAGCTGATCATTTAGTAATATCTAAAGTCCAATGTTGACGATCGCTGTAATGTAATATGTTCGATTTTCAGAAGGTGTATATCTATATTTTGAAATATTCCTCAACCGTGAAATGTACTTTCCTTTGAATTTTTATTGAACCTTCAATTTCATTCCCCAAAATACATTTGAAAATATTCAGTTTTTTTTTAATCATAAATATATCGAAATTTTTTATACTTACATAATAAATTATATTTCTTTCTAGTTTAATCTATATATTGTCATATAAATAAATAATAATTTAATGTTATGATATTTATTATATATTTTTAATTTTGTCTTCACTCTCATTTTAAAATAATATATATGAAAAATAAGCATATCTTTCCACAACCACCCTATTCGCCTTATTTGGCTCCGTGCGATTTCTGACTATTCGACAAACTCAGAAGATCAGTGCGAGGACACCGTCTTGACACGATTGAGGAGATAAAACCGAATCGAAGATGGTCTTGAAGGCTATACCGGAAGAAAACTATTTCAACTGTTTCGAGGACTGGAAAAAGAGTTGGCAAAAGTGCGTTTTATCCTACAGAGAATACTTTTGAACGATATGAAATTAATATGAAAGAATAAATAAAGAATTTATAACTTTCCAGTAGCACCATATATCGCAGGTTTTCATAAATATTTTTAATTGTATGCGTGCGCCCATTAAACATTAAAAACTTTTTCATGGCTATAAATTGCACTCTAAAAATCTGTTCTATATACTAGAACGAATCACATATACAATAATTGAAATTGTCAAACGATTTATTTATATTTAATATAATAATATCGCGTGTAAAAATAGATAAATGTGTAGTATGCGGTAAGCGATGGGTTATGGCCGTACATAAGACGGGTTTTAGGTGGCTCCGTAGATTAGTGGTAGATTGCAGCAACGCCGTCAGGGCTCGTAGCTATTCGCCGACGGCAGTTTTCTATCAGACCGAAGTAATCTTGTTCGCGGGCGTGTCAACTTTCCGTTATATATCAAGACCCTTGCAAATTGATATACGGCTCTGTTATAAGGGGTGGGCGGTGGGGCGGTGGGCGGTGGGGCTGTGGGCGACCGGGCGGAAAACGGATACGCCTAGGCGGAATAGAACGGGGTTTTGGGGGCGACGATGGAGCCAGAAGCTCCGCAATCTTCGCATTCTACACTTTAATGGAGGTCTCTGCGAAGCAAAACTATTCCGGCGTCGTAAACTTTCTTCAGTACGAAACCAAAAAGTGCGCTCCTATTGACTGAAAACGGAAAAATATCTATTTTAACTTTAATGTTTAACTATTTTTAATGGGATTTTATTATTATTATAATATTTAAAATATAATATAACAATAGTTATATTCTGTTTTATATATATATATATATATAAACATTTCTTCATTTTCCTTCTTCTTCCTTACGCCGTCTCCTTAAGAAGGTTGGCGATCCACACGGCTAAAGAAACCTTTGATACAGCCATACGAAAAATTTCCATTGACGAACAGTTGAACCAACGACGAAGATCTTTAAGCCATGAATTTTGACGTCTTCCAACTGATCTTTTCCCCTGAATTTTTCCTTCCAAAATTATCTGGAGAAGCCTATATTTATCATTTCGCAAGATGTGGCCGAGGTATTGTATTTTCCTTAATTTGATTATTTTTAATACTTCAGGATTTTTATTCATTTTTTCCAAAACCTCTTTATTTGCTACTTTGTCGGTCCAAGATATTCTTAGTATTCTCCGGTAGCACCACATCTCGAAAGCTTCCAGACGTTTTTCGGTACCAGGGTCTAGTGTCCATGATTCAACACCATATAGAAGAACAGGAAAGACATAACATCGAAGCATACGTAATTTTAATATCATGTCAGTGCTTCTAGATGTTAAAAATTTCTTCATGGCTATAAATTGCGTTCTAGCTTGCTCTATTCTAGAACGGATCTCCTTCTTGGGGTCGTGGATTGCTGTTATGTACGTCCCCAAGTATCTATAAGACGTCACTTGCTCAATCTGTTCGTCTTTTATGTATATCTTTGTTGGTGTTGGCTTTTTGGAAAACACCATTGTTTTCGTTTTCGCCGTATTTATGGACAGTCCATATTCTTCACTGTAGGCTGCTAATCTATTCATAATTAGTTGGAGTTGGTCTTCATTTTTGGCAAGCATTTTCCACAAAGGTATAAATTAATATTTTTGATTAAATTCGAGTCAATAATAAAATTTCGGCGGTCACAAGTGAAATGAAAACTATGAATCGATTGCACAACTAATAATGTATAATAAATACAATATATTATTAAATAACAAAATAAATGTATTGAAAATATTTAAAGTATATTTAATAATAATAAAATTAATTGTTTTAAAAATGTCAACTCTAAGAAAGCTTGTTTATATAAGTGATTATATAAAGCGGGTATGTCAAATGCGAGATACGCGGGCAGCACGAGGCCCGTCGACATGTTGTGCCGTTTTTAATAACATATATAAAATTAATATTTAAAAGTATTTTTTTTTGTTTTTATTTGTATGCAGATTCGTTCAATAAAGTTGTAATGTGCAGTTTAAATTAATTATAAGTAATTTTTTTTATTATTATAAAGCTTGTAACGTTCGTTGTTGAAAAGTTTGTAGACACTAGCTATTATGTATATATTTATTTATATACCATATATACATACATAATAAAAAAGTAATAAATAAAATATAATTATTCTAATAATCGTTTCTTTTTAATTATTTTTTTGTACAGTGCGACCCACAATTTAATACATATAAGCAATATGATATGAGTTTGACATGCCTGATATAAAACATAAATCGATTTTTTATTTATATAAATTTTCAAAATTAATATTTACAATTACTACACACACACAGATATATATATATATATATATATATATATATATATATATATATATATATATATATATATTAATTAAACGTTATCTATCAAACAAGTATTTTTTTCATTTATATATTTTGTAAACATTATTGCGGATAATATAAAGTTTTGATTAAAATAAACAACGTTGTCGAAATTGATTATTAAAAATACAAAAAATTAAAGGAGATTAATGCCGTATTCAAAAAAAAAAATGTTTTGAATTTTTCTTCATTAGTCTAATATTTTATTTTATTTTATTTTTCATGAAGAGAAAAAAAATCGAAGTAATTACCAAACAAATTTAATTAAAAACTTGAAAAGAACAAGCTTCAAATTTAAACTCGCACCAATATTTCGTGTCAAAGTTAACGTCAAAACAGATTGAAAACAGCGTTTTGTATTTATTATTATATAAATAAATCTGAGAGTTTATCTCACATATCTCATTCCGAATTTAATATAGTCCATTTAAAATAATATTATAATTTTTGAATAAAAATAAAATATTTTATTTATTACACAAACAAGTATCATAGAATATATACATATTATTTTTATTTTATTTGATTAATATTTATGGCTTTTATAAATGTGAATATTAAAAAAAATATATAATATAAAAATTTCTTTCATCCCTTATAGTGTATCCTGTTTCATTTTGCGATACACTTTTCAGGGATTACTGGCCTAGTTGATGTCCTGTTTATTTAGTATGTAGAAAATTCCAGTTTTAAATCCCACACATATTATGTACATATTTACATTTTTATTTATAAAAACGCCACTTTCAAAGGCGAAAAACGAATATGAATTCTATATATCATCGCTAATTATTTTTTTTACATTTTCATTTTAAATATTTGATCAATATATATATATATATATATATATATATATATATATATATATATATATATATATATATATATATATATATATATATATATATATATATTGAAAACCGATTTTATTTCACTTGTTTGTTATATATACATATTGAATTGGTATTTTGAGTTTGCTGACTAGCCAGAAGCCGCACGGAACCAAATCAGGCGAATATGGTGGTTGCGGAACAAATGCAGTATGAAATGGTGAATTATCGTGATAAATGAACCAAAAGTGTTCAAAAAATGAACAAAAAACACGTGTAACTCGGAGATAATTAAACTTTTTGACAAACAGACATTTGTCAAATGTTATAGATAGTCCTACCAATCTAGGAAAAAAATACAATTTACCTGGAAGTTTTAAATGATGATTTCAACTTACTTTTTGACCACAGTTGTATAATTCGTACTACTCTATGCGTTGATTTATTTGTTAAAATAAATAATATTTTTATAAATTTACATTGTATTATTTGAAATATATACGTCATAAAAAATATAATATAAAATAGAAAAAGTCGAGTATTCACAAAAAAAAAAAATGTGGCTGATGAAAACATAAAAGATACTCGCCGTACATGTACGATACGCTATTTCGAACCTCTATAACTTTGGTTTAACGGTGAGCTTTAAAAGCTCCGAACGATTATTGCAAGCTTTGTTACGATCATTCAAATATTTTAAAGAGGAATATAACGATCGTCGTTTCCATCTTCGGCCTCCTTCAATTCATATTGACCGTAATAATAGTCCGTATGAAACTACCCTTTAATTTTTCCTGTCGCATATATGCCCGCAAAAATGATCCCAAAAAAAAAAATATATATATATTTATATATTACATACATTAAGTGTAAAATATTGTAATTTTATGAAAATAAATTTTCTTTTCCTTCGAATATTTAAGGGGTGCGAAAGTGACGCGCGTCAAACGGGAAAAGGATTCGAATTACGCGCCACCGAGTTTCCGGTTTTTCCGCGTAAATCGAGCTAATTTCTCGGGGTTAATTAACGATACAGAATTAGAGGAGGGGGGGGGCTGTTTTAAAAATATAACGCACGATGCTATTTGTTTGTTTAATAAATGTGCGCGCTTACAAAAATAAATTCGTACGCATAAAATGTAGCCGAATTTCCCGAATTATATATAACGTTGTGTTGTTTAATGCTTCTTAATCTAAATAAGAAATAATATAATTTTATTAAAAAATTATTATATTTTATTTTTAATTATATATATATTTTTTTAAATAATTAATTTTATAAATATTGAAGATTTGTATACGTTTTGGTTATTTATATTTTAATTTAATTACTCGTCTTTAAGTATTTATTTCTGTTGGCTTAAATTTATGAAATATAACAAAAGTTTTCAGTTAAATCAAATAAATCTTGTAAATTTTTTAGATATTTTTTAAAACTTTATAAAAATATCTATTGAAAAAAAATATTGACACATTTCATGTGTCATAAATCAATTAATCATATAATTAAGATTTTTTGAGGAGTTGAAACAGATTATTTTGAACTATTAATCCTTATCAAAATTTAAAATTCTTCTAGTTTCAACTATTACACTACTGTTTAAATGTATAATAATTTCTTTAATAACAAAAACTATTTTAAAATATAAGTACGAGTGTAAATAAAGACACGGTTTTTGACAAGAAAGAAGAAAATCAACTTCTATTTTTAAAGTCAGCATTTCAATGTTAGTCAATAGTCTAAAAAAATATCTTATAGAATTATTTTTTTTAATATTGATAAAAATTTTTTTTTTTTAATATTTTTATAAAACATTCAACAAGTTTTTGGTACGAATTTCAAAATACTACTCACATTTTGAATTTATATTATATATATATATATATATATATATATATATATATAACATATTTTCACTTGAAATATTATATAAATGATGCAATAATATGTCAAATCTTTCAGTTGAAATAAATTTCTGAAAGTTGAACGCGAAGTTGGCTATTTGTCAGAGCTGCAAAAGTTGCGAAGAGAAATTCAGATTCGCAAGATATTGTTTTTATTTAAAGTTTTATACAATCTGTTACGTGCGAAAAATGCATTCTGTTCAAATTTAACGATTATTAAAAGTATAATTTAAACCAAAAAAAAAAAAAGTTAAATATAGAATAAAAATACAAACGAAATGCGGTGAATATTAATATGACGCATTAACATTATTATGCGGTGGAGTCTTATAAATATTATTTTAATGCGGTCTCCATTTTATTATCGTCGAATTATTTAAGACGATCTCGTAAATCAGATGCGACTAGACGGTCTGGATACCATTATTTTGGTCTAATATCTTCTAATGGCCACATAGCTCCGGTTACAAGGACTATTTTACTTGCGTACACCCTTAAATGTCCAGAAATGGAGAATTTTCCGCGATTACACGGAAGTGAAATTTATCGCACATTTTATTTTTTATTTTTTTATTATTTTTTTCGACTCATACGCGAGTTTCATATATATTTATGGCGAAAATAAAAATGTACAAATATATTTTGTTCATTATTAATTAGAGTCTGTAAGCGTATTATCGAAACAATCATATATGTAATGTTGTATTTGTTGTTATAGAAAATATGTATTATTCTTTTTTCAATGTCTTCATAAGAAGATTGGAGATTGGACGAACAGTTGAACCCACTATAAAAATCTTTAGACCATATATATCATGAATTTTTTCTTTCAAAATTATCCACAGAAGCATGTATTTATCATTAACCAAAATATGAATAAAATATTGAATTATTCATATTTCAAACGTTTTTAATATTCTTTAATAATATACAAAACCTTCTTATTTACTACTTGGTCTATCTAAGATATTCTTAAAACTCTTAAATAGCACCATATTTAGAAAGCTTTTTCCGATTTCAGGCTTCATTATCCGTGTTTTAGCATCATATAAAAGTATGGTAAAGACGTATTTTTTGTTTCATACTTGTGTTATTTGATGTTAAAAACGTTTTCATGGCTATGAATTGCGTTCTGGCTTGTTCTATCCTAGAACAGATCTCCTTCTTGTGGTCATATAATAAGTTACTATAACGTTTTTGTTGTTACGATATTTAATTGTTCATTCATTTATTTTTGATTTTTTTTAAATAAAAAAAAGAACATTATATATATATATATATATATATATATATATATGTATATAACATAAATTTGTATATAAATATATAGAGATACAACCTTTCGCAATTTAATTAGTTGTATACAAATCTCGAATAGTATGACATCGATTTTCCACGGAAGTCGGTCGCTTTTCCCTCGGGGACATCTTTCTCTGTTCCCGCTTTTCCAACGGACCGAATATTGTCCATTTTGACCTCCTAGACATAACTGAAACCCGCAGCATCTGCTACACACCCTGCCAATTGTTCGCTTTACGATTTATTAATCTATTACGTGGTAGGTGACGTATTTGGTCGTGATCAACCAAAGGTGAAGGGTGACTTTACCTCAATACCCCAAGGAAACGGTTAATTAAATTATCGATTTTGAATTATCGGCTATAATGTTGCAAAAGCATATCAATCTATATATAATATTTGATACTTTGATATATATATATATATATTAAAATTTGTATGAATAAATAATATATTTCATCAAAATTCAATTTAAACATTATTGAATATATATTAACGTTAATTTTATTGGTTGTAAAAAATCTATATATATATATATATATATATATTCAGTTGTAAAATCTAAATATTTTCACTTCGATATTTAAATAAATATTTTTACTTACTTTTTACTTCATAATCCACTTATTAGTTAGCGGCAAAACTTAAATTCAACTTAAAACATTGTATAATTTGCATTAATAATTTCTATCCAAATATTGAATGAAAATTAAATATATTTAAAATATATATATACATTTTTACAAATATCAAATTAATTACTCTAACTTATTAAAAATATATATTTCGTTCGAACGAAACATTGATAAAATATTGATTTGTTTTATAATACAATTTATTATAAGTACAAATTATTTAAAATCAGATGTGATTTCACATTTTCATTTTTTTAATAAAGTATGACAAAAAATTGAACTAAAGAAAAATTGTTTTTAAAAATATAGTTAAAGTTGCATTAATTAAATTATTACTTTAAAATTTTAAAATTACGGTCAAGATTTTTTAACAATATAAATTATATTTTCATACTATAAAAAAATATATAAATGACTACAAAATGGAGTAATATCTACTTTACTGTTATTAAAATATTTTCATTTAATTTATAGAAACATTTAATACAGATTCACATTTTATAAAATAAAGAAAAAAAACATGCTAAAACAGTTTTTACAATAGAAAAAGATGTGCATTCCATTAATTTCAACCCGATTTTTCCTTTTTGCGAAAATTGCGAAACGACAATTGAAAAGCTTTTCATCCCGGGTCATGCCCGTGAAGCTTGCACTTTCACGTCGTACTTATTTCCTCGAAAGCCTTACTTACCTCCTGGGTGGGGTCAAATAAAATTATTCCAGATATCTAACAGACGTTGGCTTTAAGTAAACTAGAATTGTTAACATCGAGTGCCATCAACAATAATACACAACTTCAACAGAGAAATGTATCAATCTTGGAATTACAAATATATATATATATATATATATATATATATATATATATATATATATATATATTTGTACATTGAATTCGAAGTCTATTTATACATTGATTCATCAGAATAAATATGATTATTTATGTATATAAATTTCACATTGAATATCAATTTTTTTAATCTTAATATTAATAATTAAAGTTATCCATTATATAGAACTACTTTTTTATAATTTTATTTAAATAAGTATCAATTTGAAATCTACAAAAATGTGACTTCTATTTATATAATTGCAATCTGTTTTTTGTTTATTTATGTATTTTTTATAATTACATGCTTTTTTGAACATAATAATAATATAATAGAAGAAAAAGTATTTACTACTATATATTTTATTTATTTTTCAATATAAATTATAAATAAGAAACGAGCTGATATTTAATTATATTTTATGTGATTTTACGTTATAACAAATAAAATAATTATTTATATAATTTTATATAATATAATAAATAAAATTTCAAAGATGAAAGAAAGCTTGAAATTATTTCACATTAAAAAAAATATACGTTTTCTTTATATTCGATATTTTTATTGAACGTCTTATACATAGATGCGAATTTAAATCTTTCTTTTTATTTTTAATATAATTTACTTCTACATTCAATATTATCAACGTAATTTATTTTCATTTTTAAAGAAGTCGCAGAAGTTTGCTTTGAATACCGTTATAAATATATATATATATATATATATATTTTTATATTATTATTAATTTTTCGTAAAAATCCGAATCGCGTGAATGGATTCTTTTCAAAAAAAGTCTCCTACAAAAAGTTGTACTTTAAAGTGCCATAAATCATCGCCATACTTATTCGGTGTCTTTTTCAGTTTCAATTGGCGCCTATAAGTATAATATTTTCATTTTCTATATATATTTTTCATAAATCGAAATTTTACACGAAGAATATTCGTGTGAATATTCTCACAAGAAAAATGTATATATATATATATATATATATATATGTGTGTGTGTGTGTGTGTGTGTGTGTGTGTGTGTGTGTGTTTATAAATTGACGCGTTTCCTTTCCTTTTGATGAACGAAATCAAAAGATATGATAAATAAATAAATCATATCAATACGTTTCATAATTTTTAATAGCTAAATTATATCATTTTTATGTTAACAATCACTTTAATGAAGATGTCTATTCTTTATTGATACTATGATGTGCAAATAATATTCTTCAATAAAACCTTATTTCAAAAGTCTAAAACCCAATCACAACATACATATTTATATTGGTAAACTATATAACTATTATGATTGAAAAAGTAAGGTGAATTTCTTTATTTATTCTTACAAATCAATTTCATCCTCTCCAAAATAATCTCGATATAACCTTCAAGACATTCGGTTTTTATCTCCTAAATCGTGTCAAAACGGCGTTCCGCATTGGCCATTTGAGTTTGATGAATAGCCAGAAGTCGCACGGAGCCAAATCAGGCGAATACGGTGGTTGCGGAACCACATGAGTCGAATTTTTGTCAAAAAAGTCGCGAAGAACCAATGCAATATGACATGGTGTAAATGTTATAGACAGTCCTACCAACATAGAAAAAAAATACAATTTACCTACCTTCCTAATGCCCAAAGTTTTCAAATGACAATTTCACATTTTAGTTCACAGTAGTATATATATGTAATTAATAGCAAAATATATTATTGCGATTCGATTTTGTCACAATGTTAAATATATATTTATTTAATTAAGAAATGTAGATCTATACGCAATGTCAAATCGAAATATGAGAGTCGCGTTCGCTTAGTCGAAAATTATTAAATTTCTCGCATACTGTGACACGAAAGCTTTGTTACTATTATTTGCCCTTAGGTTCTGAACCCTTAATGCTTTTGGCTTTATATCGTATACAAACCTATAAATATTTACACGGGCGAACATATAAACATAATTTCACATAATAGATGAATACGTTCGGCGTACGAGCGAAATAGAGAACAAAAGCGGCAAACGAATCTCGCGGAAACTCGCGGAAAATCCCGCTAACCGTTAATAATCCGAAAAAAGGTGCTATCGTTACGCACACATGCGCACGCACAAATCTAAAATGCTCTTCGGGATGAAGTCTTTTGCTTTAAAAAAGAGATTTATTTTTGAAATGGACATATATATATATATATATATATCGAAAGAAATAGATTGGCTTATATATTTTTTTTTTCAAAAATAATACTTATTAAAATTATCTGATAAATGAGTAATTTTTTTATAATAAAAAAATGAATAAATTCATGATTAAGCCTTGTAAGAGTTGAGTAATAAAATTTGCCTAATCTTTCGGAAACAATCAGCGATAGATAGCGAAATATGACCGCGCGAATATTTTCCGACGTAGAAAATTTTTCTTTCTCCCTTGTACATATTATATAATAATAAACACGGACGCGTCAAATAATACAATATATATATATATGTACACATATAAAATATATATAATTTTTTTTTCTTTCGCGGCAGTAACCGTTATATAATTCACTCTTGTACCATTTACCCAATACAAAGTGTTCGAATTACAATAAATAAAAGAAGGTTATCGCCTAGCACGCACACCCTAATGGATACAAAGGAAAAAAATTTTCCGAGAGGTCGGGGCGGGGGCGAGGGGGATGAAAAAAAATGTAAGGGCTCGATACAAATGGCGAAAGGCCTATAAGTAATCTTTATCCCTTTATACGTATTGGTTGTTGAAATTATCGTTTCTTCCAATGCACACTAAAATAAAGCATTACATACGATAAAAGGCTAGTCGTATAAAATATACATATATTTATATATATATATATATATATATATATATATACATATATATATATATATATATATATATATATATATATATATATGTATATATAAAATCATATGGTATTACCATTATTCAATATTCAATCTTGAAATATTGCTACTTTTATTTCTATTGAACTTTTTTTGTTTTTTGCCCTTCATAATTCTTTACCTTTTATCATCGTTAATAATACCTTATAATATTGTTTAAATCGCAGTTTATTTCATACTTAAATTGTACAAAATGTTCACTCAATATGCTTAAGTAACACTGAGATCAAAAAGTAAGATGAATTTGTTCATAAAATGTAAATTTTGTATTTATTCTTTCAAATCAATTTTATCCTCTTCAAAATAATCTCTGTCCGAAAGAGTTGGAATAGTCTTTTTCCGTTATAGCCTTAAAGATGTTCTTTGATTTAGTTTTTATCTCCTCAATCGTGTCAAAACGGCGTCCCCGCATTGATCTTTTGAGTTTGCTGAATGGCCAGAAGTCGCACGGAGCCAAATCAGGCGAATACGATGGTTGTAGAACGATATGAGTCGAGTTTATAGCGAAAAAGTCGTTAAGAACCAATGCAGTATGACATGGTGCATTATCGAAGAAACGAAGAATTGTAAAAACACGTGTAACTCGGAGATAAATAAACGTTTTGAAAAACAGACGCTTGGAAAATGTTATAGACAGTCCTACAAACATAGAAAAAAAATTAGAATTTACCTGCCTTCCTAATAATGCTCGGGAGTTTTAAATGAAAATTTCACCTTAATTTTTGATCAAATTAGTATATTTTCAATCATTTTCATTTCTCTGAATACGATTTTTTTTTATATATTATCAAATTTAATATGACATACATTTCTTAATCTATTATTTTCAACATATATATATATATATATATATATATAATTAATATTACGATATCTCATTTTGCAAACTAAATTGATTTTCAGTTCGAAATTAATATCTTAAAATCCAATTTTCCATCAAATCTAAAAGAAAATAATTAATGAAATTCGTTTTAGTTTTCATTACTTTGCTCTATAATAATATCAGAGATAAATATATATATATATATATATATTTTTTTTTTTTTTTGAAAGTAATATAAATGTTATTGCCATATCATAAATATATATATGTATGTAATATTCGAAAATCTCACGGTTTATCTAGAAATAGAGGTCAAAATAGAGTACAGAAAATTCATATATAAGCAAATCTATTACTATATATATGTGTATATATATATATATATATATATATATATATATATATATTTTATATTTATATCTAAGATTACATATTCGTTATATATTTATATTTCAGCATTAAAATTGTAATAATATATATATATATATATATATATATATATATATATATATATATATATATATATATATATATATATATTTAATTTTTAAAATAAATATAAATTATATTATGTGACGGTATATAATATAAATGTATTTAACACGAATTTTATTACTTAATAATGATCGTCGGTTAACCGTTTTATCGTCGTTCTACAAAACGATTTCTATATAATTTTCACACTTTTCCGATTATTATTATTATTTTTTAGACGTCCTAACGTAAAACTGGAAATTTACTTTCATTTATACTTATTATATTATTATATACAATATAAAAAAAATAGTATATAATTGAATTTTATTTTTCATTTCGTACAATACATACGTGTCGGACGTATAAATCAATTTTATAGCCTATAATTGAACATTTATTCGCTAAAAAAAAAAAATGGGAGAAACCGACGTCGAAAGGTACAGAGGGATATAAATTCGATTTTTAAACGCATTTTAAATCGTATTTACATAATTCGAGATTTCGTTAGGGGGAGGGGGCGGTTTTATGCGAAGGGAAAGCAAGGACGCGTGAAAATATCCCCTTTGCGCACCAGAAGTAGCTTCGCAGTATTTATGCGTAACGCTTTTCCATTTTATTTTATTTTATTTTCACGTTTAATACATGTGAATAAAAAAAAATCGCTTATATTCCTAGTTTTCACGCATAAAATACAGGATAAGGGGGATGCAATAGAAAAAAATACGCTTTCTATAATAAGAATCTATTAAATTAATTTTTTAATATATGCATATTATGATTTAATTTTTATTTATTTTAAAACAATATTTTCCAGATAAAAATGAAAATTTATATAAAATTTTAGTTCATTCAAATTTTCTATCTACGAATTTTATATATTATTTTTTTCTGAAAATATTTACATAACATTGAATTTTTTCGATATATTTTAATACAATAATAAAAAAAAACTTATAAATCTTTATACAAAATAATTTTATTCATAAAAATCATAAATAAACATTTTATTTTGTAAATATAATTTATAAATTCTATTTTTATATTGGTAAAACAAACGCGTAAATATTACACTATTTTTCGCAGATATTTTCAAGGATCGAATTTATATTTATATTAAAATGAATAGTTAAATATTCAACATAATATATAGATAATATATGTATGAATTCTTGAAATTGTTAAATACATATTCACAGAAGAACATTCTTAATTATCTAATAAATGAGAATATAGAATATATTTAGATTATATATATAATATAATACATTAATTTAATAATAATCATAACGATAATTTACTATTTATATAATTAGATTTTATTATTTTTATAAAAATATTATGAATTAAACATATGAAGGCAAAACATTATTTTGTAATTTTGACGATTAATTAAACTTCATATTCGTTAGTAAATTTTTATATATGATAAAAATTAGTTCGTTGAACGTTAACGACTTGTAAAATTTTTCGAAATTTTGACCGCACACGTTTGGATTAAAAAAAATATTTTTTTTTCTAGTCGAAATAATATAATATTTTTTTTAATAAATAAAAAATCATAAAAATAAAAAAAAATCATTCGTCCACGCGTTCAAAGCCTATGCTTCGCGTTCGGTTATGATTGTTTCTCTTTCGCCATCATCGTATATCACTGGATTTATCCCGACTATAAATCATACTTGACGCCCCGCAATAAATCTGGGTACAAAAAAAAAATAAAAAAAAAATAAAATAAAATATCCTTAAAGCTACTTGTCATTGATGTATTTGAATAAGATTTTCGTTGAAAGCTCATATCGTATTCCAGGCTGCATGCTATTCCGTTACGGATTTCGACCTTTCTATCCTCGAATACACCTCTTTTTTTTTCTATCTTTACTTCTTAGAATATTCTGTTTTCTTCTTTTTTTTCGAGTTTCACTCCTTTCGAACTAAATTTGAATCCTTTCGCTCGTGTATTTTTCATGCGGAACAAATGTATTTTAAGAATTAAAAAAGAGACGCGCTGCGATCGTTTCGACGACGATTGTAGGTTTTTAAATATTTAAATTCGAAAGCTCTTTTGAAGCGCGTCGATTTCGTCGACGTTTTAAAATCAAAATTGATACAAAGGTTTCAAAAAAAATTTTTTTTTTCTATTACGATTCAATGTGCATATCCGTGTTGAGGCCAAAAATTTTCGAGCAAAAACAGAATACGATATATATATATATATATATATATATATATATATATATATATATATATATATATTTGTATTGTCGTTTGATTTGTGGGATCATAAATAAAGTTTTGAATTCGAAATCTATTTGCGAAGTAAAATTTTGCTTGTGGTGCAACATGCATGCGAAACGGTTACAGTTTGGATTTTTGATTTATTTCTATCGTTTGCTCTATTCATATTTGCATTTTGATATACAAATATAGAGTATATTGATAGATTAAATAGAAAATTAGTATAAAATGATTAGTATTTCATAATTTTATATTAGAATTTTTTAAATTATAATAAGCAAACAGTAGAAAAACTTACAATGAGCCTGAAATTTCGAAATGTTTTATTTAGATAAAATTTAACATTAATTATTTTTTATATTATATTAAAAAAATATCATACAAATTAAAAATAATATAAAACTAGAAAAAAAATCTAATTTTGGTCAATTATGCAATAGAAAATATAAAAAATACATCGATATTCAGTTGTATTATACGTCATCAAATTTTTCAGATTTTTTTCTATGAAGTTAAATATTTTTAAATAATTAGTTTATAAATTAATAATTTATTATTTTAAGATTTGCAATTATATATATATTTTTTATAAATATTAGCAAATTCATTTATAATTACATTGAACTATTTAGAACGGAAGTATTTTAATATACGTTATATTATTTTATAAAATGTTATAATTTATAATATGACAAGAAAATATTTGATCTGAAAAAAAAAACAAACATAAAATTGAATATTATTTTTAGAAAATTTACTTCTATAATATATCTATTATTAAACTAAAAGTGTTTTTATATATGTATAATATAATATTATACTGAAAGTTCATCAAGAAACCGCATTAATGTATATTTTATCAAAGACAAATTTTCAAACTCGTCAACATAAATATAATATTTCTCTGTTAAAAGAAAACTGTTAATATTTAGAAAGCTTTTTCTGTGTGGACTTTGAAAATTCAATATAATATATATTTTTATAGAGAAAAAAATATTGTTACGTATTTCAAAATATAATAATATATAATGAGTTAACGTTTTCATGTTATTCATTGTGTTTTGCCGAAAAAAAAAATAATTAAATGATCCGCACAAAGGGGAAAACTTTTGCCGCTTCCTGTGAACGGAAGTAAAGTGTCGGCTTTATTTGTAGAAAAACAGAATCGAAAACGTTCTTATGGTGTGATGCACACGTTTTCAATCTAGAGCTTTATACTTCCTTGTCTATATTATATTATAAAATAGAATAAAACACAATTTAAAAGCTTAAGTATGAAAAAAAAATCGATATGTGAATATTAGTAATCGCTGTATATATTTATATTTTGATCTCGTAAAATATATTTTAATATATTGCAACTATACAAAAATATATATATATATATATATATATATTGCACTTTTTGCTATGCCATGTATAGTGTTTTTTCTTTTTTTTTTTGTATCATAAATATGCAAGCATGTTTCGCATACAAATCCCGCTATAATCTTTGTTGTAAACTTCATGCGGACAAAAATCCGACATTTGAGTACTTTTGTGTCAGTCAAAGTTAATTTTTTTTACATAAAATATGCATACATTAAAAAAAAAAGTATTATAAAAGATATATCATTTTTTTATAAAGATTACGTGTTGAAATTTAAGTAATTTTGAAGAACAATTTGACACCAATTAATATATTCAAGGAGAAGTGTTCAAAACCATAGAGAATAAATTAGAATTTATTTTTTCATAAAATAATTATCATTCAATAGAATTTTTTCGGTATAGCCTTTAAATCCTTCTTCGACTCGGTTTTAATCTTCTCAATCGCGTTAAAACGGCATCCCTCGCACTGACTATTTGAGTTTGCTTAATAACCAGAAGTCGCACGGAGACGAATCCGGCGAATACGGTGGTTGCGGAACGATATGAGTCGAGTCTTCGGCAAAAAAAAAAAATAGCAAAGAACCGATGCAGTATAACATGGTGTATTATCGTGATGAAGGAACCGAGAGTTGTAAAAGCACGTGTAAATCGGTCCTACCAATCTAGAAAAAAGAATACAATTTACCAGCCTCAATTATTTAAAATCAATATCATTATTATGCATTATTAAAATTTATGTAATTTTTAAATTATTTCACGTACTTAATTTGCCACATATTATCAAATATTTACATATCATTACAACGAACGAAACACTAAATATTGTTATATATTATGATATTTTGACAAATATTAAATCAATATTGCGTATCAATTCAATCACAAATGACCTACTATTGTATTATATGATATATTTATCATCATGAAAATATACACAATAATAATGATTTATATATATATATATATATATATATATATATACATTTTTTTTTATTTACAATGAATAATAGATTTTTTTACTATTATATTGTAGGCATTTTTTCCTCGATTTTTTTTTATAAGATTTATTATTTTTTCGGTATATTTTTTTATATTGTATATACGTTTTATAAAGCCGTTAAGTTTGTGACGGTGGTCAGAATGCACTTTAAACCGCAACAATGGTATTAAAAGCTTTCATTGTTATATATATATATATATATATATATATATATATATATATATATATATATATATATATATATAACGATAAAAATAACGCAGTTAGTGGTTTTTTTAAAACTTTGTCGACGAAACTGAATTTTTCCTACTTGCCAAAAAAAAAGAGCTAACCGCTTGTTATATAACGGACAATTTATTTTGTACTCGAGTTAACGATTTAACCGATACACGTTAAAATAATTATTATATAATACGATGTGTTATTATTATTGGATTTTTATCAATTTAAATTGATATTTTTTCGGTTTAAAATTTATTTTTAAGTGTAATTTATCATATTGGATGCAGTCTATTTTTTTTTTTTCATTTTCAATATAAAAATCGTTTTTATTCCGTTTGACGTTTTTAAAAGTAATTTTATTAAATGTAATATAAATTTAGACATTTCATTTATCAAAAACGAATTTTATAACGATTACTAAATCATAATTGTCACTGTAAAATATATCGAATTCATAAATATATATTGACTTAATATTATTTTTTTTATATTCTATTCGTTTAATCTAGAAAATGGTATTAAATTAAAATTAATATTGAAATAATATTTGATATAAAATATTTGTGGCAAAAATGTAAATTCTAAACGACTGATAGTAAGGAAATTTAACTAACATTAATATGTTTATTAATTTATATATTTTTTTATAATTTATATCTGAATTTTATGATACGTTTTAATAAAAAATTATTTTATAAATAAACATTAAATTTAATACATTACATAATGATGAAAAAGAATTTAATAAATTATTCGACGAAAAAGACCGAAATGTATAATTATTTTCTATGAATATTGATTTTAAGTCTTTTCAATATACGCTTTTAAATTTGTGCAAAAATTACGTCGTACGAAATATTTTTATTTTAATGAGATTCTTGTAATTTTGAAATATTAATTTTATCAAAAAGATCGAAAATGATCTTTTTTTCTATTAATGTTATTATAATTAAATTTTAATTAATATTACGATCTGAAGGGGGAAAAAAATGTGAATATTCATTTTTAACATTTCAACAAGGGTTTCATATTAACGAAAGCAACAACAAATGGATTATATCCAACCATTATACATTTAATATAATATAAAATGTGTGTGTAATCAAAAACTTGGCAATTTAAACCTGACAAGTTGATGTTGATGAACAACTTGACGGTGTTCTTATCGCAGTTAAAACACACATAATATATATTTGAAGGTTGAAAAGTTGCATGTAAAGCGTCATGCGACATAATTGAATGTGCTAACCGATTTCGGACGAAAGCAAATTTACCCTAGTTTCCCCTCTAATATTACAAATATTAATTTTAATCGAAAAATTTATATATATATATATATGTATATATATATATATATATATATATATATATATATATATGTATATATATATATATATGTATATATATATATATATATATATATATATATATGTATATATATATATATATATGTATATATATATATATATATATATATATATATATATGGTATATATACTACGCAACTCGACTCATATCGTTCCTCAACCACCGTATTCGCCTGATTTGGATCCGTGTGATTTCTGGCTATTCAGCAAACTCAAAGACCAATACGGGGATGCCGTTTCGACACGATTGAAGATATAAAAACCGAATCAAAAATGGTCTTGAAGGCTATAATGGAAAAAGCATTGGCAAAAGTGCGTTTTATCGGACGGGGATTACTTTAAAAGGAATGTAACTGATTAAGAAAAATAAATAATTATTTACTTTTTATAAACAAATTCACCGTTCTTTTTAATCACAGTGTTATATACAAATTATCAAAATTTTTAAATATTAACGATGAATTATTATCGCATAATCCGAAAGACGAATACTAACTAAGATCGGGGGAATAATTCATTATTTTTAATACCAATATATATATATATATATAATTATAATATTATGAGAGCGTTTTTATGTAGTGTCACGTTTATGCAACAGGTTTTAATTTTTGCTATCGTTTAAAAATTTATTAAAACGATTCCGCTTTCAAACTCGAAACAAAAAAAAAAATGCGGTTCGATATAGATAAAACATGTTCAATATCTGTTCTATCTATGATCGGTCAGCGGTCTTTAAAAGCTGTTTAAAACTAGAATATAATATAATTTGTATCAAATTACGACCTTTTTTTTTTGTATTATAAATTATAATATTCTAAAACGATATTTACGGTTGATTTGTTAGTTTTATATTAATCAGATTATTCATCATTTTAATAAGCTTTTTTTTTCATATTTGTAAACAGTCAAAATCAAAATATATATTTCGTACATTTTTTTATATAATAAAAATATTATATATTTGAATAAAAAATTCAAGATATGGAAATAAATGTGCATGTAATATTTTTTTTTCATACATCGTTCATTCAGTCTAGATTATAGTTATAATTTAGATGTTATAAATACACGTGAAATAAGTTCATATATATATATATATATATATATATATATATATATATATATATATATATATATGAATATAAAATAAATTATAGTAACGGCAAATAACCTGGTGGTAAGCGATAACGACATGACAAATGTTTAATTGCACGACCAGCCCTTGTATTTCCGGAAAACGGACGTCGGAAAAACTTATTTCAAAGAGAGGGAAAAAACAGATTACGACACACAAAATGTACAGGAAAATTCGTGAAAACGATTCAATATGGGATTATATTCTTATCTGTTGATAATTGCGGTTCTGATGGAAGCTAAATATTATATAATTTATATATATTATAAAGATTATTTTATATTAAAAAATATTTTTTATTATATATATATATATATATATTTATATTTTTTTTTAGAATTGTGTTTGATTATTTAGTCGAGATATTTGAATTTTTTATTTTAAATGAAAAATAGTCAACAGTCTGTCTCAAATATTAAAAGCTCATTCTCTTGTATTTTTAATTCAAAATACACTCGGCGGGATTTCGTAATTACAGAAATGAATATTAGACTGTGAAGGTTTAAATTTTAATAACGATTTCGTTCGTTTAAACGACAAGTCGAATGAAAAAAAAAAGCGAGAGAGCAAAATGCGCGAAAGAAACAGAAATTAGACAGGAAAAAAAAGGAAAAGCGTGCAAAACGCGGGAAAGGGAAAATTGCATTTTGGCCAAAGGCCAGTGTTTACTAACCACACACGCCTTTTCCAGTTTCCGGTTCATGTTTCAATTCAACTGAGAAACATGCTATATATGGCAAAGAAATGTGTTGGAAATATGCTTGTAATATTAATAATATTCAACGATGTGTGTTTATTACTATGCATATATTAATATTTGTGTGTGCTGATATTACTAGAAGAAAATTGTAAAATGTCCAAAAGTTGTATAAAATGAAAATGTAATATACTAAAATAATTAATATTATATTAATATATATTTTATATAAAAATAGTAATTTTTTTATACTTCTGTGTTCAAAAAATATGGTGAAATTGTCATTTAAAATTCCCGGGCATTAAAAAGGCAGATAAATTGTATTTTTTTTCTAGGTTGGTAGGACTGTCTGTACGTATTTTTATAACTCTTGGTTCCTTCATCACGATAATGCACCATGTCATACTGCATCGGTTCTTCGCAACTTTTTGGCCAAAAACTCGACTCATATCATTCCGCAACCACCGTATTCACCCGATTTGGCTCCGTGCGACTTCTGGCTATTCGGCAAACTCAAAATGCCAATGCGGGGACGCTGTTTTGACACCATTGAAGTGATATAAACCGATTCGAAGAAGGTCTTGAAGGCTATATCGGAAAAAGACTTTCGACTGTTTTATTGGAAGGGGATTATATTTCATGGGGAAATTATATTTTATAAACAAATTAACCTTGGTTTTTGATCACAGTGTTATGTAATGTTCAATCGTAGTATCAAAATGCAATATTAAAGGTAAACGAAGGTTTACTCGAATATGTATGAGGAAAAATAAATATATTGGTGGAAAAACATAAGAAGCGAATGTTTACCGCATTGTGGATTATAAGTGAGTTAGAAAGCAAAAAAACAATGAAGGAGCGCGTATATATTTTTAAGGATAAAAGCTCTGTCAGTCCTACTGCCAATAATGTTAGATGAAGTATGTAAGGATAAAGTCTTTCCAATGCTTCCGGCCACTGAAATATTTCCTTTTTCAGTTTGGCACATGACAGGTCTACGTAAGCTTCGGCCGTAGCAGCATCTCGGTCATATGAAATATTAATGCTTCAGACTGTGCCTGAAAAAGACTGATCCTCGTCGATGAGACATTCCGAGGAGAAGAAAAAGAAGAAGAAAAAGAAACTTTAATATCGTCTGCAACATTGTGATAATTCGGCGGCCTTAATACTTCGACAAAAGCGGCACGAAACGTCGTTAAAAGAATATTATTAGAATAAATTCGATAAATCGACTTTTCGCAATGTTAACCGGGAAAATTGTTGATTTTATATTATATATATATATATATATATATATATATATATATAATGATGGTGAGCTTTTATAACGAAATCGCACACAAAAGCCGAGTGTTGAAACCATGAAACTTTTAAAATGAATTTCAATTTAACGATGAAATATGATGTACCTCACTCGTTTCATTATTTTTCCGTAAGAAGTTGAAAATTATAAAGTCGATTTATATATACTATATATATATATATATATATATATATATATATATATATATATATATATATATATATATAGTGGAAAAGTTTTAGAAACAAAGTTATCAAAAATAATAATGATAATAATATGTATGTATATATATATATATATATATATATATATATATATATATATATATATAAAAGATCACAAAAGAATGCAGGCGAGCGAGAAAATAGGCTGCGGAAAATATTCCGTTATTAAGAATTACGAGAGTGCGAATCAAACATATTTTTCATTTCTGCTCACTTTTTGATCTCGACATTAAAAGATACTTTAAAGAATATCCGTCATAATAAAACGAGCTTACAAATGTAGATTATTCACCCACCGACCGCGAATAATATTTTCAAGTTTTCCCCATAATGACGTTGAGAGCTTTCGCTACTTTCGACGATAAAATACATTTCTTCCATTACATCACCATTTTTTTTTATATATACACATAATGCCTCTCACATGAATTCACTAATGTTGTCTTTGGAAAAACACATTCGCATTTTGTTTAGTCCGGAAAAATGGAAGAGAAAAGCCCGTACAAATATTTATATTCTGCATATAGACAAACATACACACGATTGATATATGTATAAAAGGAACAAATTAAATATTTTTTCTGGATAGCGTCGCATTATGATTCTGCTATGTTTATCGTAAAATCTTTCACATAAATTAATAAATATTTGTTATTTATTACATAAAATGTTTATATTGTAATATTTAATACTATTTAAAAATATGTATTTATCTTAATAGTTACAAATTTAAATTCAACCTCTATATTCGCCAAAAAGGTCCCCAATTTTTTTTTCAGAAATAAAATATTCTAAAAATATTTTGCGGACTGAAAAAATACTAAATGAAAATTATCCTTACTTTTTAATTAGACTCCGAATAAATAATATTGAATTTTTTATTTCAATCGGGAAATATAATTCGTTATTGAACTTTTATAGTCGTTTTAAGTGAAAAAAAAAACGTATTGAAATTTGATTCTATTGTGAATTAAATAAATATAATATTAACAAGCCGATCAAAGATATTTATATTGAAATCGAATTAATTAGATTTTAATACAAATATAAAGGATTACGTTACTAACAAAAAAATTCTAATAATAAAAGTAATATTGTTTTGTATTAATATAAATGCTTATATATTTGTCTCTGTCTAATATAATAATAGTAAATATGTAAAAATTGCCCTTTTTGAAACATCTGGAAAAACCGGTTGTATTTAATGGCGTCAAATTCGTGACGGTTGACACGATTTTAATGTGTCGTGAAAAAAAAAACTGCCCTTTGTTTTTCGAATGTACGGATTTTCACGCCGCGCCTTCAATGTGTTGTGTTTGTACAAACCGTTATTATAACGTGTGGAAAACTATGCGTGCTCGGTATGAACAAGTTTTCCAGTATACGGGAAAATGGAAAATTGTGTGTATACTTTCGTATGTGAGAACGATGGCGAGCGTGTGTGAATTTTCCGGAAACACCCTAAAATAGCGCCGCTCGTTGACATACCCGAAAGTAGTTTTCCGTCGTGAAAATTTTCCCTATAATATTGAGGAAAAACTGTTTCACCCCTCGATGATTGTATGCGGAAAGGGTGATATTCGAAGTTTTTTTTTATCGGTAATATGAAAATATGAAGCGTCGCCGAAAAATCGAACGGAAAATATCCGTCGGTTTAATGGTGAATAATGGGGTGGAAAATGTACGTAGAATATTGAAATCGTTTCACTTCACTAATTATATAATAAAAATAAAAAAAAATGTCCAAAAATTCATTATTTAAATTGCATCTTTTCAATTCAAAATGAAAACGTGCATTTTTATTTTTAATTTGTATTTAGAAACATTTTGAAAGCTACGTATTGTATGAAGGGGAGGATTGAAAATAATATGAAAGTTGTGAAAGCAAGTGAAGTATACAGAATGCGCCAGGTGCAGAAATACTTCATGCTGAAAATTTGATGTTTCAGCTCATTCGAGCTTTAAAAATAATCGCAGCCATTTAATAAAATTAATATACGATGTGAAATAAATAATTTTTATTAATATTATTATGTCGAATTTAATTTCTGTTCGAGTATAATTTAATACGTTCGCGCCGAGACCGATTTTTATGTTGTTCACTGTAATATTTGGTTTTTTTATCGCCCGATGAGATATTCTACCGTGAGCCACCGGTGGTACACGCCGGTTTGCACATGTTAAATATTTATATAATGTATTATTTTATCAAATAAATTATTTTAAATTTATTTACGCCGATAAAACAGTAAGTTTCAATTGGATTGAAGTGTTTTAGTCATATTTTCGATAAAAAAAAATATTTGTTATTAATTAAATTTGTTCGAGTGTTTTTTTTAGTTGGTAGGACTGTCTATAACATTTTCCAACCATCTGTTTGTTAAAAGGTTTAATTATCTCCAAGTTACACATATTTTACAACTCTTGGTTCCTTCATCATGATAATGCACCATGCCATATTGCATAGTATATTATCGTTTTTATCAAAACTCAACTCATATCCTTCCACAACCACCGTATTTGCCTGATTTGGCTCCATACAACTTCTGGCTATTCAAAAAATTCAAAAGGTCAATGCAGGGACGCCGTGTTGACACTATTGAGGAGATTAAAACCGAATCGAAGAAGAACTTGAAGGTTATACCGAAAAAAGACTATTCCGACTGTTTCGAGGACTGGAAAAAACCTTGGCTGGAATGCGTTTTATCGGACCGGGATTACTTTGAAAGGGATAAAATTGATTTGGAAGAATAAATAAAGAATTTACATTTTATAAACAAATTCACCTTACATTTTGATCACAGTATTATATACGAAAATTTGTAAATAGTGCGGTTTATATAAATTGTATCGGTGCTCGGATGTAGGTTCTTTGACTGCTCCTTAATCGCTATGGCAACGAAGGCTTTGTTAGCACAAAAGAATGAAAACCTCACGGTCGACTTTTCACTTCATTTTATTATGCATAATCTTCCGCTATTTATCATCGCAGCCCTTGCCTTCTAGACGTCCTGTCTCGTCGTAGTCTCATACAATATATATAATATATATATATATATATATATATATATATATATATATATATATATATATTATATATATATATATATATATTCAACCCCTAAATGGCACCTTTTCACTCTTCTTTGAAAAGCCTACACCCAACGTAATTAAACTAAGCAATGCCATGAAGAAAACACGTGTACTGTGACCGTGTAAAGAGTAAGCCATTGATATAGAAACGTGGACCCGCGGCGGGGTCCTCGCGAAAGCTTCCCTAGCTTTTTAAGCTCGACAAACAAGCGAGTGTAAAATATCACTTTAATATCTTTATGTTTTTATTTACAATTATAATTTATTTTATCGTTTCATTAAAATTATAACGAACGAACCCGCATATATAATTTATATACATATTGTTGTTCAATTTATTTTCTTTTTATAATAATAATAATTAATATATATTTTTAATAAATTTATTTTATTGTATAATAATTATTTTATAAATTTAATAGCATTTGGTAATGTTAGTTAAAATATAAAAGCAAGATATCGTTTACACACAAAAAATATATAATAATGATGACAGACGTGAAGGATTATTAATGAATATGTTTTTTGAATGATGTTCGTTGAATAGAATTCTTAGAATTATTTTTGTAAAATTCTTTGAACAGCTGAAAGTATAATTTGTGTGTGTTTTTTTGATTTAATATTATTATTATTTTTTATTTTAATGTGAATTATATTTGTAGAAAATGGAATTGCTTCAAACATTTCGACATTAATAACGAACAAAATTAAAAAAAAATATGTCACGTAAGATAATTTTATTATATTTTTATTAAGAAAAATTGAATGGATTTTGATATAAAACATATATATTTTATAGTAAATACTTTTCACATTTAAAATATATTTACGAAGAGAATATTATAATTTTAATGCGCAGGTCGGACTTATAAATCTTTTTTTTTTAGAAACTCGTAAAAATATTAAAATAAATAAATCATAAGTGTTTTTAGACCTTTTGAATTTTTTTCTGTCATGTAAATTTTAAAGTGTTGATTTATTATTACCTTTTATGCGCGAAACGTAAAAAAAAAATACACGTGATTTAAGAATAGTATTAGGTGACCAAAAAATTGTTTACTATTTCTTATGAATATTGCTTGTTTAAAATCGTATTTTTTTTTTTGGAATTTATAAAATGTTGCAAAACATAATTTATAGTAGAAAAAAATGATGCGTATAAAAATATATAAATTTTAATGAAAAAATTGATTCTGTCTCATCGTTGAACAATTTTTTTTTGTAAAATTTATATGTATAAAATTAATAATATTTTTCATTTATTTTTAATAAAATTTAAATATTTTATAATTATTTATATATTTATAGAATATGAATCAATAGGCGTTTAATAGTAAATTTTCTGAACGTCGATTAATTTTTGACAATATCGAATTTTAAGTATGCGAAATATTTCTATGAACAAAATTAACCTTCAATGTTAATAGTACGCGATTATATAATTTGAATATATTATAAATGAAAATCTGTATACAGAATAAATATGTTATCTATTAGACTATAGCTAGTTAATTAATAATGCATAAAAAAAAAACTTCGTAGTACACTTTACAAAATTGGGACGCATAAATCGCGTTTAAAAATTCGACCTCAGCTCAAACTTCAAAAATTACTCTCCTCGCACAAGTTCAGACTCGTAACGGTGGAGGGTGAAAATGAAAGAGAAAAAAAAAACTAGAGAGCAGCATGAGTAATGTTGCGACAAACTTTTGTTATATGAAACATTTCTTGATGTAGTAGTTTCCAAAGAATAAATGATGAACAGTTATTTACTTTAACCTCGCTTATTAAGCAAGCCACCCTCTTGTACTAGCAAAGAACAACGGGGGGGTTGAAATGACTCTCGCTGAAGCTCGCGAACTGAAAAAAAAATATAGCAAATTATTTATACTGTAAAATAAAATAAAATTAAAAAAAAAAGAATGCAAATACTTCGAACGAAAAGAAAGTTGATATTTTAGCGACGGATAAAGGCTCTCGCGAGACTTTTCTTTTTCAGACATTTTCTCATTTTTTTCTTCAGTATTTTTTTTCTTATTTTTTATTTTTTTTTTGTGCTTCCCTATCCATTGTTGTAAACGTAACGACCGCAAGTGATATTTTTCTTGCGAAAGTGCTCCCTTCAGAATCGCACATCCAATTAGTTAAATGTTATTGTTATAAATTGAAATAAATAATGTAATTTAGCTTAAATTGAATTTTTTTTATTTTTCTATACAAACACGTATGTCTTATAAATATATGAAGATATATATAAATATAAAAATTAAATATTTTCTTTCTTTTAAACGCGAATATTTTTTTCAAGTATGTACTTGACCTTTTAAATTTAAATTAACTGTTATTTTTTTTACACGCTTAAATTGATATCCTTGAATATAAATGGAAAACGTTAATAAAGGATGACCTTAGTATTATTTATTTTTTTTAAATAAAAATTATAAAATTAAAATTTATTTTTAAATCATCTTTGATTTATTTTATATTGAGTTGAGTTTAGACTTATTGATAATAAATTTGTAATATATATATTTTTTTTATTTGGAAATCATTAATTCAGTATCTATATATATTGAACTATTTATAACGCACGAGTTTGATTTCGCATTGTTATAATATATCATATAGTAATCATAATATAATTATTAACCTAAATAAAATGTATTTTAATCTTATCAGAAGTATCAAATTCTTTAAAATTGAAGTTGAAAGTGGAACTGGATACTCGAAAAATGAAGCAATATTATATATGAGTTTACTATCAAAATTCGGTCTCATGCTCATTTTTGCCTTAAAATTAAGATATAAACATATGTAGACAAACCGATATGAGTATCGACAATCGTTCTAACGTTAATATTTATATGGATAAAGGCACTTGTATGTAATCGGGCAAGATTTCTCAATAGTATTAATCCGTGGCGATTATTGTGCCCTGAGCTGCGGCCTAAACGTCCGTGTGAATTATACGAGATTAGTAATGGAAGGTTCGACTTCGGACCATTAGTGTTCCGAGTGTAGCAGCCCTGAGGGTCCCCCTTTCGTCCGCGGACCCTTATTTGTGGATCCCTGTCGGGTCGTAGATAGGAGAATTACGCCCGCAAGATTGCGGTTGCGATCGCTCATATCCAATTCACTGGGGACGCTGCACAGTAATGGCAGCTACTAGAAAAATTACTCGGACCATATTGCTTTCCGGAATCCTTAAATTTTCTATTGATAAATAATATTACTAAAACTTTCATATATATATATATATATATATATCATACAATAGTAAATACTACTATGATCAAAAAGTAAGGTGAAATTGTCATTTAAAACTCCCGGGCATTAGGAAGACGGGTAAATTGTATTTTTTTCCTAGGTTGGTAAGACCGTCTATAACATTTGCTAAGCATCTGTTTGTCAAAAGATTTTAATTATCTCCAAGTTACAAGTGTTTTTACAACTCTTGATTAATAATATAATATACCATGCCATACTGTATTGGCTTTTTTGCCAAAAACTCGACTCATATCTTTTCACAACCACCGTATTCAACCGATTTGGCTCCGTGCGACTTCTGGCTATTTAGCAAACTTAGATGTGGGGATGTCGTTTTGACACGATTGAGGAGATAAAAAACCGAAATTAAGAACATCTTGAAAAAGACTATTTCGACTGTTTCGAGGACTGGAAAAAGCGTTGGCAAAAGTGCGTTTTATCATATGGGGATTACTTTGAAAGGATTGTAATTGATTTGGAAGAATAAATAAAGAATTTACATTTTAAAAACATTAAATTAACTTTTGATCACAGTATTATATAATACAATAGTAAATATACATTTTTTTCTTCTAATCTATCATTTTTCAAACGAAAATTATAACTTGTATATAAATATATTAATACCTCAATCCCAATAAAACTTTGTTACGAAACTTGCAAATATTACTATATTTCATAATTTGGAAGATAAAATATTTTGTTTGGATCTGAAAGACTTTCGACCTTCTTTCATAATTTTTTATCGAGTTTGCTAAACTTTTACCTACGCGTCATCAATATTAGAATATTATTTTATTATATTTTCATCAAGCAAACGTATTAATATTTCGATCTAAAATACAAATAGTTTCATAATTTATACCCAACTATGATGGATGAATAATTATTGTTCCTGAAATACTACCTTAAATCTATCTATCCATATATAATTCATCAGTTTAGTCTCATCAGCTCATAAATTTTTGATTTTCAAAGTCCAATATAGCTTTTCATTATTATTTCCCGAAAGCACTCAATTATATTGCATATTAACTATTAATATAAATTAAACATTACACCCTCTTTTCGTTTTAAAATATGCGATTCTTAATTTTTATTAAAATTTAAATTTTAAACACCCACAATAGTGAGGGGAGGGGTATGTTGATTTATTATTAAAATTGACCAAGAATTGTAATAAAAAGCGAAATATACCATAAATACATCGGATATAATAATTCATCGTATAATTGTCGCAATTATTTCGAGTCCGTAATTTTTTATCAACTTTGTACGCGGGGTACACATCTTTTTAATAATAATAATAATAATAATAATAAATATATAAAATTTTCCGAAGAATTAAATTTAACGTCGGTCCGTCTTTCGTTGTTTAGGCGCAATTCTCTGTTCGGATTTTATCGCGTAGAAAAGAAAACGAAGTTCGCCACGAAGAATTTTATCGTCCTTTTCATTATTTAACTGAATTCGTGTGTGCGCGTGTGTGTGTGTGTGTGTTTTTTTTTTACATCTACATTTCTCTATTATTAATTTGTAAAGACAAACGGACCAAATGCGTAAAAATATAATAAATATTTCCGTCGTTAATATTTGACCGTTCACGTCGTATTATGAATTTTCCGACGCATTTTCTTTATTCGGATATTGATTTCGATTGAATACGTCATCGGGTCTCCAAGGTAAAAAGGGATTATATATCTGTCATATCGAATTTGACATATTTCAGTATAATATGTTGAACACAACGTATATCGTCTCGGAATCTACATACATATTTATATTTCATGCAAAGCACTTCAGACCATTCTTTATTTCAGAGACTTTTTTTATTGTTTTTTTCTTCTGTATATTTATATACGTATTTTTTAAAAAAATATCATATTAATATTTTATAAATATGATTATATTAATATTTTATATTCTTTGTTATGTAATGCTACTGTGATCAAAAAGTAAGGTGAAATTGTAATTTAAAACAAATTAAATTTGAAGGCAGACGAATTATTTTTTCCTAGGTTAGTGAGACTATCTATAACATTTATCAAGTATCTGTTTGTTAAAAGGTTTGATTGTCTCCGATTTACACATGTTTTTACAACTCATATTTCCTTCATTAAAATAATACACCATGTCTTACTACATTGGTTTTTCGCGACTTTTTTGCCAAAAAAAGTCGCGACCACCATATTCGCCTGATTTGACTCCATGTGACTTCTAGCTGTTCAGTAAATTCAAAAGACCAATGCGTGGACGCCGTTTAGACACGATTGATGAGATAAAAATCGAATCGAAGAAGGTCTTGAAGGCTATTTCGGAAAAAGACTATTCCAACTGTTTTGAGGACTGAAAAAAGCGTTGACAAAAGTGCATTTTATCGGACGGGGATTATTTTGAAGAGGATGAAATTGATTTGTAAGAATAGATAAAGAATTTATAATTTATAAAAAAAATCACCTTACTTTTTAATCACAGCGTTAAATTCCATATAAACCTCAATTTTTCTGGTTCATATTTAAAATAATATTACTTAAAGTTTGATAGATAAAATTATATTTTTTTATATATATTATAAATTATCATATATCAGGCATAAAATTGAGAAGCATCACATGGTATGTATGAAGTGAATTAATGTCGCCTCGTTAAATAAATCGATTATGATAATTTCGTTATTATCACGCGCCATTGTATTATATAAGCGCTTGCGCGAAGCAGGGCGGCCAACTTTAGAATAAATACGAAATTTCGAAAATCGTCGTAGAGGATTTCAATTGTGGTCGTTAACAATTTACCCCTAATTCGAACTTGAAACGGGCATTGATCCGTTCTCTCATCAGACGGCCTATTGATCTTGACTCTTCACCCTTAACGGTCGTCTC
The DNA here is from genome assembly GCA_024500535.1 of Leptonema lineaticorne. Lineage (NCBI taxonomy): Eukaryota > Metazoa > Arthropoda > Insecta > Trichoptera > Hydropsychidae > Leptonema > Leptonema lineaticorne. The sequence continues at coordinate 1,702,157 of JANIJI010000009.1, forward strand.
GGTTATGAGCACCCTTTTGAGATACCCTATATAAACTATGTCAACTATATATATTTTTATTTATATAATAATAATAATAATAATTATTATTATTAATTATAGTTACAACTGTCAAACTATATCAGACTATTGAAATATGTAATTAAATTTTCATCGATGAAAAAACACGTGCGATGTATATATATATATATATATATATATATATATATATATATATATATATATATATATATATATATATATATATATATATATATATATATATATATATATATATATATAAAACGCGAGATGAATTTTCCGAAACAAGTAAGTAAAGCCTGCACGTCCCTGGATGCTTGATTAAATATTCAACTCCAATTTATGACTGGCCACGTCTCTCTAGGTCTGGTCGGTTGTTGTCGAAGAGACCTCACACCCAAAAATTTGGCTCTCTTTCGCACCAGTCGAATTCGAAGCCAACTTTTTGCCCGGGATTAATCCATAAATTCACGGGACTATAAAGTTTTCCGATCGAAGCCTTCTATCCCGCGCTCCTGGGGCGATCACTATTCGCTTTTTCCTTCGTAAAGCGTATGAGTTTCGATTAATTTATTAATCGACGTACGCTAATCGATATTCTTCACTCGTTAAATATTGTATGAATTTTAATTTAATCGTTTTGACTTTTTATAGAGATTAATTTTAAACGTTCAAAATTTATAATATAATCGATCGTTATAAATAATTAGAAAATTGTATATTAAAAAAAATATAGCAACACGATTTTCATGGTCGATTTCAACTTTTCGAAAACCGGATCCCAGAAACGGCAAAGGGTACAAGTACGGCGCGAATGAAAAAAAAATAAAAAATAAAGGCAACGTTCGAAGAGAATGAAATGAAAAAAAAATTGCACATATTTTACTAGGGAAAATTGCTATCATATCCTCGGGTAACTTTCATGTTTATTTCACGCAGACTGTTGCCGGTGCTAGATCGCGCATTAAAGTTATCTTCTTTAAGACCATCACTCATTTTCTGAGCTGGGTCGCAAATTGTCTCCAAAACGTCAAGTGGCTGACAAGTAACCAAGATAAGTTAAACCTTACCCCCGCTTCTCGGTACGGTTTTCACATTCGTAAGTTACACACCTTATGAACATGGGTAAACGGCCGTACATTTGGATATTTGAAAGCTTTGATAAATTTCCCACCTCCACGGAAAATGAACATGGCCAGATCATCCATCTTTTCGGAACGATGGAAAACGAAACCATAAAACGATAAAAATGTACACACCATCCTATATATATATATATATATATATATATATAACAATGCACATAAATATTTATACGTTTATATTATAATAAAAACGATTACTTTATATATTTTTTTAATCATCGTTATAGATATTAATAAAGCTGTAATGTACAGTTTAAATTAATGTTTTTGATTAAATTCGAGTCGATAACAAACTTTCGGCGTTCACAAACGGTAAAACTCTGAATCGATTGCACAACTATTGATGTCGATTTATGTATAATATAATCAATTATTTAAAGTATATTTAATGAAAACAAAAATAGACTATTTAATAAATAAATTCTTTAATTTTAAAAATGTTAACCCGAAGAAAAGCTTATTTATAATAAGTGAATATAAAATAATAGGCATGTCGAATGCGAGACCCGCCGTTTTTAATAATATATATAAAAATAATAATTAAATTTCGTTTTTATTTGTATGTAGTTTCGTTTAATAAAGTTGTAATGTGTAGTTTAAATTAATTATAAATGATTATCAATCTTGTTGGAAAGTTTAAACTTTTTGTTGACATTAGCTACTATGTATATATATGGAATAAATATATATATATACTTTTCATTTAAAAAAAGTAATAAATAAAATATAATCGTTTTTTATTAATTTTTTGAACAGTGCGACCCACAACTTTGTACACATAAGCTCATGTGATGTGTCTCGAAATATGATATATTTGACATATGTGATATAAATAATATGAATAAAATAAGATTAAAAGAAACCAAACTATATTAAATTTTATTAAAAAAATATAAATATAGTTTATTTAATACAATATTTTTAAAATGTATATTTTTTTTAAAGGTATAACTTGATATTCAATTGTATGTCATATCATAGCTTTCGGTTAGTTTATACCGTTAAATATAAATTCTGATAACACGAACGCATAAATTACATGGGAAATGCGACATTTTCAAAATTACGTATTTGTATGCATCATAACTAGAATTTCAACTAGTTTTGCAGCAATCAGAATTGTCATATTTCAATTCAAAACGACGGTTGATGCATTCATTGAATGTATTGTAATTTGTGGCCGGTGTGAAATATATAATTTTAATGAGGTAAGTATAAAATATATATTCATATCAATCTAATATGAATATTATTTAGGATGAGAAATATTTAAATTTTGATTGACGAATACATTCAAATTATAATAATATTTTTTGTTTATAATAAAACACTATGATCAAAAAGTAAGGTGAATTTGTCAAAAAGGTAATTTGTCAATTGTGTCAAAACGGCGTCCTCGTATTAGTGTTTTGAGTTTTTTGAATAGCCAGAAGTCGCATGGAGCTAAATCAGGCGAATACGGTAGTTGCGGAACGATATAAATTGAGTTTTTGGCAAAAAAGTCGCAAGGAACCAATGCAGTATAACATGGTGCATTATATTATTAACCAATAACATTTTGTCAAAAAGACGCTTGGCAAATATTATAGACAGTCCTACCAACCTAGGAAAAAAATTACAATTTACCTGCAATTTCACCTTACTTTTTGATCACTGTACTATATATTTATATAAATTTTATAGCGATGAATTGAAAATAAATTGTTCAGTTATGTTAGAATCGAAAAACCAATTTTCTACTTCACGGTGAAAGATTTTGAATAAATTGCAATATCACAAAACAGCAGTCGCACACGAAAACGTTGCACTTTATCATTTTCGATACGAAGACATTTATTAATATTCGCTTATTGTTCGAAATACGAACGAAAACTGTTCGAATCGTTCATTCTTATTAAACAATCGAATTCGCGTCGATAAATTTTCCGCGGAAAATTCGCTAACAAGTCGCGTATGTCAAATTGAAAAAAAAAATATTTTTCACCGAACGATCGCGGAAAAAATAGATGAAAAAATAGTTGAACGTTTCACAAATGTAATTTTGATAATGATAAAGAGAATAGATAAAATAAAGAACGATTTTATATATATATATATATATATATATATATATATATATATATATATAAAGTATGATAACGTTTAGCAACGACGGTAGTTTAAGCAATATCCAAGAAACCGGAAAATCTTTCAAAGAAAAATTAGAGTGAATGTTTAACAACGCTTCATTAGTTTTCTTAAAGAGATACTTTAATATCAGATTTTTTATTATTATTATTATTATGAAAGTTTACTAATGTTTATATTATATATTTAATATTAAAAATATATTACGTTGACTAGGAACTGCGAGATGATTCGTAGATTGCGTTCTTTTCATTGATTGTGTTTACTTGCATTTTTTGTACAGATAAAAAATGTCTGGTTTGTATAAATAGAAAATTTATTAAAAAATAATTTATATAATTTAAATCAAATCATGATTTTTGATCGTAGTTTTGTAAATTTGTCGTGACAGTTAACGTGTCGGATCGTTCATTATATTGTTTTTATTATATTATTAAAAATATATATATTTTTAATAATTTTAAAAAATAAAAATAGTCGTATCATATATTTTTATATATTGAAATCGACGCTGAAACAGCTCATATATCGTATGACAATATTCAAACGGACGAATTTCACATGTGCGCTTTTCGATATTACAACGGATAAAAAGGAAAAAAAAATCCACCGCGAACGATATCATCTATGAAAAGAGTGAAAATACAAAATCAAAAAATAGAAAAAAATATATACACACACACAATATATATATATATATATATAAATATATAATATAATATATATGAAATCCGATTCGCGTTTCCCGCGAGATACGCCGATATCCCGTTTATTGTATCGTCCTTTTTTCACGGGATATATCCTCGTACGTAGGGATAACCCATCTGTGTTTTATGAAGCGTAAATAGTCGTCGTTGTGTTATAAGTCGTCGTAGTCGTATAAGTCGTAGCCCGTAGTCGTACTTATATGCTTCGGGCTATATTTCGACGAAAAGGCGCGTCGCCCTTATATTAACCGTTTTGCCGTTTTATAACGTGTCCCCCCTCACTAAAACATCTTTATATGGTATATATATATATATATATATATATATATATATATATATATATATATATATATATATATATTATATAACACTATGACCAAAAAGTAAGGTGAATTTGTTTATAAAATGTAAATTCTATATTTATTCTTCCGAATCAATTTCATCGCCTTCAAAGTAATCCCCGTCCGATAAAACGCACTTTTGTCAACGCTTTTTCCGATCTTGAAACAGTCGGAATAGTCTTTTTCCGGTATATACTTCAAGACCTTCTTCGATTCGGTTTTTATCTCCTTAATCGTGTCAAAACGGCTTCCCGTATTGACCCTTGCTGAATAGCTAGAAGTCACACGGAGACAAATCAGGCAAATACGATGGTTGCGGGACGATATGAGTCGGGTTTTTATATGTTCATATGTTTTATATACATATATATATATATAAAACTTTAAAATATTATCTAAAAATCTAAATGATACTTCCAAAAGAAAAAATGTGATGAATTAAATCATTTAATGTATCTTGTAATTTTTCGTTAATTTATAGAAAATTTTCGTGTAAAAATATGTATATATATATATATATCGAATATTTTGGAAAAAGAAAAAATTGTAGAAAAAAGGGTGGGCATTATTATTGTTGACGAATCGACCCCGTAAAAAAATAAATCAACGCTGCGAAGCGTGAAAAGAAAATCTTGACCCCTAATAGAGTTGTCATATTTATTTATTTCATTTATGTACGGATAAATATATATTTTTATATTCAATATAATTTCTATATATTTTTCATTTATTATATATATATATATATATATATATATATATATATATATTAATATTAATATTTTGTAAATAAAAAATTGTGCAAATTTTTGGATTTAAATACCATAAATTGGTCAAAATATGATTATTGTTTGAATTAAAAAAGTTGTGTTATTAATTATTAGTCTAATATTATTTAAAATAAATCATAGTTTTTATGTATTGAAAAATTCAATATATTGTATATCACCATTTATTTTCAATTAATGAATCAATGAATTTATATTACGAATTTTGATAATTATGAATGTCACATATAAAGTCTTATTTTCAAATTTCATGTGCTATAATTTATATTTAATTTTTAATATATATTATATGATTCAATATTTCTTTAAGAAAATATTAAAAAAATCTTAAATTATATGTATAAATATTATTGAATAATATTTTACTAATGTTTATTTTTTTATATAGGTATATATTTTTGATAACACTTTAAGGCTTGATTTAAAACCAAAAATATCCGTTCTCGAACAGCACACGCTTAATCTGAAAAAAAAAACTTATCTATTTGTAGCATGAATCGAATCGACCAAAGACAAAAAGCGTATTTTCGAAAAATCAGAGTGACCCGTGATGCGTGTGTGGCGGAGGAGGAGGGAGGCGGACGGGCGGAAGAGATCTCGTGAAAATGGGAAAAATCGGAACGAACAGAGAAAAAGAGATGGAAATCGTTCGATGGTATGAGACGAGAAAGCAGTGGAAGGGAGGGGGTGAGAAAAAACGGCGGAAAAAATAACTAGAAAAGGTCACGAGCGGATTGGAACCTTTCGAGAGGGCCTTTTGACCCTTAGCGCGCGGTAAATTGGGTTAGCCGAGCCGCAAAGGCGACGCTACGCCACACGGTAAACACAAACAAACCGAAGCGGTTAAATAAATCAAATATATGCATCGTATATTTATATATAGATATATATATGTGTGAATATTAGATAATAACAAGTCGACGGTTATAAGTGCTACTTTCGACATAATATATATAACATACACTCAACACTCTTTTTATACGAACTTTTTATATGCGATTTAGAAAAAACGCGGTTCACCAATAAAAAATCAATATAAAATTTTGTTCTAGTATGAATCTATAAAAAAAAATAATAATTTCTAATTTTAAGTGTTTTATATATAGATGCTACTTACTTACTTGGTCTGTTTTATGACTTGTTTACTCTTTGACTCATAATTTTACGATAAAATAATTATTTTATTTAAATCAAATTCAATAGTTATACTAGACATATCTAGCATGTCTACTAATGATAGAATTTTTATGATACAGTCCGTAATAAACGTACAGTTGCAAAATTGATTTTTTATTCCTAATTTCAATTTGAATTTTTACACGTTTTAGAAATGTGTATAAGAAATTTTAATAATTAAAAATTAAGTTCAATATCTAATGACGTATATATTAAATTAAAATTGAAAATTCTGAAAAAAAAAGGTTGAAATCTTTGAAATTTATCGTCTAATTTATTTTTAGAATAAAAAATAATACTATTTTTATATATTAAATAAATTATAATTTCTATGAAATTGAATGTTAATTTTTAATTTTAAAAACTTTGAAGTATTTTTTTATAAAATTTTGAATCAAAAGCAAAATTTAATTCTCGGAAAAATATGCAATAATATTATCGTTTAATTATTAGGATCAATAAAAGTTTAAAGATTAAAAAAAAATATATATATGTAATAAAATTCAAATATAAATTCAGTCATTTTTAATTTATTTTATTTTAAATCGTGAACGAAAATTAAATGCATATAAATACAGAAAAAGCTATGTGGAGCAATATTAAAAAAATATACATAACAATTTTTTTAGTCATATATTATATTTATATAAAAATTTGCAGTATCTGAATTAAATATATATATATATATATATATATATTCAAAAATAGCAAAATATCGTATTTATAATATAAAAATATTCAACAAATCAATATGTTAAAAAATATACCAAAATAAAAACACAACATAAACCGCGATATACAATAAAAAATATATATATGGTATTTTAAAAAAAACTGTAATTCATCATATTTTTGTACGATTTGAATTTTGTTTATTCGCGTGTGCGTTATTTTATGTACTTGCACCCTCTGGTCTGTGTTTATTTTACGAACATTTATATGTGTGCGAATCGGACGGGTTCGCCACTTGCTGAAAAAAAAAGTAAAATAAATAAAAAAAAGGGGGATCCATTCACATAAACACCGCGTGTATATTTGAAAATTCGTCCGGAAATATAAAAATGAAAAAGGATCAGAAAGCCGTTAACGATATCATTAAAATCCGGGATGAAATAGAATCGACCTACATGTTTTATATATATATATATATATATATATATATATATATATATATATATATATATATATATATATATATATATATATATATATTCATAATTGTAACCTGTCTGAATGAAAAAAAATATCCTTATTTATAAAATGGAAAATTTTCACCATTTTCCATATATAATCAAAGCGGTTAGAAAATTTTTGAAATATTACTCGTTCATAAATTTTGATTTTCATTCGTCATTTCAAATTATTCTTAATGGATACGATTTTTTTTATTCAGCTAAAACTCGAGTTCAATGAAACTGATCAAAAAGTAAGGTGAAATTGTCATTTAAAACTTCCAGGCATTAGGAAGGCGGGTAAATTATATTTTTTTCCTAGGTTGGTAGGACTGTCTATAATATTTGCCAAGCGTCTGTTTATCAAAAGGTTTAATTATCTCCGAGTTACACGTGTTTTTACGACTCTTGGTTCCATTATCACGATAATGCATATCGTTCCTCAACCGCCGTATTTACCTGATTTGGCTCCGTGTGACTTTTGGCTATTCAGCAAACTCAAAATACTGTTTGAACTGAAGAAATAAAAACCGAATTGAATATCTTGAAGGCTATACCGGAAAAAGACTATTCCGACTGTTTCGAAGACTGGAAAAATCGTTGACAAAATGCGTTTTATTGGACGGGTATTATTTTGAAGGGGATGAAATTGATTTTGGACGAATAAATAAATAATTTACATTTTATAAACAAATTTACCTTACTTTTTGATCACAGTGTTATATGAATTTATTATAGATATTCTTTATTATCGTTCAGTTAATTTTTGACGACTGAAAAACTTATTATTGTTTTCTAGCTGAATATAAATTGTACATTTTTTTTTATTTAATACATTTGAACGTTTCGCGCCGTAAATTCGAAGCTTTAGTCGAAATTCGTTATATTATTAAAAATTTTATTTTGTATATTTATTTTCTTTAAAAAAGTTGACTAATTCGAGCGAGCAATAAACTGCGAATTTTGTCGAAAGCACGTTAAATTCTGTACGTTTTAATATTATTACGATATAACGTCGAAGTATTTATATAAACGTGCTTTTCGTTTAACGAGTTTAAATAATTAGTAAGAAACATATAATAATATTAAAAAAAATATATATATATATATATATATATAATATTTTATAATTAATAATATTGCAAATTCAAATCGAAAAAATGTCAATTATTTATATTTTAATTACTTTTACTTATTTTTTTATTGACATCGCGTGACTTAGAAATATCACGTGAAAATATTCACCTTAACTTAGATTAAACTTCATTTGTAATTCCGATTCAGTAACTTGTAATATTTTCCATATCGAATTACATTCCATCGTTTTTTTTCCACTTCTATTATTATTTCTAATATCGTTATCAATTCTAAACGTTAATTTATATTTATTTCGTTTTTATGATTTATGAATTTATTAAAAAAATATTTTATTATATAAAAAAAAATTTAACACGAATGCTTCTAAGTTCATATCAAATAAAAGATATGTGTTTGTCTTCTAAATTCTTATATTAAAAAAAAATAGTTTTAAAACTAATTTTAGAAAAAAAAATATTATTATAAGATATTTGTTAATAAAAATTTCAATAATATATTTCCAATAAAATCATTATCAGAATTATCAGAAATTATCAGAAATATTATTAAAATAAAAATCAACTATCATATCAATAAAATAACTATCAATATTAAATATTTTTATACTACATAAATATTTTATTAATTTTAATATATTAAAAATTCATTATATATATATATATATATATATATATATATATATATATATATATATATATATATATATATATATATATATATATATATATATATATATATATATATATATATATATATATATATATATATATATATTGATTCGTTTTAAAGCTAGAATTTTACACTTTTATAGTGATATAGTTTTTGAGATCAGGGGTATTCAACATGTGGCGCATTATGCTTCTGAGATAATATTGATATATTTTAGATTTTTTTTTTTGGCAGAAAATTTTTAAAATATCCATCCAAATTAAAAATTTAAATATAATTTTAAATTTGTAGCGTACGCGAAATAAAAGATTGATTACCCCTGTTTCAGATTCTAATAGTAATACGATGCGATGCGGATAAATATCGCGTTGAATCGTCGAATAAATGCACGCGATCGTCGCATATTAGAAGGTTTATATTATTGTCGTTTAAAGTGTTAGAATCGTATGTCGTATGAGAAATAGTACGATAAATCGTTTGACATTTATTGGATAGTTCAGTGTGAAGTGTTTGCTTAGAATCGAAGCGTTCAGAATATAATATAATAATATAATGTCATTTCACATGGCGAACGTCATATAATATGACAAGCAATTGACACGAGTGCATTCTGTCATTTTATATAACGCATTCGCTCTATGCAATAATATATATATATATATATATATATAGCATTGTGATCAAAAAGTAAAGTGAATTAATTTATAAAATATATTTTCCTGAATAGCCAAAAGTTGCACGGAGCCAAATCGGGTAAATACGGTGGTTGTGAAACGATATGCATTATCGTGATGAAGGAAACAAGAGTTGTAAAAACACGTGTAACTTGGAGATAATTATACCTTTTGATATGCAGACGCTTGGTAAATTTTATAGACAGTTCTACCAATTTAGGAAAAAAAATATAATTTACATGCATTTTTAATGCCCGAGAGTTTTAAATGACAATTTCACCTTACTTTTTGATCACAGTACTAAAATTTTAAAACGTATATTTATGAGTGGAAAATAATAACATTTAATTTCAATACATTGTTTTATGAATTTAATTTAATTTTATATATGATTATGATAATAAAAATATTGAAAACTTATATTTTACATAGAAACTGAATTTCACAAATTGCCTAACAAAAATACACACTTGCGACGGTAACACATCGTAAAAGTGGATGAATTTCGCGATGTGCGACTATAAAACTGTAGTTAAAATATTAAAGTGCTCCCATTCGTTATTTTACGACGCGATAAATTTTCATCAAACCGCTGTTAACCTTCGTTTTAATAATCGTAATTTTTAATAAAACGCACTTTTCCCCCTCCCCCCCACTTCTCACTCGATAATTCATACGGCATCGTCGATAATAAAAAAAAAAACGAAACCGATTTTTAAATTTTACATATAATAAATATTAATAATTTTTACACGAGTTTTCGTAGCGTTGCGGCGTTTTCTATTATCTATCGAATAGATTTTTCACGCATAATTTTATGCGCGTCGGAAAATTTATGAAGACAGATTTCCGGATCAACGAGCGGATGGCTTTATTGAGTCAAATCGGCATTGTTTCGCATTTTACGATCGCGAACGATACAATTAATATCGTGACCAACAAAATGTAAATTGAACAATAAAAGCGAATGTCTTCCATCAATCAGAAACAGAGGTGATTCGATTTTACGACGTCTTCCGGACGTTCGGACCTCATATGCCATATATTTTCCTAAAATATATAAAATATAATTCGTATTTCACATATAAAACATTTCGCAGAAATGATATAAAATAATTTCCAATTTCGTTTATATATGAAAATCTAATACATATAAATTAATCGGTAATTTTATATTTTTTTTTTGATAAATCAAATCGATAGTTCTATGTGCAATCTTCAAATATATTTTTAAAATATTTAAAATTATAATATGAACGTTCTACTTTAATTAATATAATAATTATTACTAAGCATAACAATTACATAAGTCATTCAGACGAACATGTCGGTTAACATCATTATTCGGAAGATGCAATTTGGTAGTTCCACGTTGCCATCCGTATAACAATATTAATTTGTACTATTAGATTATATCAAACGTATCTATTATCAATACGTAGCCTTTGCTATATCATTTATTTTCAATCTTTTTATGACATATAAAAAGATTGAAATATATCACATATTTTTCAATCGTATTTATTTATTTTTATATATGTGAAAAAAAATCGTATATTATTTGTTTCTATAGATAATAATTTTATAATCTAAAGATGTATTTAAATAAAAATCTATATATTTTTAGATTATTATCAATATTATTTTCAAAGTATTGTTTTATGTAACAATACTTTGAAAATAATATTTTTTATTACAACGAACAAATAATTCGCATTGCAGTAAAATTAATTATTAAAAATACACATTTATTTCTAACAAATTATTTGATATATTATATAATTTCGTTCGAAAAATTTCGCAATAAGAAATACATATAACATTTTTATAACACAAAATGTAAAATGTAAAGCAACATTCCAAAATTTGAATTCGAGTCGCAGGTGTCTCATTTGAGAATACATTTTCATGAAAAGAATATTTCTTTCAACGGATTCAGAAGCGATCACTTAAATTTTCATACTGTTTAATTTGACGATAATTCACTCTCAAACAATTTTATTCTTTTCTCGCATAATTTTACTTATACGATTTAATTTTAAACCAAACGATGTATTTTAAAATGTATTATACACATACTACTGTGATCAAAAAGTAAGATGAAATTGTCATTTAAAACTCCCGGTCATTAAGAAGGCAGGTAAATTGTATTTTGTCCTAGATTTGTAGGACTGTCTATAACATTTGACAAGCATCTGTTTATCAAAAGGTTTAATTATCTCCAAGTTACACGTGTTTTTACGACTCTTGGTTCCATCATCACTATAATGCATATCGTTCCGCAACCGCCTTATTTACCCGATTTGGCTCCGTGTGACTTTTGGCTATTCGGCAAACTCAAAATACCAATGCGGGGACGCCATTTTGAACTGAAGAAATAAAAACCGAATTGAATATCTTGAAGGCTATACCGGAAAAAGACTATTCCGACTGTTTCGAGGACTGGAAAATGCGATGGCAAAAGTGTATTTTATCGGACGAGGATTACTTTGAAGGAGAATAAATAAAGAATTTATATTTTATAAACAAATTAACCTTACTTTTTGATCACAGTATTATATGCATAAATTTTAATTACAGTATCTAGGAAAAACTTTATCATTTTTTTTTTAATTTTCATATGAAAATAAATAGGATTAATGTATGGAATTTTATCATAACATTTCCATTTATTACAACAACGGAATAATTTGTTAAAATAGAACGATTTCATTGAAAAATAAACATGATTCGAACAGGAATTTTAACATGCATATCAATCAAAATCGTTTAATTATATTGAATGCGAATATTTATCGTTTTTTTTTTCGAATTTTCATCGGAAAATGTAACAATTAATTTCGAATTCATTATCAAAATGTATGTGAAATAATAGCGTTCAAAATATAATGTTGTTTATATTAATATTTTACATATTGAAACATAACGGATTATATTATTTTTAGTAACGCATATTAATTTGTGAGGTATTTATTTTAAAATTTGCACTGTTTGTTGGTTTGTCTGAATCTTGTAAACGATTTTTCGATCATTTTGTAATATTTAATTGAGTTAAATTTTTGTATACTTACTCATTTTCGATGTCAATATATGAATCAAATAACAGATTTCTTAATTGATATATTTTTTTTGTAGTTTTGTCATTTTTAGTATTTATTATTAAAAAAAAAAAAAGATTTTTATTTTTGATTTATATATATTATATACTACAATCGTACATAGTTTTAACTATTTTTTTTTCAAGTTTTAAATGCGTCGTTAATCTGTATAAATTTTCGTAAATTCGCAAACGAATGTATTTCTATTAAAAGACGATGAACAATACAACGATTCTCTTTTATTTTCGAAAGTGTTTATTTTTCGTTATTAATGAAAAAAAAATAGAAAATAGTAAAGCTGTTATTTTCATTAAAAGTGGAGATGTTGTTTGAAAACTTTCCATGCTGCTGAACTAGTGGTAAACTTTCTAAGGCTTAATAAAGTCCCATCCACTTGGGTATACGAGCTAAAATTCAATTTTCAATTCAAATTAGACTTTCAACGTTTGCATTTTTGCGATAGTTTTTCTTGGCATATTTTAACTCGAATCTAAATTCAAACATTTCAATTAAAAATCTGGTATTATTTCATTTTTATTAATTCAAATATTTTATTTATGTCGACACTTTCTCTCACTTCATAGGTTTTTGTCATGAAATGTAGTGAAGTTGACATTTAATATATTTTTTTTTCACTGAAATTTATATTTAATATTTAATTTATTTTTTATTAATAGATAAAAAAAATATTAATAATTTCTTGAAAAATAAATCACTTTGATTTATCATTTTTGTACTAATATTATTATGTATATTTGAAGAAATACGACAGAATTCTATAAATATTGAAAATAAAAATAATTAATATATAATTGTAAACCGTGCATGCTTCGAATAATTTTATGAAACGATAACTAATATTGACATTTTTCAATTTGGGATAAAATATTGTTTTTTTTTTCTCACTGGAATGAGATTTTTCTCTAGAGGAAAATATTGCGAAAAAATCGACTACGATGAATTTTATCGAAGAATGGATCACGAAAGCGTGAAATAATGAAAATTTATAAAATTTATGTTATCGATTTTCCGAAATATATTTTTGTTAATAAATATCTCTAGTAAATCAAAATAAATTAATATCAACACATACACACATATTACGTTTCTATATTATTTTTTTTCAATTAAAAATATGCATCTTTGACATATTATTATAGAATTGAGTAAGTATTTATTTATTTATATGTTATGTTTGTTAGTGTCGTAGTTCGACAACTAAGTGGTTATCGATGTATCTTACAGAATTAGTCAGACGTTTTCAATGTGAATGATTCAACAAAATAAGTTTTTTTTGTGCGGTAAAATAGTACAGCCACATCTGTTTTTTTGTGCGGTAGATAGAAACCGTACACAAAAAAAATATTTAGATATTTCGTAAATAGCTATAAGAAATAATTTTAATTGAATTTTTTTTATGTGATATAGGGAAACCGTATAAAAAAAGGTCGGTGGCAACTAACTGAAGTTGTTTAATGGCGCATTATGCATTAAAATTGGCTGATATTGAGCATGACTAATGAAATAGACTGATGCAATATGTACATACACACTGATAGCAAAAAAGTGATGTTAACACTTTTGTAATTCAATGAGTCATATTGCGATTCATACACCGCACAAAAAAAGAAAACGCATACAAAAAGACCGCATAAAAATAATATTTGCAATTTATAATATTTTTTTATTTATAATAATCTAATAAATACTACAAGGATCTGTGCGCCAATTTGCACACGGATCTACTAGTTTTTATATATAATAATATCTCATTGTTTATTTAAAAGTATATTTACCTAACGTATATAATGTGTTAAAATTTGAATAATATTTCAATTAGCGTTTCAAATATATCAAAATAAATATTAAAATCTAAATGTTATATACAAATAAAACCGTATAACGTTTTATATAATAATACAATGAATTGACCCGTAAGTATAAGTAAATAAATTAAGCACTCGTTAGTTTTTCTCACCCTTTCATACGAATATTCATTCGGTGTAAACATTAAACAAACATCGATAAAAACTTTCGTACGGTCGTTTCGACCGATTTTCATTCGTCCATTTTTTTTCCTATCCCACGAACTTTATTCGTTTTTGTGTGTGTATGTTTGTGTGTGTGTATATATATTTTTTTTTGTTATGTGTTTTATACGGTCCGTTTTCAATTCTACAAAAATCCATCGGACTAATCTTTTTGTCTGAGAGACGCAAAAATCGCCGGAAAAACATTGGAAAAACAAAACGCGAAAATTCGAAAAAAACACACACACACGTGGAAAATAAGAAAAAAAAACACGGCAACAGTCTATCCGAATAAACGTGGAGAGTTTTTTGCAATCAGTACAGTCGTGTATTCTATGGATAAATGCTGATATGGCCGATTCGCAATTTTCGCCGGAAAAATCGAACTAATACACTAGGTTCGTATTTACATCTCGGTTGATTAAAAAGCGAATTATTTTCATTTTGAAAATTCCGCTATTTTTTTTCTTTTCAATATAAAAGTCGCTTTTTTATCACACCTTTGCTGTATATATAATGTATAATATTACTTTGGTCAAAAAGTAAGGTGATATTGTCATTTAAAACTCCCGGGAAGGCGGGTAAATTGTAAACATTTTCCTATGTTGGTAGGACTGTCAAAAGATTTAATTATCTCCGAGATACATGTGTTTTTACAACTGTTGGTTACTTCATCACGATAATGCCCCACGTCATACTGTATTGGTTCTTCGCGACTTTTTTGCCAAAAACTCGATTCATGTCGTTCCGCAACCACCGTATTCGCCTGATTTAACTTCGTGCGATTTTTGAAGACTATTTCGATTGTTTCGAGGACTGAAAAAAGCGTTTGCAAATGTGCGTTTTATCAGATCGAGATTACTTTGAATGGGATGAAATTGATTTGGAAAAATAAATAAATAATTTACATTTTATAAACAAATTCACCTTATTTTTTGATTACAGTGTTATATATTTAAAATTTAAAAAAAATATTTTTTTCACGATTTAAATCGAAGAAATCAATTGTAGGACAATCGTTTGTGTCGCCGTTTGAAAATTAACGGAGAAAATTGTAGTTGTCAGCGCCTGGATATATGCAATTTATATAACTGTTGTGTTATATTAGCAGACTATACACAGGGTGCTGTAGACATTGTCGGCAATAAACAACGTTGCTTCGGGTGCAACTGTTAATGTCACACTAGCGTTGGTCTAATTAATTGTTACACGCGCCTCATCCGATACAGCTTTACGTTAAAAACCATGCTCATTGCTCTAAATACATATATATATATATATATATATATATATATATATATATATGTGTGTGTGTGTGTGTGTGTTTATATTTAAATAAAATAAATTCGATCTATAATAAAATTTATATAATATCGCAATAGATGTCACGAATTTAAACGATACTACTTTATGCTTTGAAAATCTCATTTATATACTGAAAAGCGTATATTTTTGTTATCCATTTAATAGCTCTGTTCATTTGAAATAGTTTTTTTTATGTAATAAATATATTTATAAAAATCAATATATTTTAGAATTATTGAATAAAATTAAAATCAAATATAATATAAACCTTTGGGACCTGATTTTTTTCTCATTTAACCTCATATATGTATATATATATATAATTTTGTATAATATATATCGACCTTTTAGTAATTCAATTGATAAATCAGTTAGGAAGAGGGTTCTCCACTCATGCCCATATAACGAGAGAGATATTATTAACTTTTAGGGGTGATGTTCGCCATCGACATTAGCTGATTTAACTTTATATACCCCTTTATAACCCTATATATATATATTTTTCTTTTTTTTTTAATATGCATAATATAAATCCATATAATTTATATGTGTTTGCGAACATGTTGACATTAAAATGTATAATATTTCGCGTCGAAAAAAAAATTAAAAGTTCAATTATTAAAGGTAAGGGTTCTCTGCGGAAAAAACGCGGATATGTTAACACGAATTTTCTTCTCGATAAATAATAAACGAAATTATTTGATTTACGTTAAATCGTATCCGATACTAAAACGGTTAGTATGGAGTCTCGTATTATTATTTATTGCCTAACGTATAAATTAATTAACAACATGTTCGATTCAATTAGTCCTAATAATGGATATTAGACGATTCGTCTCCAAGGAATAATGGTTCATCATTAAAATTCAATATTGTGGACGACGAATAATCACACATATTCACATTACATGCATAAGTGCGATTTTTTTTTATTTATAAAATAAAATATACAAATTTTCACATTCGTTTTCATTTTATCTGAAAATGTCGCACGTTGTGTTGTTGAACCGTTTCTTTTTCTTTTTTTTTTTGTTGTAGTTATTTCATAGAGTTAAACGTCTAGACGTGTCTAGACAATGAAAAGTGCTTTACTTGATGAAAAAAAGTGCTGTAAATCAATATAAATGCTTTCTGAAGTGCAATAAAAACACAACGATTTTACTTCAATATAAATCGTATCAGTATATTTTATAACGAGTCGATTGAATTAATAAATAGAACCGCAAAATATTTCATTAAATGTCTATAGAAATTTTTCAATCTGATTCGCAATATGAAAATCACAATATTACAATTTTAATTAGAGTCTGAAAATATAGAGAGGATTTTGAATAAATAGAAAAGCGAAAATTTGACAATATGTTTTATATTTATGATGAAAATCCCACGTTGGTAGTTAAATTTAATGACATAAGGTAAAACTATCTTACAGTAATATTAATCTGCTCAAGGGGAATAAAATTAGCTTTAATTGCAAAATTCGCAGGAACACGAAACGAAACGAAGGTTTTAATATAATAGTCCGAAATTGTACCCAGATTAAATCCTACAATTTAATTAAATGATATTATAATTTATTTGATCATATTATATTATTTATCGTACACTAATTTTCTACATCCATATTAATAGGCATTCTTCGTATTAAATTTTAATTTATATATATATATATATATATATATATATATATATATATACATATATATATATATATATATATATATATACATATATATATATATATATATATATATATATACATATATATATATATATATATATATATATACATATATATATATATATATATATATATTTGAATAAATTAACGTGAATCGTCGATGAAAATTATGGAAAAGTTCACTTTTCGCGATTATTTAGAAGTGAAGCGTTTCAGACGTGGATTCGAACGAATCTCTAGCGCTTTTCCCTTTAAAAGTCGGACGATTTCATCTCAAATTAGCTACACACGACCCATATAAATACATAAATGTCCATGAAACATCAATCATAGTGATGGATTACTATTCGAGACCGTCTCGATGCCATTGTCACGAAGGTTGTGGTATGAGTTTGGGTCGGAAAATTTTGCGGAGGTTGCGGCGAAATATGAAAAACGCTCGAATAATTTCTCGTCAAAAATTCGTACATATATATTCTCATTAAATCCATTTCGTATTCCACGTTAAGAGTTCCTGATGGATACCGTTTTATATTTCATAGCTATTATAATTGAATAAAAAATATATATACATGTATATATAATATATTTTTTTTATTAATGACATATACATTGTGATAAAAAATAAGGTGAATTTGTTTATAAAATGTAAATTTTTCCAAATAAATTTAATCCACTTCAAAGCAAACCCCGTTTGATAAAATGCACTTATGCTTACGCTTTTTCAAGTTCTCGAAACAGTCTGAAGTCTTTTTCAAGTATAGCCTTCAAGACCTTCTTCGATTCAGTTTAAATCTCCTCAATCGTGTCAAAACGACGTCCCCGCATTAGTCTTTTCAGTTTTATGAATAACCAAAAGTTGCACGGAGCCAAATCAGGCGAATATGGTGGTTGCAGTATGATATGGTGCATTATCGTGATGAAGGAACAAAGAGTTGTAAACCTAGGAAAAAAAATACAATTTATCTGCTTTCCTAATGCCCAGAAGTTTTAAATGATAATTTCATCTTACTTTTTGAACACAATAGTATATATATAAGTATGTATAGTTTATAAAAAAATATATTTAAAAAGTATAATATTATTTATCGTATGAAATTGTAAACATTACATTAACTTTTATACTTAACGAAAGCTGTGTATTGAAGTTTGCAATTAATTTATAAAATTTTCCATATAAATTTCAATTTTAATTGAAAACAATACTTGTTGTTATATTGAAAATTTATATTTTAAATCGATTTGAACAAATTTCTATAAGTATTCGTAACATAAATTTACTAACAATTTTGTATAATGAAGTAAACTTATAAAATATTCAACATAAATATTATTATAAATTACCGAAGAAATGAAAATCAATTTTCACACTTATTCAAAAATTATTATATATATATATATATATATATATATATATATATAATATATATAAAAAAACAAAATAAAATTTCTATATCACTTAAAGGTATGAATATTGAAAAAAAAACGGAATAGAGTGAAACTAGTTTCGCACAGAGCAGTTTCTTCAGAAGTTTTCAGCAAAAATTTAAAAAGTTTTCGTTCGCTACGTGAAATGTTTTTCAGCACCCTGTAAAAGGTGGATGTACTCCAACGTTATGAAACATATATATATATATATAAATAAACGTAGCGCACTTTAAATATTATAAACAACAAACTAAACCCACTAATAATCACCGGTTGTATTTGAAACACAAACACCTGTGTTGACCCAATGCTTAAGTTGGTTTATTTACATCTGAAGGGTAGGTCGCGAATTCGATGTACTATATTATTTCTGATGTTAATGAAATTAAATTTAGTTATATACAATATGTTCAAAAAAAAAGTAATGAAAATTTTTATTAAAAAAAAAATATTTATAAAGACTAAAAATTCAATATAACTCAATATATTTACCAATACAATAATGAAAAAATCATACCAATTAGACTAATATAATCACGATATTGTAATAAGACCCCAACCTACATATTCGCCAAATATGACTCCATGCGATTTTTTCTGTTCTCGAAATATAGAAAATCCTGAAAGGCCATCATTTTATATGTATAAATGAGATTAAAATACATCACCGATAGAGCGTAAATCTTTACTAAATATTATTTTTTTTTAATATAGATTAGAAAAAGTGTTAGCATAAATATTTTTTAAATACCTTGTGTACCATATATTGATATTGCTTCATACTAAATAAGAATAACGAAACGTTTCGATATGAAATAAACGTTCTTCATTATGCTGTTCATATAAATTTTACATTATTATAATCGATTATAAAATTGCAGTGAAGATGCAAGAAAAAAAACAGTAAAAAAAAAAAAAAGTTGTTAACTTGAATGCACGTACGTACGTTTTGCGCAATAATACCGCACTCGTTAGTAAGTAAAGTTGAGGCGTTAACAAAGTGTCAACTGAAATTGCTTGTTAGTTACAGGAGAGAGCCGTTTTAGTTCAAAGTTAGCGAACAGTAGTTAGTTGAACCAGGTGTATGTATAATATAATATATGTATATATATATATATATATATATATATATATATATATATATATATATATATATATATATATATATATATATATATATATATATATAAGGTTGGATGTCTTGTACTAGAGTAAAATGGTCGTGTTAGGTGGGTGTTCGAGCTTGCAATAATACCCAGTGTTAGGAATGATCCACACACGCGCAAACTATTTAGAAATGTTTTCGAAACTTTGCGAATTTTACACTTCGGTTTCGTGCGGTCGAACGAGCGAAATTCGCAAGCTTCGACATTTTGAGCTTTCGCGCCGTTTTGTCGGACAAAAATGCATTCGAAATTTAAATTTTCGACAGTTTGCCATTAATCGAATGTTAATATTGAAAGTTTTGAAACGTATTTCGAATGACTTGATGCATATTAAAAATGAAATCAATTTCATATTTCGTATTATAATTACGTGCATGAGTTATTTATAAATAATAATATTAATTACAATGGTTAAAAATGTTTATCAGAATGCTGAAATTGTGTTTTTTATAATAATTATTTATTTTTTTTATTCATAAATTAATTTTAATAAAAAATAATAATTTATAAATTATCTACATTATCAACCATGATTGACAAATTTATGATAATAAACGATTGACGTAATCTTTAATATTTAGCCATGATTTATTTTTGATACGTTCTGAAGACGATTATTTATTTTTTACATGTTTTTAAATAAATTTCATAATTTTTGATTTAAGGATTAATTTAATTAAATTTATATATATAATAAACGAGAACACATTTTTATATAATATCATATTAGAAACCATAAGACAAAAGCTGTAAACTCAAAGAAAAATATTTCATTATATCAAAAACTAAATATTTTTAACCTTTCATTTACGAATGTGTAGAATAAAATTCAAAATATAGCACATTCCTATATATATATATATATATATATATATATATATATATATATATATATATATATAAATATTAAAAAAATAAAATATTCATACTGCTACATAAAGATTTACGAAAAATAATTAAAAAATAAGTTATTCATCGTTAAATTAAATTTTAGCTGTTCATTTTATCGTAGCATAATATGAAAATTTTTCAAAAGCAAAATATTTCAAAATTTTTGATATATTATAAAATTTGTTGTAAATACCGTTTTTAAAGTATATATGTGATATAAAAAATGCATATAACACTGTGATCAAAAAGTAAGATGATTTTGTTTATAAAAAATATTTTTTTTATGTATTCTTTCAAATTCATTTCAAAGTAATTCCCGTCTGATAAAGCGCACTTTTGTCAACGTTTTTTCCAGTTCTCGCAACAGTCGGAATAATATTTTTCCGGTATAGCCTTCAAGACCTTCTTCGATTCGGTTTTTATCTCCTCAATAGTGTCAAAACGGCGTCCCCGCATTGGCTCTTTGGATTTGCTGAATAGCCATAAGTCGCACGGAGCCAAATCGGGCGAATATGGTGGTTGCGAAGCGATATGAGTTGAATTTTGGACAAAAAATTCGCGAAGAACTAATGCAGTATAACGTGGAGCATTATTGTGATGAAGGAGCCAAGAGTTGTAAAAACACGTGTAACTCAGAGATAATTAAACCTTTCAACAAACAGACACTACAAATCTACGTAAAAAATTACAATTGAACTTGCCTTCCCAATTCCCACGAGTTTTAAATGACAAATTCACCTTTCTTTTTGATCATTGCAGTATATATATTTATATATAATAGATAAATTGTGATATTCGATCGAACATAGGTTCTATTATATGTAACAGAAATCGTAAATTTAATCAATCATCATTGAAACGTATCAAATAGAACGAATCATTTCACACATATATATATATATATATATATATATATATATATATATATTATATTATATGAAATCCATGATTCGTTCAACCGATACTATGAAATGGGGATTTGAATTCGAAATTCGAATCGAAACGATCTTTTATTTTCGCGTATAACGAGGTAATTTCGACATTTTCCACGCAGTAAAAATTCTCAATTTAACGCTTATAACGTGTTAATATAAATGTAGGCGAGAGATGAAAGCTGAAAATTTGTGTCGCCTCAATTTATACGGGATGTCGAATCAAAAAATTACCGAATTATAATATATATATATATATATATATATATATATATATTTTCCATATAAAATTTAAATATATTTTCATCGATATAACCATAAGTAGTAACGTAATTTAAATATTTATTTTATTATTTAATTTTTTTTTCAATATAGTAAAATATTCGTGTTTATTTCATACGCAAAAATAAATAAAATTTTCAAATTTTTAATTAAATATAAAAAAAATGTTATATATATATATAATATTTTTTTTATTTTATTTATAAATATGTAACATTATAAGTATATTATAATTACAAAAAAAAATTAAATTATAATGTGAATTTTGTCTTCTATTTTTTTTTCTTTCATATTAAATGTTATAAAATACTATGTATTTTTTATATAATATTTTTAATATGTGAAATACTATATTTTAAACGAACACAACGTAAAAAAATATAAAAAAATAAATATTAAATTACCAATTAAATTCTGTTTTTTTATTATTTATGTATATTTTTTTAGTACGAAATAATATAAAATATTATTTATATTTTTAAAAAAATATTTATATTTATTTATATGTAAAAACATATGAATTTATCAATCATTATATTGTATTAGATATTTAAAGAATTTTTTAACAATAGTATTAATTCCTTTTTTGTTAAAATTCAGATAAAATAAGCGATGGAATATATTTAGTTACACACATACACACACACACACATATATATATATATATATATATATCTGTGTGTGTAATATGACTCATCAGTATTTGATTAAAATATAAATGAAAATATTTAAATAAATAAATAGATACTCACTAAAGAACATTCCGGTAATTTTTTAAACACACTTAAAAATAAACATATATATTATATATACGAGCGTTTATATATATATATATATATATATATATATATATATATATATATATATATAAAGAGCGGCACGAGCCGGCAGCTCAAGAATAGAAACGACACATGTCAAAGTGTTTTGTATGGAGAGCCGGAGGTTCAAATTGTTTGTTGACCTTTTATTTTATTTTATTTTATTTTTGTCTTTTCGTATTATTTTCCTTTTTCTTTTCGGTTGCCCCTCCTGCTTCTTCCCCCGCCCCCACTCGACCTCATTCCCCCCGCCTGTGAATGTTAGATCAGCCGCAAAGATAAGAGAAAATTGTTGCGTTTCTTAAACGCACTACGAAGAATGACGCCGTTTTTGTTTGTGCGAATCTGTCCGAAAGGGACTACAATTTATTTAGTTTTCTTCTATTTTTTTTTTCTTTCTTCATTCTTTCTTTTCATAAAAATATTCTCATCCTATTTCAGTAATAAGAAAAAAAAATATTTTTTTTATATCGCATAATAAACGGAAATTACATTGTTCAATATTATTTTTTACAACTGATGTATAAATATTTTCATCACATAAATATATTTAATTATTTTAATAAAAGAAAATTAATATTTAATATAAAAATTCTATACTAATTATAATAATTATTATATAATATATATAAAACCGCCTATATCAAGGGTCGGCAACCTTTTGAGTCGTAATAGTCAAAAATTAATTAAAAAAATAGTCGTAATAGTCAAAAATTTTTCTTGCCAACAATAAATAGTACTTACGTAAATATTTTTTTTTGATAAAAAAACTAATCTATTTATTCACAAAAAAATATTAAATTAATTCATACAAAATGAACTGATTTATAATTTTTTCAAATATATATATATATATATATATATATATATATACACATACATAATAACACTATAGAAACGTAATTTAACGTATTTATTTATTTTTTTTAAATTTATATATCGTTAAATTATAACTTTAATGGGGGGGGGGGTACTCTATACGGGGGACGGTTGAAGGATTTATTTCGACGCAAACGATCGTACATTCCGCGTTTAAAATTTTAATGTTGTGCGTTTTAGGGCACATACCACATTACGGCATAAAATCGTACAAGCGTTCGTATATACTGGCCGGTATAAACGACGCACGAGAGCTCGTGCGTGCGTCACGTTTTTGCGCCAAAACGGACGCAAACAGATAAATAAATCGCGGGAAAACTCGCGTACTTTTGCGCTCACACGTGCTTTGCAATCCATGCCTGCCTGCCTGCCCCCCCCCCCTAGAATTTCTCATTAATTTCGCATAATATATGCAATATATTATATGAAAATTATCCGATTTTAATCTCTATTATATTATATCAAATTAATCTTTTTTATTTTACGTATATATTTTATGACTGATTAATTTTATTTAATATTTATTTAAATAAAATATTTTCAGTTTAATATTAAATTAAAAGAATCAGTATGTATGTATAATATATATGATGTTTAAAAAATAACGGAAATTTTCAAAGAATTTTTTAAAATAGTCCCAACTAAATATTACTTTACTTATACTAAAGCTTTTTCCAATCTTCAAAACACTTCTAGTATAGAAGTTGATCTTTGAGATAGTTTTGAGCTCTTTCGGTGATTCACTTTAATCTTGAACAATGAAATAACTTTGAGTTTCTCTTTATTTTATCTATATATAATACGTGCGGCGTATGTTTGGCGAATATGGAGGATGGGGCATCATTATAGTATTTTTTTTTTAAATTAAATTCACAAATCCCGTTATTTTTCAGTGTGTATATTAGTTCGATTGATACAAATATTTTGTCAATATATATAAAAATAAATGTTTAGTATCTAAAAATATTTTTTTCTGAATGAAATAAATTCACGAATCGAATTCAATATTCCCAGAAATATACTTATAAATTCAATATTTATAATTTTAACGATCGTATCGATTTACATGTAATTGATATCGTTATCAATTACGTTCAAATATAATTTTGATATTCTGAATATAAAATAATGGGCACTAGAATAACCGCGTCGATAAATTCACTTACCAACATCGAGCACTTCATAATGCAAGAGTTTAAAATTATACGATGGTCTGTTATTTCATAAAATAATGTTGAATATCCTTATTACAATCATATAAATTGAATTTTTGAAGCACCATTCAATTATTGACTGGATTCATATTTCAATAATATTAATGCTATTATCATATTATCTAATAATATATCTTACTACTGTGATCAAGAAGTGAGGTGAAATTTTAATTTAAAACTGAAGGCAGTGAATTAAATTTTTTTCCTAGGTTGGTAAGACTGTTTATAACATTTACCAAGTACTATTTACAAATACAAGTTTATTTGTCAAAAGGTTACACGTGTTTTTATAACTCTTGGTTCTTTCATCCCAAAAATCACCATGTCATACTGCATTGGTTCTTCTTTGCGACTTTTTTGCCAAAAACTGGACTTATATCGTTCCGCAACCACCGTATTCGCCCGATTTGCCTCCGTGCGACTTCTACCTATTCAACTAACTATAAGAAGAATAAATAAAGAATTTACATTTTATAAATAAATTCACCTTACTTTTTGATCAAAGTGTTATATCACGACTATAGATAATTTTTTCCATTACATACTTTATACAATTCTATATTTATTTATATTCAATTTTCTTCAAATCGACATTCTAAATATTACAAATTAATAATGATAAAAATATATAAACTTTTAATTATATTAGAAAATATATAAAATATGAAAAAAAATATATTATATTACAAACATTGATATGAATATTTAGATATATAATTACGCACACATATAAAAATATATATGATAATGTAGAAGTGCTCGTATATTCGTTAAAGTGGAACAAACTCAGGCGAAATATTTTATATGTGTAAAATATATATTAGATCCATTAAAATTACTCGCTCGTCATACACGTGCTCCAAGTATAAACGAGTACATGTGTTCCATCGCAAAAGTTAATGCCGAATAAAATGTGTAAATATAATATATATATTTATACTTATAAATATATATATATATATATATGTGTGTGGCCTGAAATGCGAAATTAAAGCTCGGCAACAAATGTCGCCATCGTTCGTATCGTGTTTTGTAACTTTTCAATGGTGAAATTGTTTGATGTTCGTCGACAAAAAACTTTCAACGATCGATGATTTTCCACGGGAAAATTATGAATGTGTCACTCTTTTTTCTTCTATATATATATATATATATATATTTTTTTTTTTGTTCGGAAAAACATGATGAAAATTTCGCTAATTAATACTGGGTTTAATAAATTGCGAAATAAAAGTGGAACGAGTTGTTTTTATTTATTATTTTTTTAATATCCATTGAAAACGATAGTCGATATTAATATTCGAAATTGTAGATTTGTTTTGTGCTATATTATTAATATTGCAATTTTTAAATATATAATATTTATAGTATATACGGATTGTGTCATTAAAAATATATTAATATTAATATTTTATTAACGGATTTAATTCTACGTAATTATTGAATTTTTTATTACTATTAATTTATTTTCTATTAAAAATATTTAAAAATTTATTGTCATGTGTAGAATAAACGTAAATATATTATAATATATATCAAATCTAATAATACTATAGAAAACTTTTATTCCGTACAAAACTATCGTAATTTATATATTTTATAAATATTTTAAATTAAGAGTTGATTAATAATTACGACATTAACATAATAATTAGATAGCGTTGCGGACTTTAATCTCGCGTCTTGAATAACTCAATGGTGGTAAGTGAATACAATTGCTAGAATATTCCATTGTCTAAGAATACGCTTATTGTATATTAAAAATATAATTTAAACTATCATTTTCAAGTTTTAAAAATGAAGAAAATTTTCATTATATCAGTATTATGTTAAAGATTATTTCTATAATTAAAAAAAATCAATTTAGAATAAATATGAATTCAAAACTTAATAGAGGAAAATATTATTCGAGTATTTCTCGTTTGATTTATACGAATACATATAAGTGTTTAAAACCATAATTTACAATTTATTGTAAATACAACATAAAATTGAAATCGTAACATCATTTTAAAACGCATATTATATATTTTACAGACCATAAACAGATATTGACATGATCGGTTAGCGTTTCGCATTTACTATCCCGTAGTTTATTTTAATTTGCATCGCGTATTACAGATTTTAATGAAAACGCTCATATTATATAATATATTTATATATTATATATAACAATGTGATCAAAAAGTAAGGTAAATTTGTTTATAAAAATGTGATTTCTGTATTTATTCTTCCAAATCAATTTCATCCTACAGATAAAACGCACTCCTGTCAACGCTTTTTCTAATCCTGGAAACAGTCGAAATAGTCCTTTTCCTTCAAGATCTATTCCGATTTCGTTTTTATCTCCTCAATCGTGTCAAAATGTCCCCACATTGGCCTTTTGAGTTTGCGGAATCGCTAAAAGTTGCACGGAGCCAATTCGGGCGAATGCGGTGGTTGCGGAACGATATGAGCCGAATTTTTGGCTAAAAAATCACAAAGAACCAATGCAATATGACATGCTTTTTTATCGTGATGAAGGAACAAGAAGAATTGTAAAAACACGTGGAACTCGGAGATAATTAAACCTTTTGACAAATATACGCTTTGCAAATGTTATAGACAGTCCTACCAACCTAGGAAAAATTTTATAATTTACCTGCTTTTACCTGTCCGAGAGTTATAAATGACAATTCCACCTTACTTTTTGATCACAGTAGTGTATGTATTTAAAACTTCATAATACACGTATGCAAATAAAATATCATACAATATCGATTTTATTCCGGTGAAAACGTGGTAGATGGGAGGATGTTTTTAGCAAGTACGTGATAAGCTCACGTCGAACGATTCACGTATGGAAAGGGATGAAAATGGGGGTAGAACCGCAGAGTAAACTATCGTTTTTTGTGTCACGAAATCGTATATTTGCCAACACTAAAAATACCTGCGAAAGGTTCGTCGTGTATTTTTCCTTTTTTTTTCCTTCTCCCCCCCCCTCTTACGAATTTTCTCCCCACCGCTTCCCCCCCACCTCTCTCTCTCTCACTCGTAAAGTCGTCGGCTGTAAAAGTGGTAGTATAAAGCCTTAAAGCTTTTCGCGTGGAAACTTCGAGTTTCGAAACCCGGTTTCTATCCTACCTCCCCGGTTTTTTTTTCTTTTTTTTTTACATCCACTAATCAAAAAGCACCTTTATTCAAATGAAGCGAGGCTTTCGAAGAGATTACAAAGCGGAGTTGCTTTTTTTCCCGCCCAACCGAAAACTACACTCACTTAGAAATTGATTATTTATCCTTTTGCGAAAATTCGCTGCTTTTATTATTCTTCGGCCCTATCTATTTTGTCGTATAAACGGACGCAAATTTTAAAATATTTTATTCAATTGCGTTGAAGTCTAATGAAATATTTTTTTTTACATATTTATATTAAATATAGATCACAAATAAGTAATCATTTTATATATCAATAATTTATTTTACACACTTTTATATACGTCTTAACTTGTCTGTTTATCCGGATGGAATATTGTAATCAATTTATCTAACACTTTCTGATGTTTGATCGTGATGAAATTTTTCATATTTACTCACTCTCGATGACAATGTAAGAATCAATTAATAGATTTAAAAAATAATTGAACAATTAGTGAAAATTAATTATCAATTAAATTGCTACTAATAATGTGATAATGCTATGATTTGATACGACATTTGGTACATTTATCGACAAATTTATATGATATTTTTATACAGTTATATTATTTTTCTCACCAAAAAATATATCAATTCATTTTATTAGGAATATCTTTCGTATATAACTAACTTTAACAGCTTTATATATATTCTCAAAGTCATTCTATGCACCACTAATTATATCATAAATAAATCTGAGAACTCTAATTTATTTAAAACTATTTATTAGTTCTTTTGGCTATTAATAAGATTTTCAACATTTTTTTCCTAATCGTATTTGTTTTTAATACGATTTTTCAAGTATAATTCAATTAATCATAATTATATGTCATGCTTCCATATTTACATATAAATTCAATATTATTCTATAAACCACATATATTATATGTAAATATAATTTATCTAAATATAATTAGTGTCTAGTGAATTTGGATATTATGATATATTATATTAGACAATCAATGTTCAGATGAGGATTAAGACGTCATCTTTGACCGATTTTATTTATTTAAGTTATAAATTAATTTAAATTCAATCGAAAAAATAATAATGGTACATTTAACATTGTATATAATTTAAGATTATAAATAGAAAACACAATATGCCGAACATATTATATTCTAATATATTTATAATATATAAATATTTATGATAGCAAAATGCGAATTCAGATCTGCGATATCATCGTATATAATTTCCATTTTTAATTTAAGAATATATCAATATTTTAGTTTAAAAATAATATTCGCAACTAAATATTCTGTTATTATATATTTTTTTATATACATAAATATTAATTAGCTAGTTCAAAGTTCAACAAGTCATATATTTAAAACGACGTTGTAATTTATTAACATATTTTTTTTCTTGGCTTGAAATATTAAAACGGTTAAAAAGAATATTATTAATATTGTTCTATTGCTACAAAAATGCGCAACAACTCTATACTATATTTATTATATTATTATTATTATAGACAAAAATAAAAATAGATACAAATTTAACAGATGTCGTACTTTTGGCGAAGACTCGTATTTTAGTACGAATTTGTGGAATCTCATTATACGACATGTAAAGTTGAATGAGAAAAAAAAGGTGAGATTTAGCAAATAAAACATGAAAAGAGTGAAATTTCTATGTGGATAAAGTGAAAAAGGACACATAGTTAAAATTACAAGAAAATCTGCTTTGAATGAAAAGAAAAAGGTGTATTAAAAATACATCTGAACTGCAAAATCTAGGGCTGAACTTTAATTATATGTATATATAATTTATTCCATCTATTTTTTTAAATAAACTCAAAATTTGTTATTTTTATTAAAATTTATAAATTCATATTATTTAAGAATAATAAAAAAAAACAATTTTATTTATATTGTAAATATTTTATATTACTATAAAATATTTACAATTTTTATGTGACGATAATACGGATTCGAGCATTTGCAAATATATATATCGATGTAAATCAGGCGTGTCAAATACAAGGCCAGCGGACCGCATGTGGCCCTCGAATACAAAAATTGCGACCCGCCGAGATGCACTTTTTTTGATAACACATATATAAGATTAATATTTAAAAATATTTTTTTTTTAATTTCTATATAGTGTACAGTTTAAATAAATTAAATATGATATTTCGATTATAAAACTTGTAACGCTTTTTAATTGAAACTTGCGGCCCCCGATATGCTACGAGTTTGACACGCCTGATGTAAATAAATGTAAAGTGTAAACAAATTTTTCTTTCAGTCTATATATAAATTTAACTTAAAAAAATATATTTTTAGATCAAAATCATACAATTTTTCTTATAAAAATCGCAATTTTTTTGCTATTGATCTGAAATTAAAAATATTTTTTTTTTGTAAATATATTTTATAATTATGATTTTTATCATTAATTTTACGATATTTAATCAATAAATATAACGACATTCTCGTTCGTCGCGTTCCGTTGACGGAATAAAAGTTGACAGATCTATTTCTGATCTTTCGCTCGTATGCTCGTACAAATTTATAAATATATGTATATAAATATGTGTGTGTGTGTGTGTGTGTGCGCGTTCTTTGGATCTAGTTCATATATTTGTTTTGAAGCCAAAGTTTAGTCCACTCGGGCAACCGAGCCGGGCGTCTCTAATTTTACATCGGAACAACGACGCGCATATCGTTCGGTCGCATTTCTCGCCACGTTTCCGTCTCTTCTTCGACACGTGAAAATTTACCGGTATCCGGTTCTTTTTATTATTATTATTATTATTTTGAACGCGGAAAATGCACCTTCGAACTACGCCATAAGCCTTTGAATAATTTTCCGGACGGCGGTTTAGCGCGAAAATTCCGCACGAAACGATCGATCGTCGGAAATATTGTACGATATTCGCGCGGAAAATCTATCGTACAAAATAGTGAAATTGATATTTTAAAATATTAATTATTGTGAATAAATAATATTTTAAAGTGTGTGTGAGTTTGTGTGTTTTTTTTTCAAAAAAAAAAAGCGATCGTATAATTTTTTGTGACGTGTGTTTTGGAGTGTCTCAAAATATTTACGCTATTCAGACGTATATTATATTTTCTATTTGTAAAATATTAAATGATTTATAAAAAAATCCCTATATATTTTTTTCAATTTATATTAGTAATCCATCAAAAATATTCATATATAAATTTTTATTTCGAACATATTTTCCTTGAAATTCTAAATATTAAAAATTTATCATATAAATTAAAACAAATTGTATAAATATATATAAAAACAATTTTTATAATAGAATAAATAATATATATATATATATATATATATATATATATATATATATATATATTATGAACGATAATTGAATTTTTATAATATATATATATATATATATATATATATATATATATATATATATATATATATATATATATAAATAATCGATTTAAATCGTTACATTATTATTGAACAAATTAAATATTTCATACTGAACTGTATAATAATAATTTCCAATGAGAAAATTGAAAAAATATATATATCAGAGTAATTTTTGTGAAAATATTTCATATATAAATTTTCCCAATAGGACGAGGATTATTGTCGAATTTTCGCTTTTCATTAATGGCGATTTAATGGAGTGAATAATTTCGTTACAATGCAATATTTTTTATATCGTATTTCCGGCGAACGTTCGCAAAATAATTAAATTTAGAACATCTATGAATCCTATTAGTAGTTGAACTGATTCACACATGTCGAATTTCTGTATTTTCGGACACATTCGCCTATAATTGTAATCATATGGGGATTTGTCATTTGTATTTTAACCCATTAACCGCCAGACTATTACATATCAAAGCGAAATGAGCAATAATTAAATTTACAATATATTTGCATTTATGGTATACATATATTAATATAAAAACAATTTCTTTAACAACGCTATACAAAATACTAATATTAATATAATAATAGTATTTAAAGAATTGTTAAAAATAATGTAAACCTTCGGGAAATCAGATAGTGATAGAAAAATATATAATAAATAGAAAATACGGTTTTAAAGTTTTCATATATATCTTTGTTTATTTTTGAAAAATTTTCAACTCTGTAATTAAATAAGTAATATTTCCAGGAATTTCTCTAAGGCTTTGTTTATTTTTTTTTATACACTTTGTTTATTCTATATATTTTCTACTTTTAATTAACAAAAAGCATCAATGCTTTAATTTAAAATATTAATCTGAATTATGCTTTATATATATATATATATATATATATATATATATATATATATATATATATATATATATATATATATATATATATATATATATATATATATATATATATTATATATTAAAAAATGAGTGATACTCGAAAATTTTGAAGAGTTGTTTGATTTTAAAAGCATTTCTTTTTTATTGTTGTAGATCAATATTTTAACGCCATTCGGAAAATATTTATTCGAATGTAAAATTTCAGTTTTTTTTTTACATATTTTCAATTTATAAACGATGCGTAAAAATAATATTTGTAATGTTTTTTCATATTCGTTTTGATTAATTTTCATTTTAAAAATATATTTTGTATAAAGCATTAGATTTAGTTAGTATTTATATATATTATATATATACGTATATAAATTTATTATTTTATATAATATTTTCAATGCTTGAATTTTTCTATTTTGCCGTGGAAACGCATTTTTTTCGGTTGGAATTTTCGAAAAAAAAAATTATTTATTTTTCCGAGGCCGATACTACAATGTTTACTTCAGCTGTCATCTTCAAACGCGAAATATTTTCTTCGACGGTTTTTCATTTTCGTAAACGTTAAAAATATTGTTCGTTTTAAAAAAAAAAAATAATAATAATATCGAAATTGTTTAGATCGACGGAATGTAATTTATTGCGGTCGGTCGGTAGATCCTTTTGTATTTTCCATAGTTTGGAAAAGCGTGACGTCGATGTTTTTCCGCGTTAATGGCGTTTTTAAAAACTGTATCGATGCGAAAATGCGATCTGACAAATGTGAAGGAGAAAAAAAAACACGAAAAGACGATTCGAATTTGATTCGTTTTCATGGAAAATGTGTGTTTAATAATATCACAATAAAAATATATATTATATATATATATATATCCAAAATACTCAGACAACAATGGCGGATATATTTATGCGAAATATTTTTGGATATATCACGATCGAACTTGTTCAAAATACAAAGCGTCTTTTCCTTTATATCCAAAGATAGACAAGTCGTTTCATACTATTTCATCTATTTTTTTTCATTCTCGTAGATGATTCTAAAAACGAAAAAAAAAAACAAATTTTTATATACGTATGTATTAGTCAATTTGGCAAACAGATGTTTTTTACGATTCGTAAGAAACCAACATCCTCAAAAACAACGGAAGTGATTTCAAACCGAGAAACGTGAACCGCAAATGTTCTTCTCATTTTTTCCAAAAAATAAAATTAAAAAAAACGATCTATTTTTAGTAATTTTTATCGTACAAGATTAACTTAATGACGTGTAATTTTCAGTTTTGCGCGAATATAAAATTCTAAGTAAAAAAAATGTGAAAATTACTTATAATTAATTATTTTTAATTTTTTATTTACGACATTAACATTTGTTCCTTTGTATTATTTCAACGAATATAAATATATAATTAATTTTCATATAAAAAAATTCTACAAAAACACGTATATTTTATTGCATATAAATCATATACAATATAAATCTGATTAATATGTATAATGAAATATTCAATTTAAATGTCAAAGTATTTTTTTTAACAATATTAAACTATATTTTAAATGATAATATAATTTTTAATCAAACTTTTATATTAAATTATTAAAAAATATCACAATCATAGTTTTGGTAAAATTCACAAAGCAAAAAAAATCTGATGAATACAAAATTAACAAATTTAACTATTTTCAATATACATTTTTTAAATGTATTAATGAATAGAAAAATTAAATATTTTTTTAAATTCATATATTTTATATTTGTTTTTTTTTTAAATAAATTATTATTCATTTTTATCTATAATAATTTAAGTAGAGTGAGAAATCGATATTGCATTTTTTTTGTCATATCAAAAAATTATAAATTATTGTTATTATTATATAAAAAAAAAATCTTCATCATTCGAACGGTTAAAACGTCTTGTTCATTATGAAACGCTTTGATGAAAATTTCACTAAGTTTGATTCGAGCTTTCTGTTTGTGTTTCAGGCAAAGGAGACGTTTGTAATTTCGCCGTATATGCGCATTCTTAATGTGACCGATTCGTACACACACACACACACACACACACACACATATATATATATATATATATATATATATATATATATATATATACAAGGATGAATATGAAACGAAAATAGGAAAGAAAAACTCACTCATACCAGACGATATTCGCGTATAGAGAAAGACATTCTTTTGATATTATAATGAGAAGAAGCGGACTTCGGGTGTCTTCTTCTTCTATTAATAAATGGCGGCTCACTCGAATAAGCTCGTGTTTGGCTCTGTGAAACCGTAAGATCGGGAACGATGACATTTTTTTTTCTTTCTTTCTTTCTTTCTTCCCTTCATCGCAGTCATACTCGTTTCGGTCTTTTCGTTTCGTTCGAATGTACGTACGCATATAGAATCATATACGCGTCTTGTTCTTCTCCTTCTTTTTCTTCTTCTTCTTCCTTTTCTTCGTCTTCATCTTTATTCTTTTTTATTTTTAAGTGAAAAGATATTCTGGTATGAGAAGCCGCTTCTGGATGCCGGAGTTTCTATTTCCCATTCCACTTATTATATGTAAATCCGAACGGGGCCTGTTTGTTGGGCCGGAGCCGCGCGTTATTATATCACTCTATAAAGCGATAACAAAAAGTGTTCTTTTTCCCTCGTAAAAGCGATTTTGTACAAAAAAAATGTTGCTTTTATATATATATATATATATATATATATATAAAGAATACAGTATGCTGAAAAATAATTTCATAACGAGTATTGAACGAATATATATATATATATATATATATATATATATATATATATATATATATATATATATATATATATATATATATATATATATAGTAAATTTAAGTAATTAGATTTATTTTTACAGCCTTCAAAATTGATACATTTTTAATCACAGTAAATATATTTTAATACTGAAATTACAATATATTTTCGTCGAAAAATATTCTCAAGTACAAATTATTAAATATCTATTTATTCTACGAATTCTTCACTAATATATATATATATATATATATATATATATATATATATATATATATATATATATATATAATGAAAAAAATATTAATTATTATGAATATAAAATATTCACGCTCTAAATATAACGCAGAAAAATTCGTTTATTTAAATTAAACGATATAAATATCTATTAATATTTAATATTAAAAATTTTTATTTAGTTCGTTAAAAAAATATATAAATGTTTTTAAACTATTAAAAAAATATAAAATATTTTTTTAATTATTCATTAAATATTTGTATTACAAAAATTATTAAAATCAGTATGTATAATTATTATAAAAAAAAAATAATCATATTTTATCTATGTTATTATGAACTGTATTATTCTGTTTAATATTATGTATCAAAATTATATAAATAAATTTAATTTCTTTTTTAAATATCATGATGATATTTTATTCATCAAATCGAGTCATTAGCTCTGTATTAGACCCTTATTTTTATATATTTTTTTATTTAATAATTGTATAATTTTATTATGAAAAATTGACATAAATATATACAAATCAAATATATATATATATATATATATATATATATATATTTACATGTGCTTTTCAGTGAAAATCTCCTTTCTATATAACAAATTTTACACGACGTCGTTTCGTATTCCGCAATGAAAAAGTAATGAATAAAGTTTAATAGTGTACTTTCTTCAACATTTTAACTGCCGCCATTCAAAGAAAGGGTCACCGTTTAAAAATTACTACTTTATTCTGTGCCCGTCTGTATGTATATATATATGTGTGTGTGTGTGTGTGTGTAACGCATACAAATCTCTATATTGCAAAAATACTTTCTTTATTTTATATTTCTTCTATATAACGCAAAAAAAAAGATTCAAGATCTCGTTTAACGCCGATTCGCCGTAAAGAGTTTATTTTATCGAATGTTTTCCTCCTTTTGCTCCTCGATTTTTCTATTCGTATTAAATAAACGCTTTTGGTTTTCAATCGTAGCATTTTAACATATTCTTACAACTTTATAGTTATAAATATTATTTATTTTTTATCTATAAAACTGTTTACATTGAAGCGAAAAAGATTTAAAAGCGCCTATCGTCTCAAATTGTATTAATTCAATTAAATTGTTTTATTATATTTTTATTATAATTCGATCATTACATATCGAATTATAATAAAATCAGTTAAACGATTAATCGATTCAAAAACATCTTAGAATCGATCAAATGCAAAATTTTTCAAAATGAAGGTACATTTAGAAGAATATTCTTCTAAAAGTTGAACGATTGGTCACCCTATATGAACGGTGACCAATCGTTGAAAGGATATTAAACATTTTTTTCATGTGAATCTTATATTTAATTTATTATTATATTACATATAAAATAATAACCGCAAACATCTCTATTATACGAAATAAATATTTTAATATGTCGTAGTAATCGATATTTTTAAATACGTTACGAAATGCGTAGTATTTTTTTTAATATATATATATATATATATATATATATATATATATTCGAAATTAGAGAACGAAAACGTTGTAATATTTTAAAATAAAACATCTAGAATCTTTTAAATTCCACGAATGATTCATGGGTTACTTAATAAAAAAAATATATGTGTTAGTTAAAGCATTCTTTGATATTTTTACATGTTACTCTGTAATACAAATCATTCTCATTGAAGATCAGATTAAAGAAGTGAAATCGATTAAAGAGATCTTTTTATTTGTGCCAAAATTTCTTTAAAAAAAAAACAGTTTCAATTCTCTTTCATTGTTTTAACGTTTGATTTCTAAATTGCTCATCAATTTATCTAAACGTGTATTTTTTTTTTGTTTACAACGAAAACTACGTTGTAAAATTTATATATTTATTTTTTAACATTTAAATTATTGTTATAGATTTTTAATAGAAATTTTCATATGTATATATTAAATAAATATTATAAAATATTCAGCATATATTAATATATTATACATATGTTTTTATTTAGTATTCCATATTTATTAGTCGCATTCATAATAAATATTTAGAATGATAATGCAGACCTATTTCAATTGTTGACAATTTCGAAAATGAAAAATATGTGTTAAATATAGTTAATTTTTAGTATTTTTTATATTTAATTAAAATATTAATCATTCATTCAGAAATAAATGACATTTAAATTAACCATCTATTATATACTTTTGAGTGAATGAATATGTTATATATTTTTTTTATTTTTATATAATATTTCCGCATTTTTTTCATTTATAGATATTCAAAATGTAAAATTCATTGTCATGACTTAATTAATATTACGATATATTTAGAAATAAAATGAAAACTAACGGAAATAACAAACGCGCATTTCTACCATTCGTGCCTTTAAAAACAAGTGAGTGATAAGTGGTCTTAAATGTGAAATAGTTTCATATAATCTAAATAGCCAAAAAAAAAAAAAAAAAATATGTCTCTTTTCATGACATTCCGAAATTGTGTGTGTGTTATCGTTTTACTCGCATACTTTTTGCATACATTGATGGGACAGCTTCACGACGAGCCGAATTTCGGCGACATAAGTCGAATAAGAAAACTCACGGATATCTATACGTTGAAGCAGGGTCCATTGGTTGGATTCATTGTAGAACCTAGAGATATTGGAGATCTAGGTTTAGTAGAAATATTTCTCGGAATACCATATGCTAGTCCACCGGTTGACGGATTCAGATTCATGCCTCCAGGTTTGTTAAAACTCATATCATTTTTTTTTCAATTCAAAGATGAATTTTCATGTATATACAATTAAATCGATGTGCGAAATAAATGATAAACAGAAAGAATCAATCTTATGTTATTATATGGAAAATTATCGTAATTATATCTGGCTTCATAAACCGCTGTTGGTTTTGGCCTCAGTAAGCATATGTTTTCATTTCTCCGAATTTATTGGCCTTTTGCCTTAGTTTAATGATTTCAAAACATTCAAATACGTATATTAATTTTTTTATCATAATATTTCAATATTTTTCTATTGATTTTTTAACTCATCTACCATAATTATATATATGAGCAAAAACATTCTTTATTTAAAAATATTAACAATGATCTTCTAATCTTATATAAATAAAAAAACTAATATATAGAAAACTATATATAGTCTATTTTTA
Organism: Leptonema lineaticorne; assembly: GCA_024500535.1. Taxonomy (NCBI): domain Eukaryota; kingdom Metazoa; phylum Arthropoda; class Insecta; order Trichoptera; family Hydropsychidae; genus Leptonema; species Leptonema lineaticorne. The sequence goes on from JANIJI010000009.1 coordinate 1,741,386, forward strand.
TATGAATATAATATTATTGATATTCGACACCGATGTATAAAGGTGGATAAAATTCGATTTTGCTCAATATTTTTAAGTTTATATTATATAGAAAATATGTATTATATAATACGATTGAAATAGCATTGTTTTCTATTTGTTAAGAATATATATATTTTTGTAAAAAAATTCAATATTTTTATATTGAATATATAGGTAATAGTATAACGAACTTGTCAAGTTGCCACAGCTGATTGACGCGCCATTTGCTATGAAATATTCAAATTCTTCTTCAAAGAATTTATAAAATATTGTTTTATATATAATATTCAATTTATTTATTTATTATATTTTTTTTTGGAAAATTAATAAGAAAAATATTTTATAATATTTCATTATATATAAAATCAATAATGAAAAAAATTAATATAAATAATATTTTATAACATATATACATTTGGTATGAAACTTGGCTGTGACACGTGAAATTTCATATATTTTACACGAACTCGCCTATTTTGAGTTTTCTCGTAAATAACTTAACGCCCGATGAAAATTTTCACGTAACGACGATATTTTCCAACTTAACAAGCGTTGACGTATCGTCAAGAATAGTTTTCATACTTGACCGAAACCCGAAACAAAAATTAAACGCAAAGTCTGGAAAAAAAATCGTTCTCTCTCCTTTTTTTTTTGTATATATTAATATTAAAAAATATTTTCAGGCTCCGCCCCACAATGGTCGGGTACAAAAATGGCAACGTCCTTTGCACCGGTATGTCCTCAAATGTTACCGGATATGAAGAGGAACTCCGTATCTGCCGGAAGAGCCAACTATATCAATAGAATCCTTCCATTTCTGAAAAATCAATTGGAAGATTGCTTGTACCTGAACTTATATGTGCCACACGATAGTAAGTTCGATTTTTTTTTATTATCATTTCATATATTGCATGTGTATTATATATATATATATATTTTCGTGTCATATGCTCATGCACATGTTACATATTTCACTGAATATACGGGATGTTTCAAAAATATATGTACCGTCTACTTTATTATTCACAAGACTGATTATTTTATCATAGTTGTGAATAAATTATTTTTTTTTTCAAAATTTTTATGTTATAAATATTTAAAATTGTATAACACTGTGATCAAAATGTAAAGTGAATTTGTTTATAAAATGTAAATTATTTATTTATTCAATAATAATTGGAATTTTTGCCAAAGCTTTTTTCAGTCTTCGAAACAGTCGGAATAATCTTTTTCAGGTATAGCTTTCAAGACCTTCTTTGATTCAGTTCTTATCTTTTCAATCGTGTCAAAACGGTATATCCGCATTGGCATTTTGAATTTGCTGAATAGTCAAAAGTCGCACGGAGCCAAATCGGGTGAATACGGTGGTTGCGGAACGATATGAGTAGAGTTTTTAGAACCAATGCTATATGACATGATGCATTATCGTGATGAAGGAACCAAGAGTTGTAAAAACACATGCAACTCGGAGATAATTAAACCTTTTGATAAACAAACGCTTGGCAAATGTTATAGATAGTCATACCAGCCTAGGAAATAAATTACAATTTACCTGCCTTTCTAATGCCCGTTTTAAATGATAATTTCATCTTACTTTTTTTTGATCACAGTAGTAAAATATTTCTATTATTGAAAATATTCAATTGTGCATATACTTTTATGAAATAGATTCAGAATCAAGTATCTATGATTTTTATGTAAAATATGTATCATATATAAAACCACAATACAATTGGAAAGCATTCAAAGATTTCAATAGTGCTTTTTAAAAGTACGCATATTTTAAGTATAAATTTATTATTGATATAATTTTTATTGAAAATAAATTCTACATTTTTCTATATATGAAATATATGAAATATTTACATAGTAAACGGACAATGAATTTTATGAAAAAAAAAATAATAATACGTGATCGTTTTACATAAAATTCGACAAATAGTATATGTTTTATAATATTTTTATGGTGAATTGACGCAATCGTTTAAAAATGTACGGAAGAACGTCGTGATTTGAATACGAAAAAAGAAAAGTCGCTGAAAAATTTTCTTCAGCGCCGGAAATTAAATATTTGGCGCATTGTATTGATCTGAAGATGTTTTTTTTTCTTCATATATTGTAAATCGCGTTTATTACGCATTTTATGAATATTTCAATAACATAATATAAATTAAATCGTATTGAGAACCATCGTTTTTCACACGAAACGCATAATAAATCAAGTAATGAGAAATAATTATTTTTAATTGTATTATTTTTTTGATATAATTTAAAGCTTTCTATTTGAATAATAAACCTTGAATCGCGATATATATTATATATTCGCTTTTAAAAGCTTCATAAAATACGGCGATATTTAGAGAAATATAACACTTTAACACGAACACAGGCGAATAGACTTAATTCAGTCGTAAAGTTGAATTTGAAATAATATAGTGTTTATATTTCAAACTGTGTTTTTTTTGTTCATTTTAGAAGTTTATTTATTTTAAAGCAATAAAAAAAAACTACTTTCGAAGAATTAACTCACATCCTTTCATATACCAAGTTAGATTTTTATAAGGCATTCCGATTTAATATTAATACTGTTTTAAGTTTTTCAAAATTCTTTCAAACATTCAAATGAATTATTATCGTTTAAAATATCATAAAAATTTAATGATATTTATATTACTCTATTGTATGAATAATATAATTGAATTAAATTATATAATATAAATCTAATGCCTGGAACGGGGATGAGAAAACTGGCCTTAAGACGGCACACGGCCTTTCAGCGAACAAGTTGGGCCTTTTATTTAATTTTTCTATATTTTTATTTATGAAATGTATATATTTTGATTGAAAGATAGATATTTGAGACCTTTCTTCATTTTACGATTTTTTTTGTCAATATTTTCAATCAAATTTATACACTTTAAATTTTATTTATTTATTGTTTAAATATTTTAGACTTTTTATTTACTTAATTTTTAACACATTTTTATATAAAGTAATGTTCATGAAAATTGGTCTTCAGGAACTAAAAGTTTCTTCACTACTGACTTTTAATTATAAAGATAATTAATTAACGATTTATGAGAATAAATTATTAACAATTTATTTTATTAAAATATATATGTATTAGATAATGCTCAAATTTTACAATAATTTTATCACTTAAAATTGATTTCGAAAATTGTTCCGATATTCGTTCTAAATCTATTCTGATAATCTTTCGCAATTTCATATTTTTATTTTTTTTTTCAGAAAAATTGTGAAATTTTTAGAGATGAAGTGTTTTATGATACAATATAATCGAGTAAAAAAATACACATATTATATATTCAGTTGAGAAATGAAAAAAAATTGATAAACAAAGATTTTATGTACATTTTTTATATTATATAATTTATCAGTGATTATCGGTGAAAATCCTATAAAATTAAATTGTATTATAAAATGTTAATATATGTTATTTTTACGGATTTATATAGTTGAAAATACATGTGGTAAAAGCGGTTATCCGCTTGTGAAATGCCCGAGAAGACACAAAGAAGGAAAAAGACTTGACAAAGTTTCGAAAGAAGGAAACGAACTGAAGTAGAAACAGAAATAAACCGTCTAAAAATAATGGCTACTTTTTTTTTTATCGGATTGCTTTTACTTTGGTTTCATTCTCGCTTTTGAGGTCTCTTTTGATGGCGATCTTTAAATATTGTATCGGTTCGTTTTTTGTGTCTCAATACGTGGTATATCGAGAATTTAGCTTTTTTTTTTTTCATTAGTATTTATTGTTTGAGAATCTTTAAATAGTTTCTTCTAGTCGTGTTTGTTGATATTGCGATATCATATGCCGTGGAAAACACGAATATATAGGAAAAAAAATGTTGTTTTATCATCAAAGTCTTTGGCTTCATCTTGGCACAATGTGTTTGGAAAATTGAGTCATGTAAACAAGGTTAATTGTTGAGTAGGCAGAGCTTGTGACACAAGCTTAAAATTAAGCTTTGTAACGTTAAAAGTCACGATTGCGCCATATTGTTATTTTAAAGTATCGTAAGTCTAAAAATAATTTAATATTTTTCGATTTAAAATCATATTTACGTACGAATATATATGATGATTAATTCATAGTTTATATCATAGTAAATAAATTGTCATTTAAAACTCCCGGGCAAGTAAAAACAGGTAAATTGTATTTTTTTCTCCTACATTGGTAGGACTGTTTATAATATTTGCCAAGCGTCTGTTTGTCAAAAGATTTAATTATCTTCGAGTTACACGTGTTTTCAAAATTCGTGTTTCCTTCATCATTATAATGTATCATATCATACTAAATTGGTACTTTGCGACTTTTTTGCCAAAAATTCTACACACATCTGTTTTCAACCACCATATTCGCCTGATTTGACCCCTTGCGACTTTTGGCTATTTAGCAAACTTAAAAAGCTAATGCGGGGACGCCGTTTAGACACGATTGAGTAGATAAAAACCGAATAAAAAAAGGTTTTTTTAGGCTATACCGGAAAAAGTCTATTTCTACTGTTTCGAGAACTGGAAAAAATGTTGATAAAAATGCGTTTTATCGAACTGGAATTACTTGAAAGAGAATAAAATTGATTTAGTAGAATAAATAAAGAATTTACGTTTTATAAACAAATTCATCTTACTTTTTGATCACAGTGTTATATATTTGAACGTCGTATTAAACGTATTCATTATACGAAATATGAAAATAAATTTAATATTTTTTTTTATCATTTATTACCCGAATATTTTTTCTTAGTTGATAAAAGTAAATTAAGTTTGGATTTTCTCATATTTTTTTTTTGTTAGTTCGAATAGAATTTTTTATCATCTTTTTGAATTCATTTTAATGAAATGTTAACGCCGAATGAAACATGACTCCATGAACAATTTTTAAATTGCCTTTTTAATCAAGTTTCACCACTTTTTGATATTACGTGAAATTCGAAAAGTCAGACTTACATTAAAATTTTCCGAATGAAGAGAAATGAGCTCATAAATATAATATCTCTTGTATTATTATTATATATTGGATTTTTTTATATTTTATATAATATATCATTTTATTGAATAATACGTTTCTTAATGTGAATAATATATATATATATATATATATATATATATATATATATATATATATATATATATATATAGTGGATCGAACTTATTAAGCATTAAGAGAAAAACGGATCGGTCCGAATATCCAACAATGTGGTCGCATTTCCGAGTCAGAGAGAGAAAAAAAAAAAACGATTCTTCCGACGCAATTTAACGACGCCAATGACGCGTATCCGGAAAATCGGCGAGAGAAAAAAAAGCTCCAGATTTTCTAAGGGGACTCCAGGGTTCAGGGATATATTTTGGAGAGTGTGCCAACGTTAACTCAACATTTTCTTACATATTTTCCGTCTCGTTCGTTTTCTGTCTGCCATTTCGCTCATTTCCTGTTTCGTTCGTCCTTTTCGCACCGTTATATCCGTCTCGCTTTTTCCTATTGTCGTGTGAAAATATTGGGAAATACGATGTCAGCAAAAACCGACGCTCGCTTTACACAACGGACGCCATTTTGTAATGATTGAGGACAGAAGGGTGCAAAGGGTAGGGAAAAGGTTTTTGGCTTTATGGTGTGTGACACGAATGCTTATATACTTGTATAATACAGCCTTAAATTTTAACCAATATTAGCCATTTTCTATATAACAAATCGATAACTTCTCAATACACATAAGTATCAATATATTTTAATTAAACTAAAGGATCTTACCGAGAATTTCCACAATATAAAATAACTCACAATAAATTTATATATTACTGTGATCAAAAAGTAAGGTGAAATTGTTATTTAAAACTCCTGAGTATTAAGAAGGCATTAAGAAGAAGGTTGACAGGACTGTCTATAATATTTACCAAGTTTTTGTTTATCAAAAAAAAAAAAATTATCTCTGAGTTACATGTGTTTTTACAACCCTTGGTTCCTTCATCACGATAATGCATCTTATCATACTGCATACGTTTCTCGCGACTTTTTTGTCAAAAACTAGACTCATATCGTTCCACAACCACCGTATTCGCCCTATTTGGCTCCGTGTGACTTCTGGTTATTTAGCAAACTCAAAACACCAATGCGAGGACGCCGTTAAGATACGATTGAGGAGATAAAAATCGAAAAATACTATTCCGACTGTTTCGAGGACTGGATTCACCTTATTTTTTGATCATAGTGTTACACTATAAATATTTTATCAAAATATAAATAATTTATAGCTCAATGTAATTTTCATATTTATTTATTTATTTATTTTATATAAAATGATATATCGATGTACAGCGATACGATTTGTTCTTTGAACTTGAAATATGGCTCGATCTCAAAAACTTTGTTTGATTTCAAAAATAACTCGTAACATCGCGAATTATTGGTATGTCGAGTTCTTTTCTAACTTTAGATCGGCACATATATATATATATATGTATTAAAAAAACGAACACAAACCAAAAAATTGTGAAAGATTGATGATTTTTCGTGTTTGAAAAAAAAAACGCTACATTCGAATCCGTCAGAAATTGTTCGATGTTTACGCATAAAATATTTTTCGAACTTTTCATATTTTAATTCTGACTATACAATAAAATTTTCATATAATAAATTTATATATTATTAATAAGAAAAAAAAGGGGTGAAATCGTAAGGGAAAAAGTCGTATTTTACCTCGTTATCGCGACCGCTTTTCACCCCCCCCGTTTTTTTTTAACCGTATTGTTAAACGTTTCGTTCTTCGTTTACTGCATTCTGACTATTCGTTACTTTTTAGAGCTTAAAAACCTATAAAGCTATCTAAAGTCTACATTCGTGTTCAGTTAAGCGTATAGTGTTTTGTATCATCTATTATGCTCGTAATGTATGTGCGTCTTTGTAGCATTCTCGGCCATTACTAAACATTTTCTATAGGGGTTGAGGGTTGTGATACAAACAACCGTGAAAATATTCGATATATATATATATATATATATATATATATATATATGTGTGTAAAAAAATATACATTATACTTTATTTATTTACAATTAGAAGATGTATAAATATCGGGTAGTTTCATATTTGAATTATTGATGCGTGAAATAAATAGTGAAAATTGCGTTAAATCTATCTATTTAATCTAGTTTGATTTACGATGATAATAATAAAAATTGTATATAGAAAAATTTATAAAAAAAATTTTTTTTCTAGTTTCTGAATATCACAATATATTATATAGGAGTTTGAAGTGTTTTATCTTAAAAAAAATGAAAATAATATAAAATATTATATTATAATATAAATAAATTTATATATAAAATTGCTTTTATGACGTATATATTATATAATTTTAATTGTATATTGTATATATATTTACATAAATCAAATTTAATCTTCATGTTATGAAGGGATGTTATACTAATATTTATCAACTGATTTTGAAAAAAATATTTTATTAATAATTTTATAATTTTACTTATATATATAATGTATAAGTAATCAATTATCTTATAAATATTTCGATTTTTTAATAATCAAAAACGACACATAAATCTGATTAAGATGATTATTTTACTTATAATTGAAATAAAAAAATAGAATAAATTTCATATATATATATATATATTTTTTTTTTCAAATCAAACCAAATCTTTATATTATGAAAAGATGTTTAAATTAATATTTATCGATTAAATTTTAATAAATTATCGGAAAAAAAATAATTATATATTAATTGTACTTATTAATATTTCGATTTTTAAATATTGAAAACAACTCATAAAACTTATGAAGATGAATATTTTACTCAATGTAATCAAAATTAATAATTGATATTAAAAAATAGATGTTTATATATTGTATATATATATATATATATATTATATTGTGTATGCATTCGTAAAAATATTATCTAGTAAAGTTAATTTTTAATAAATTTTAACAAAACAACATAGTCAGTAAAAGCTCTGTATACAAAGTCAGTACTCGGTCAATTTAATAATGCAACAAAATTGATTAATATTAGCTCAGTTTGTTGTTCCGGACGGGTAAAGCTTTTGACGCGGATCAAATATTGATTTTTCTCCAAAAAATAAATGAAAAGTCTTTTCGCTATATATTTTCTCGGGCAGTTCGCTTCAACATCACAAGAAATTGACGTGGAAATTTCCCAACGGATGCAGCAAATCAAATGAACATAAGTTTTGTCGACGGTCCTTTGGGACGTATTTTTGAACCGAAACCAGTTCCCAAACATCGAACATAATTCTAAATGTGGTATAAAAAAAAATTCCGATTACGAAAAAAAAAATATATATAGACATTGAAAAATAAGAATACAGCTAAATCAAAGTCAATGATATTGATTTAACACTACTTATATAAGGAAAACTGTTGAAATTACGGCAAAAATTTAAAATATTTATTTGAAGACGAAATTTGATTATATATCCATTATTTTATAAAATAAACTCAATTTTAAAGTTAAATAATGATGAATTTTTCTTTAAGAAAATCGTTCACAATATTATAATATTATATAGAACTAACTTTTGAATCAAATTAAAAATTTTCTTTATATTATTTTAAAATTTTTATAATTATATGAAAGAAAAAAAAAAATATATATATATATATATATATATATGTGCAACGATTCGAAAAAAGTTGCTGTGTTTCGAAATGACGTCAACTTCCTGTTGGGAAATTTTAAAAATAAACTGAAAACTAAAAACTTCAGTTATAATCCGTAAACTGTCTCAAAATTTAAATTAAATTTCACTCGAGAATTATTAAGTTGTAAACGGGAATATTATATATATATATATATATATATATATATATATATATATATATCGAAAGAATCGTTCATTAATATTTAAAATAAATAACTGTTTTGTATTATTTTATATTAATAAAAGGTTTTTTTTACACATTTGTCAGATTAATAATGTATGTCTTATTTCATATGTTTCAATTTATCGTATTTATGTAAAAAAAAATATATATATATATAATATTTATATACGCATTGTTGGAATTTTATGTAGATAAAAATTACACAAATATTTCAGGTAGAAATAAAAAAAGAAATAAACGAATATTCTACTTGATTTACTCGGGTGATGAAAAATATTTTATTTATATTATATATTGTAGTAATTTTTTCCAACAGTATATACACTAAAAATTTATAAGCAACGGTATAAAAAAAACACAATGGTTATTTTTTTTTAGAATAATACAAAAATGTTATTGAAAAATTCTATTTTTAAATAATTTATTTTAGAGCTGATGAAGTGTTCATTTTTAATAAAGTCCTGTATATAATTTTAATTCGTCAACGAAATGATTTTTTTTAATAAGATTTCAAAATTATTATTTTAGAATTAGTGTCAATTTTGTTGTAAAAGTGATATAATTAATTTCCACTGTCGATTATTTTGTAAATCTGTTAATTGATTCTTAAATTGTCATTGAAAGTGAGTAAATATACAAAGTTTCAGCCCAATCGAATATCGGAAAATCCCAAGAAAATCGATTATAAAATTCCACCGGACAAACAAACAAGTGAAATATATATAAAAGTGTGTAAAATATAAATATTTTTTTATTACCATAATCTATTTGAATTTTTAGTATTGAATTATAGTTCTGGAAACTTTAAATTATATAATCACTCGTTTTTTCTATATAATTACCATGTTTGATTACGACACGAAAAGTTTAATAACAGCTTTGTGCTGAAGTATTTGTATTTTTCATTCGAAAAAAAATAAAATATTTCAGCGGCAATACAACCCTTTGTTTTCAGCCGACACGGCTTTCAACCGATATCCTGAATATTACATCGCGTTTATTTTCGCGGAAAATTTAATTTACTCGTTTGAAGTGTTTATATATATATATATATATATATATATATATATATATATATATATATATATATATATATATAATATATATATAAAACGTGTGCAGTTTAAAACGAAGTTACTTAGTTTATTAAATACCGCAGTTTGGCCGTTGCCCATAAGAAATTACTTCGAACAAAGTGAGCTTAACGGAAAGCTTTTAATTTTGTACCTGCTGGAAGCAGATTTAAGCTTTTACACTGCATACATTGTGCACAGTGTGCAATTTTGTTACGACGATTTTTAACATAAAAACCAGTCAGAGAAATCGTTTATTCGAACCGACCTTTCGACAAAATATTGAATAAACCTGACTTTTAATTAATTTTTCAACAAACGTTTTCTATAGCCGTCATATATAAAGTATTATATATATTTTTTTGTTGTTGAAATATTGCGTTTCTATGACCGATTTCAAAAATCTGCATGTAAATGAAGACGGACAGTTTTTTTTTTATTTTGTGAATTCAATCTATTTTTAAAAAACTCTACAATGACTTTTTTACGGTTCAATTTTTAACTTTAGATCTGCATAAATAAATTTTAATCAAATAAATAATTTATATTCTAATTTTATCTCATGACATAATAATTACTTTCGCATATGTTAATATACATATATAAATATAAACACTTTAATATACGTAATATATTTTACATAAAATATTATAATATAATATACTGTTGTAAAAGCTTAATTAGTAACACGTTTACATAGTTTATTAACAGGTTTCGAGTTTAAGTTCTTGTTATATCGCATATTGTATTTTATTTTTTATTTCAATTTATATAAAAAAATGATATATGAAATTCTTTAGTAAAAATAAATATTCGAAATTCAACGCAACAACTGAGAATTTCACATTTTCAAAAATATATCAATAACTCGAAACCCAAAAAAGAGGCCCCGTCTTAAAATAGCCATAGCAACGTTGATTTATTTGATATTTTACATTACAAATTGACATTATTTAATATATACTATATATATATATTATAAATTTTAATTTTTATATTATAACATATATTACTGTGATCAAAAATTAAGATGAATTTGTTTATAAAATGTAAATTTTTTATTTATTCTTTTAAATCAATTTCATCCCCTTCAAAGTAATCCCAGTCCTCGAAACAGTCGGAATAGTATTTTTCGAT